>JAOXNZ010000012.1:11147801-11158259 GCA_028566095.1 Kryptolebias brasiliensis | reverse complement strand
CTCCTTTCTCAGCTGTTGTTTTATTGCGTGTCCTCCGACATGGTGAACAGGACGTTTGCTGACATCAGATAAAAACACAATATTAAAATGAAGAGTGCATATTCAATAATAAGATGTTCAGTACAGATTAAGGATTCATTCTTTTTAAATTAAACTTCTTTTTAAGAATGTCTCAATTTTTACAAGTGATATCAGTGAGTCATTTAAAGTCATAGATAGACAGATAGATAGATAGATAGATAGAAAATATACAAAAAGTCTGAAAACAAGCGATCATGAAGTACATTCAAAAATAACTAAACTAAAAATAATGTTTCAAATTAAACTCAAATGACTCTTTATACAGAAACAATGTTCACTGGGCAGAAACCTAATTTAGACAATAATCAAAGTATATTTTATATATTAAATGTATCCTAATGTTTAAACTTGCTCCTTGCAGTAAAACAGTCTTACGCTGCCAGTCAACACATGATCTTCCTTTGGTCAAAACTTTCTTTGGTTGTTTGAATTTGTCTTTGTTTATTTATTCATTAATAGACTTTTTAAAGATGTCTGTGTTTTTTCTTATTTATCTTCTTCAGTTCAGTTCAATGTTTGGGGGTCCAGAGGTTCTACCTCATGGGCTCGTTGTTCCAGCAGTTACATGTTCTTTTGTTTTTGGTTGTTCCTGGACAAAACCAGGAATAAACTTTCCATAATAGAAGCAGCAAAATCGCCAGTGAAGATCCAATAATCTAAAAACAGACCAAACAAAGAAACAAAACCAAATGTAAATATTGTGCTTGTTATTGCAAAACCTTAGTGAATGTCAAACTGTTCCTTACCTGAGACTCAGTGTACCATTGCTGGGTTCTTGTGTAGGATCCAGAAGATGAGTTGTCTGGTTTACACCATTTCTGAGGTGCAGAGTTTTCAATGATTTCATACTTTCCGGACCAGGATGTCTTTGCACAGGCGTAGTATCGGCCATCATTAAACACTATTATCAGCCATGTTATGATAAGAACAAAGCTGTGACCCAAAGCTTCCCGAAGGGATTTAAACAGTTTTTTTTTTATGTCCCACATGAGCACAAAGATTATTACTGGTGGAAAAACAAAAAACAATGAGGAGAACCAACGATTCATTGCGGAGTCACACGGACATAAAAACTCCATCTCCACCATCTTCTCCAAAACCACAAACATGAACCCATAAACAGCATTTGAAGCCTGAGGGCTCTGTTGAAATGCTTCCCTCAGGTCTGACAGGAAACGGTTCCTCTGTGCCATCTTTAATTCTACAAAAAAGAGGAGAAGATGTGAAGAAGTTAAACAAAAGGAAGCAATAAAGGTGCAGAGTCAAGACATGGACTCACTGATCAGTTAAAAGACACTTTAAATCTGTTCCAGTGACTCTCCTGATCACAGTAAGCTCACCTCACATTTTTTAACATTATTATTAATAAAATAAAATCAATCCACATTTAGTTCTTCAATAACAAAACGCTGACATGATTGTCTTTTTCATTCTTTAGTTTAATTTCTTATTTTTTCAGGTCTGCTTCTTGACTTTTCCCTCCTGGTTTGTGAATTCTTCCAATCCTTTAAATTTTGGAAACACATTTGTTCCAGTAAAACAATACGAACACAATTTATTCCACTTTCTTTGCCTCACACAAGTTTACTTGCGCATCTAGTTGTGTATCGAGTTTCTGGGTATTTAAATATGCAAATAGATGTAAATATGTCCTGCGCGTGATCAAAAAAATGATGCATGAAAATGCGGGATGTCGTGGAGTACGAGTCAGAGATGCTCCTAAATAAGGCAGTGCAGCAGAAAAACCAATTTGGCGCGCTGTCCTCTGGCATTTGCGCCATGCGCTGCGGTTGTCAGAGCAGCGCACACAAAAAGTTGAAATGGTCCAACACAAAGGTTGAAGGAGGGCTGCCCATCGCCTCCCAGCTAATAGACACCGCTTTCTGCACGAGTTACGCATTAGGATTATAAATGCATAAAGTGAACCGGCGGCGCACTTCTGAGGCTGAAGGAGTTCCAAGTTTACGCACGTGTTTAACAACATAATTACTGTCAACACAGAGCCACCCAGAGGCTTGGTCGAACTTATTTATTAAATAGTTGATGCTAAGAAACGAGTCGCTGCGGTGTAGGGGAATTTAACATATTTGGGCATCATATGGATGAGGCCGTCCCATACGGCTGGCACGGCTCAGGGACGACTGTAAAATACCCGACCTGTCAGGCAGTTCCCTTTGAAAGAAACCCCAGCATGGGGAGGACTTAAACTGGCACCGGGCTCCTGCAAGTTTGCCTGCGTAAGACTGAGGCCAGTTCAGCACCGAGTTCCAAAAGAACAATCCTGGGACTATAAATCAGATAATAAGCCAGGCATCGTTGTGTGCCGGCAGGTCTGCGGGATCCCTGAAAACACGCTTCCTCACAATTCTTTCATTGGCGCGATCCTCCACAGCGCCAAAGCTGCCATTGTTGCACAATTACGCGCGAGTTTACGCAGTTATTTAGAGCCGTGTGTCACTGTCTACACCTTGTCGAGGTGTGTTTAGGCGAGTTTCAGTACTTTTATTGTACTTTAGTTTGATAAGGTCCACTGACAAAGTCCGCACATTCTCACTGCAGGTCAAAAGTGTGCGTAAAGTTACGCACACTTTCACGCAACGTTTGTTTTGATGCATCCAGACCCGCGCATGGAACATGGCGCAGGCATCTTTTTTGTGCGTCCACACTGTTCAGACATGAAGCCCCTGATTGTTTACCAGAGTTCATAGAATACATGCAGGTGAAGTTTGGATTTTTTTCCCCACTGATCAGGAACTTATAAAAGTTCTTGATGTTCTTTACTTTTTTTGTTTGTTTGTTTGTTTGTTCCTGCAGGAACAGCTGTAACAGCACTTAGGTGGATTTGCCTCTACAGGCTTCACCTTCAGATTCAAAGTTCCAGTTTAACAATTTTATCGTAATATTTACAAACACAAGGTTTGATTTTTCAAAAATATGTAAATAAATAAAATACGATTATTAACAAAGAAAACTTACCTGAGAGGGTGGGTCAGTTCAAATAAAAAAAAGGAAGAAGTTATTTAGCTTTTCACTTAAATCAATCTGGTAAAGTTTACAAAGCAATTCAGCAAGCAAACGTTGAGATTACATAAAAATGCTAAAATAAAGAGCGAAACAAAACAAACGACAGATTTTATGACAGCAGAAAATAAAACCCAAGCCTCTCAAGAGGTTACTTTAGAGTTTCCGTTTCTCTGTTTACATTTCCTTTAATAAAGGAGAGACTGAAGGAGGGGTTTTTAAATGAACCAATCTACTGCTTCTTCTCTCCTCACAACACCAAATGAAGACATTCTCAAATGCTGCTTTAACCACACGTACCGAGTTATTTTTCAGAAAAAAACTAATTGCTTTACTATCATGTGCGTTGGTGTAGAGAAGCTCCTTCTTTTCGGTTTCTCATTTCCTTGATTTTTTTTCCCACACACACACAATACATCCTAAACGTTTTTTTGAGCAATTCGTAAATCAATAGGTAGTAAATACCTTATTTACCATAGATGCCGTCCCGTCTGCTGACACACAATATAACCCAAGGCTCAAATCTTTTGATGCAAACTTTAAGGTAAATAAAGGTTAATAAATAAATAAATGAGGTAAGATTGGTTTGTTTTCTGTTGAAATGAAGAGTCCCTGGTCGTTTTGTTTAGCTCCCAGTTTAATCCATTTCTGCAAGTCTTGTAAAACATCACGGGTTAAATCAAAATCAGCATGTTGTTCAGGGTTTTGTTACAAAAGCAGGTGTGATTTTTGTGCAGCGTCTTCATCTGCCCTGTGGTTTCCTGTTAAAACAGGCTTCGTTTTAGAGGTGCACGCAGCACATTTGCAGATGGCAACAGGATAGGATCTAACAGGTTTAAAAGGTGATCTTTATGTTTAGTGAGCTGCCCTGTTATAGGCACTGTTCTTCTATTTTTCCACTGTTTACTCTCAGAAGACAGTAAATACTTCAAGCAAGTGTGTGTAGAAATTAGGACTGAGCTTTAGGAATCACTTTTTGTCCTGAGAGGTGTTTAAATAAAAAAAGAGCTTTCTTTTGTTTTTTGTTTTTTCTCCAAATGCAACCAGAATACCTCATCTGAATCTGGGGAGATGCTGTTTTGGTTGACAGCTGAGTTCCAGGAGCAAATCACCCTTTGCCGAGGCTTTGTGCATTAGACCAAACCGTTGGTGAATCTGGACCTTAATGTGTTTGAAGGGAAACAGCGTCTCAACACTGTAGTTTCACCTACCAGCGTTTTTTTCAGTCAGTAAGGAAACAGTTTCTTCAGCTGAAAACCTCAGAGGAAATATTTCTCTCAGAGATAACAAACAACACACAGCATTCTTTAACATGGGCCTTTTTTTCTGGGTGCACAGTCACATAAAAAAGAGATGTTTTTATGTTATTTGAAGCCTATTCTGCAGTAAATACACTGATCGCCTGAACACGTCATTTATGAGAATTAGCAGGTTATGTGAATAGAGACTTGTAAGTATTAGGTAGTAATTTAACTATAAATCACAGGAGAGTTAGTGGTAAAATAGGTTCTTCAGTTTTTGTTGTCTTCTTGGAGTATCTGTTAGAAAACAAAGGAGTCCTTTAAATGCAGTCTAATTGATTAACTAAATGTGTTTGCAGGGTTACAAAGCTCAGCAAGAACCAGAAAAAAAGAGCTTTTTTTTGTTTTTTGTTTTTTCTCCAAATGCAACCAGAATACCTCATTAAAATCAGGGGAGACGCTGTTTTGGTTGACAGCTGAGTTCCAGGAGCAAATCTCCCTTTGCAGAGGCTTCATGAATTAGACCAAACCGTTGGTGAATCTGGACCTTAATGGGTTTGAATAGAAACAGCGTCTCAACACTGTAGTTTCACTTTTAAACCTTTTTAAATCAGCAAAGAAACAGTTTCCTCAGCTGAACTTCAGCCCAAGTTTAAACAAAGGCTTGGAAGAAAGAAAGAGCGTGTTTATTTAAAATATGTTTTCTTTTCGCATTTAATCTTTTCTCCATTGGTCGTCTGATTTCTCTGTCACCCGTGCATAAGAAATGTCATTCTGAACAAGACGTCTGACATCTGGATTCCAAAAGTAGTCACGCTGTCTTACTGGAAATGAGAGTTTGTCACAATAATGTGTGCTTTTAACATTGCCAAGCTGTTTTCCTGGTATTTAGTTTGGTCTAAAATATAACTTTGCTTCAACACTCTTAAACTGACATTTGCTTTAATGCAGGGGGATTTGAGGGAAGAATTAACTGAATATTTTTTTAACCCACTCCACTGCTTACTTTCCCTCACACAGTAATAAAACAACAACCTTTTTTTGTTATTTATCATATTTATCATAAGTATAAAGGGGAAACCCCATTTTAATATCAGTATTTAACCCTCCTGAAGCTGAGAGAGAGACAGAGAGACAGACAGAGAGAGAGACAGAGAGAGAGAGACAAAGAGAGACAGAGAGACAGACAGAGAGAGAGACAGAGAGAGCTGAGGTTTCAAGGAGGGTTAAATAAATGAATAAATTAAAAGCAGAAACTTACAAAAGACATAACAGAAAAAAATACATGAAGTCCATATTGCTCAGTTTATATTTCTGCTTTATTATCAAATTGTCAGGATTTGGGGGTCTTGGGTTTGATTTTGTATTTGGGTTTTTTGTTTTTTTCAATTCTGTTATTTGGTTCCTGTGTTTAATTTAGTCTTTGTGTAGTTTTGCTCCCTGTGCCCTTTGTTTCCTGTCATCATTCACCTTTCCTCTGCTCAGTACCTGTCAGCCTGCCTTAACCACCCACACCTGTCCCTTGTTTCTTATCAGTCACCTGTGTCCACTTAACAATCACCCTCAGCCTTTAAAAGCTGCTCATCTTCTTCACTTCCCTTCTGGTTCATTGGATCACTCCTATGCGCTGTCCGGTTTGTCCTTGTGTCTCGCCTTTCGTGTTCCCTGCAATCTTGGACTTTAAGTTTTTGTTATTTAGTCTTAGTTGCTGCCATGTCAGCCTTTTGTTTTCCCCCTTTTTTTTTTAATAAGTTAGTTTTATTTTTGAGTTCCTCCTTTGTCAGTCTGGATTTGGGTCCAACCACCTAACCTGACACAAATATTATGGAACATACCGTTTTCATGAAGTCCAAACGTAATGACAGGGTTAACATCTACAACTGATGAACTTTTGGAGACAACCAGATTGAAGTGAGCTAATCTTTGAGTTATATTAGTGTCACATGTAACTGCACTGAACTCTAATATCAGCCATAATAATCACCTAAACAACATAAACCTGCAGTAATTTCAAGAAGAAATGCAGTGAAACACCACCATTTTGTGGAAACAAATGTTAACAGATTAATAAACAGCTAAAAGTCTGGATCACAGACTATAATCTCCTTTTGACAGACAGACAGACAGATTTATTTTCTTAAGCTAATCCAATAAACAAGTTAGTCTCATTAAACAAGGTTACACAAAGCACAATAGCTCAGCTTACTATAGTTTTAGTGACATGAGTCAAACAGTGAACTGGTTACCTCTCTAATATTGACATGATGGCGTCTCTCTTTGGGCCTATTTTTCAACTCTTTTTATAAGTTTATATCATCAGCGGGTTGGACCCGACTATAATTTGTGGGTGTAGTTTAATAAAATTACACAGCATAGCACATTATCAGATGTAGAGTTTAATCAATGCAAATATGTTGCGCCACACGGCACAGCGGTGTGGCGCTACAGACAACAGCTTGTACACGACACCAGAGTGCAGAAAACAGGTGGTCAGTTCGTAAATAGAAAATGACAAATGAAAATACTATGTCATATATAACCAGTTACATATCAAACTAATACTTGTTTTAACTGCACAGAAACTTAAACAACATTTAAAGCAGCCGTGCTAATCTTTTGATTCTATCGTTTATTGTTCTAAATTCCTCTCCTCATCCATTTCGATGGAGACGTCCCTGCTCGGGGCGCCCTGACGTTGAGAACTTTGAACACTTGTGTTTTGTTGAGGATATGGTGCAGAAGAACTTGATGCGGGATTACGTGAGACAGGATCAAATAATCTCAATCTGGGACTGCCGCAGCGCTGATAGTATGCGAATGATACAGCCAGCACAAATATCATTAAGGATCCAATAACCTGAAAACAGAAGAAGGAAAAAACAACTGTTGTAAAAATGTGTCATATCTGCACTGTTAAACAAACTAATTGCTGATGAACAAGATAATTAGTTATTAGTTTTATCCCAGAGCAAACTAACACCTTTAGGTGAGAAATGACAGAGTTATAGATGTTTTGGTCAAACCCTACTAAGGACGTTAAGCATGATCTCATTGTTAGCGCTCAGAGTATCTGTTGAGAATGACTCTCAGCTGCTACCACATTAAACTGTAGCTCAATATCTGAGTTAGAGCCATTTTTGTGTTGGCTAAGGTCACTTAGTTGTGGCAGCCGTCTTGACTCAAAAAAGCTAATGAGTTGCAGACGTACATCCAGTCACTACTTTCTGAAAGTTTCATTAAAATTCATCCAGTGGTTCATGAGATATTTTGCTAACAGACAGACAAATGAACACAGACACAGGCGGCAAAACCCATCAAGTTGCTCCCTACCTGAGATTCGGTGTAAAAGTTCTGGGTCTCCGTCACGGATCCATGAGAGGAGTTGTCTGGTTTGCACCATCTCTGAGGCGCAGAGTGTTCAATGCTTCCATACGTTCCTGACCAGGATGTTCTTGCACAGGCGTAATACTGACCATCGATAAAAACTAATATCAGCCACATTAAGAGAGGGATTATGGTGCGTCTCAAGGCTTTACAACACGATTTAAACAGCTTATACATAAACACAAATAACACAAGTGGTTCAGTACCCAAAAGCAGTAAAACAAAAGGAACGTTCCATGTCTCGTCACACGGGCACGCAAACTCTATCGCTATCACCTTCTCGTACAGCAGCAAGGTTGTTCCAATGAAGAACTGGGATATCATAGGGTGTTTTACCAATGTCTCCATCACTCTTGACATTCTTTGGTCCACCGCAGCCATACTTATTTCTACATAAAGAGAAAAACAAAGTGAAAATGTAAAAAAAAAGCCGAAGCATTTAAACAGCAGAATGAAGAGACGCACTCAGTCATAATTTAAATCTGTTTTTGGTGACTCCTCATTCATCAAACTGAATTAACAGGATTCTTTTTGTTTTGTGCTACATTCTGACACCATTATGACAACAATAAGCACGATAGAATAAAAGATATTCTACAGTTGCACTATTTTTTAGCTTTGAAAGCAATAATGCATTAAAACACTGTAGCAACTTGCTCACAAACAGAGGGTGCAGTATTTTCTGTGAATAAACTTTTTATTACTGCCTGCTGCCGAAAGGCAAAAGGCAGCCAATAATGTTTTTGCCTGTGTGAAGTCAGGGCAGTTTGAGATGCTCGCTGCAGCTAATCGACATTTGCTGCCACAAAAATAGATGTAACTAAAGTTTACAAATATTGAGCTTAACTTTGGTGTGGTAGTAGCTGAGAGTCATTCACAGCACATCCTCCAAGGGCCAATGGATTGAGGGAAATTACGTGACACTGTTTGAGATTGCATATAATGTTATTTTCAAGGTTTAACTATAATGGTTAAATCTTCGTAATTCCTCCACATAAGATGATCTCCAAGGAACGCTAGGCTTTCCACTGTTATCATCAGTCTATTGTTTTGCTTTTTTTATTTGCATGAGCGGTGCAAAATCAAAGAAAATCTTGTCTTGCAAATCTTTATATTAGTGCCGACAGAACTTAACGAAGAGGAGAAAGCCTTCTCTCATGAAAAGTCATCACTCTGTCACAGTCCTATTCAAGGTTCCCATAGGGAGGATGAGGTTTTCTTTCTTTGTGTTGGCTTTTCACAAAAAACCATGGGCGAGTTGATACACTCAGGTTAAAACATTAAGGTTTAAACATTAAAACAGTACGCTGGGACTGATTGCTGCCAGAAGAATAATCTCGAGAGACTGGAAGTGGTCTGCTCCCACCTTCCTTCCACCTGTGGGTGGCTGACATGATGTCCATAATACAAATGGAAAAACTTCGTAAAGGGCTCCAAGGACACTTTTGAGCGCTACTGGAATCCCTTCCTGGAGCACTTTACAAAGGCCAGACTAAACTGAATGGACTAACTCCCCAGACTCTCCCCTCTGTCACTTTTTTAGTGTGTGTTTAAAAAACATTTAAACAGGACAATTACCCAAAGGCTGACTGCTTAGTTGTGATTTTCCTATGCATGTGTGGTTGTGTTCAAGCTTTAACTAGTCGTGGTGACAGTTTTATATACAATAATAATGACGTGGTTGTTTCTTTATACTTAAAATGCGATAAAGTGTTAATTAAAATGATCAGTTAAATTGTTTCAGCAACAAAAGAAAGGTTAAACTGAACTTCCCTGCCCTGCTGCATTAGTATCGTATTTCAGGATGGTTCTGGAGCTCAGTCAGACAAATGGGTGTGTTCAAAGTCTGTGTTATCATTTCCTTATCTGTGCCTTCCAGTCTCGCTCCTGATGCCGTGTCAGGTTTAAATATAAACAAATACCTCAAACTGAATTAATATTGCTTGTTTATTAAGGTGTTTTAGAGCTCGTCTAATGACTTTAACTGCTTTAAAACCACTGAGATTATTATTATTATTATTATTTAACTACTGTAGACTTTATATTCAGATGCAGCACTCATAATAACACAGCTTCAAATACAATGTTTTAGCAGTTTCTCTTAAAAATACTAAAAATAAGGTGACTTACCTGAAACAGTGATTTGGATGAGAAAAAGTACAAAAAACAAAAGGAAGAAAAATATTTTGACTAAAGCATCACAGTTACATGAGTTTTACAGCAAATCAGGAAGCAAAAGTGGAAACAGTGGTAAAGGTTAGAATTATTAAAGGAAAAACAATGAGTTAAGCAGTAGCAGCCACAAAAGTTTTTTAAGAGTGTATTTTAAAGGTTCACTCCGCTTTTATTTCCTTCACCACAGGAGAGACTGAGGGAGGCGTTATCTAACAAACCAGCCCACTGCTTCTTCACAACACCAGAAAAAAAAAGAAGCTTTAAACTTCAAATTTAAGTCTGAAAAGATAACTCAAGTTAGGCGCAAACCTCCTCCAAGGCCACAGAGTGAATAAAAAATAGTGCGATCTGGATCCTAATCTGGATTAGCACCAAAATATAATCCATAGTTTTTTGTGACAACCCCAAGATTTCCTGAAAATTTCCTGGCAAACAAACCAACACGACCAAAAACAGAACTTCCTTGGCAGAGGAAACAAAAGGGTGTCAGCATATGTGTTGCCAAACCTTAATAGTTTGTCGACTCTAAATCTGATTTGTTAACTCGACACAAATA
>JAOXNZ010000012.1:11124902-11138004 GCA_028566095.1 Kryptolebias brasiliensis | reverse complement strand
AACCGAATATTTCAAGTTCATTATAAAAACATTTTGTTCATGGTGCAGGTTTCTATTAATACAGGTTAAAGGTTTACCTGTAGTATTAAATAAATAAACTGCAAAGGTGACTTGGTGCGTTTTTCTGTCAAATGTATATTTAGAAACATAAATGTCTTGCAGTAAAACTGACAATAATCGGGTAATGAATTGAGCTAGCAGTAAAAATAAAATGACTAAACTAAAGGCTTTTTTGTGTGGGGTGGAGGTTCTTATGGTTGCACCTTCTCAGATGAAATATTTCTTTGTGTTTTATTTGAACATGCATCGTAATCGGGGCTGAAAATTACTGTTGATGCCCTTGATGAAGAAAGAGAACCCCGGGCCCAAACTAAACCAACACCAACCTGAACACGAGCCACACTCTGACCCCTGCTGTCACCTTAGCCTGCAGAGACACCGTCCACGCGTCCGTTCTGTCTGAGGTGACGGTGTCCTCCTCTCAGCACTTTAGGACTGAGAGCTGAGGTTTGTCTCCCGTCATGTTCTTCGCCTCTTCTCCCTGATGGCTGCAGGAATCTATATGTTGCTGGTTGGGAGGAACCAGCTGTGAGCTTTGCAGCAGGGCTCTGCGTCGTATTGACGTAAAAAAAAAACAAGAAACAAAGAGAAAGTCATTGTTTGTTGTTGGTCTGCTGGACCTTGTTGGCTGTTCTCGTCATTTTTCTTGCCTTGTTGCTGAAGAGTGCTTCTATGGAAACGGAGGGGGGGGGGGTCTATCACCGTGCGCCCACACTCTCCGCAGAGACCAGGAGCTGCACAGATCGTATAAATCTCTCAATCTGAAGCTCGCCACGCTGCTTATAGACCCTGCTCATAACTGCAGCTCCTGTCCTCTTCCTCCTCTTCCTCTTCCTCTCTGTGTTCTGAGGAGTTTCACTTTTATTTCTTTTGCTTATAAGAGACATTTCATTTAATTGACATCAGGTTTTACGCTTTGATATCTGTCCCTATGGCTGAGTAATTATCTGGAGAGGACTAATGATATTTTTATGAAGCAGACAAGAGGCGCTGAAACTGAGAAGGTCACATGGAGGACTTCAGCATGCTTCATTCCTACATGATGGTATGAAATGAACAAATGAAGTGAGCGCGGCCTTGCAGGGACGTCCGAGCAGGTGTCAATTAAAGCTTGCCAGGAATGGCAGAGATAATGGCTGAGACAGGCGTGAGGTCGTTTCTTCTTTGTGCAGAAAGCTTAAATGCGATCCCTGTTTTGTCGCCAATGGTTAACTTTGTTGTGTAGTTTTTACAAATTAGTCAAATAAAAGTAAGCCTTCCCAGTATCATACATCGTTACTTTTAATGTGTGGTGGAGTCTGTCCATGAAAAATTGGAAAAATGTCTTCTTTTTTAAAAAAAACCCCAACTCATTTTAATATAATCTGTAGAACAGATACTTAAAATAATTGAGAAAGCAACAGGTGAAGCTTTTTCTCTTTCATTTCGATCTATCCTGTTCTTTTCTTTCTTTCATGATTGTTTGTCTTCTCATTTGTCATTTACTGACTCTGACTTGATTTAACCTTTCATTTTTTTTTTTTTGCTTCTCCATCCTACACCTCTTTTTGTTCGCCTGATTTCTGGATATCCTGCCTCCTAAAACGACCACCACCAGCGGGCTTTGTGAAATCGCCCTTGTCCGAGACTAAACTCACAAGTGACACCTTTGAGCTGTACTGTGACGTAGTAGGTAACCCCACCCCAGAGATCCAGTGGTGGTACTCCGAGCTCAACCGGGCGGACTCTTTCAGGCAGCTGTGGGACGGCGCCCGTAGGCGGCGGGTGTCGATCAGCACTGCGTACGCCGTGAACTCGGTGAGCGTGCTGGGGGTGTCTCGTCTCACACTGGACGACTCCGGGACGTACGAGTGCAGGGCCAGCAACGACCCAAGACGGAACGACCTCCACCAGAATCCAGCCACCACCTGGATCCGAGCTCAGGCCACTGTGACGGTGCTGCAGAGTGAGTGGTCAGTGTAAAGCAACCTCCTCCCCCTTTACCAGTTTCTGTGTGAGTCCACCTCCCTCAGACCTCTCCAGAGGACCACTAGCTTCCTTCGTAGCTGCCATCCTCTCCTACGGACCTGAAAGACGACGAAAAATACCATCAGTTTGTTCTCATTTTGTCTAGTTCTCATCCTCAGATTCAATCCTGTGGAGCCTTCTTATCCCTTTATTTCCTTGTTTTCCTTCATATGCTTCTTTAAGATTTACGCAAATTGTTGTATTTTTTTATATTTTGGTTATTCCATTTAAAAGGTGTTTTCTTTAAATGATGAATTTTAAAGATTCGGTGTCACTAGATTTGATATTCTGTAATTGACTGATTTATTGAAAAGATCAACCTACATTAATCAACAAATAACCAAGTTAAACTTTAATTTTATCTTCTCCAGTACATTTAACTTGTTTTTGATCAGTATTCCTTTTGCCTGATGTAATTAGGCATAGCAAACATTTTAAATCCCTTAAACACCAAGACAGCAATAAAAAAGAAAGCATTGCGTTATTATAAATATATACGTTATACAATAAAATAGGAAACAAATCCTACAGAAATGCATTTTACATCCATATTGTCTATGAGAAAGTACCTACTGATGTACTGTGTCTGTACCATCAATATTTAACTCCACTTTTATAGAGTTTTTTTTTTCCTTGATATTTTTGGTTTGATTTAAGTGATGGCCTAAAATAGAAGAAAATGTCCAATTGTTGGTCTCCAGTGCTGAGGATTCGTTGTAGTTTTCAGTCCATTTAAACTTAATCTATCATTCCAAAGGGAAATCATTCAAGCTGCAGATTGCCACAAAAGGTATTTGTGTTTTCCTGTGCAGCTGGTCCGCTTGTGTGTAAAGAATGAGTAGACTTCCATCTCAGGAAGCCAGGACCATAAAATATTTTCTCCCAATTCGCGGCTCTTTTCCCGTGTTACATGTTGTAAAACCTGCCTGACTGCATTTGGGACGATCTAAATGACAGTATTGTACGAACAGCCTCAAACCGCTGTGTTGCTTCTGTTTTCGCTGAGCTGATCCTCTGTTACAGAACCATCAATTGCCGCCTCTGATACCGCCATCATCACTGGCGAGCTGGACAGTCTCGTCCTGCAGTGCAACCTGACCAGCGCCTACGGTGACTTTGACGACAGCTACTGGATGAAGAACGGGGAGCTGATCTCCGGGACGCGCGGCCCAAACAGGAACCTTGAACACAGGTGAGGAGGTGAACTGGTGCACGTGAGGGTCGCTGATGAACCTTGTGGATTAACGCGGGGTTGCGTTTGTGATCTGCAGGCTGAACAGACCAAGAGGAGACGACGCAGGCGTGTACACGTGTGTCTTCAACTTCATCAATGCGCTTTCTGCCAATGCCACCATCGACGTCAAATGTAGGTGTTGATTCACGAGCTGCAGGCGCACTCGCTTTTTCAGGGCTGATATGTCAACCAAGGGAAGCAGCCTCGAGCGGTCGCAGGCCTGTCATGCGAGGACCTGTGATGTCAAACAGCTCTGCTGGCCGCTCGGGGCGGCGAGGCAGCCGGCGCCCTTGACACCTTCATTCAGCCGATGCCCGGCTCAGTGGCAGCAGATGGTGTCTTGTTTGTCTGATGGCGGAGGATTAGGTCTCAACGGTGAAATCCGGTCAGCCTTTTCTGCTGCCACACATGCATTGCTTTGGAAGCAAATTGGATTTTGGGAAGGTTTATGCGTTATTCCAGGGAGGGTTTCTGCTCATTCAGGCAGAAAGAAAAACAGACTTGTAGCCAAGCAGGTTTCTGTTGTACGGAATAACGCATTATATTAAGTGAAATTTGTGAAGAAAATATTTGATATGTAGTTTGATAAAAGGCTTAACGCAGATTCTGTCTAAGGAAAAGAAATCTCGATTTTTAAACTTTTGAATACCTGATCATTTTCCTTGTTTCAGCTGCTCCTGTGATAACGGGCCACAAGCGTAGTGAGAATAAGAACGAGGGTGAGGATGCTGTGCTCTACTGTAAGTCTGTGGGCTTTCCTCACCCCATTTGGACCTGGCACAAAATTGAAAGCGGTGGTATGAAGGTATGTCATGGATAAAATATGAATTTACCTTTTTTTTTTTCAACTGACAAAAACTATTTCCAAGCATCTCAGTTTGTTTTAATTTAATATTACAGGTGGGATGAACCTGACGTCTTCAAATCCTGACTTACTGATGAATTTAAAATGATTTGGTTCAGTTGTGAGAATAAAAATGAGATGCATAAAATCCTGTTTTAAATGTGTAGAATAATATTTACATCATTTAAACTGTTTAACTATAGAGAAAACAGAAGCAGAGTACAGATATTTCTAAACAACAGAAGGCCTTACATGCTGTGTAACACCTAAAGGGAGTGAGTAGTTGAGCTAACCAGGAATGATAATATTTAGGCATTCAGTTGGAAGCAGTTTGGGGATTTGATCACCTCCAGTTTATCCACTGATCCATCTGCTCCTCCTGCTTTATCCTGAGGAGGGTCTGAGGGGCTGGAGAGTCTCAGCTGTCATTAGGGAGGAGGCAGGGTGCACCCTGGACCCGTGTCCACAAACAGCTAGATTCAGTAATCAGTTCTCTTAAAGGGATAGTTCAGATCTTTGGGAGTGGGTTTCTGTGGAAACAGTATGAACAACTAAAGTCTCACCTGTTACAGATGGCTCTTTTTATTATTATTATTTTTTTATGGCCTTGGATTAGAATTAAACTATTTTTCTCCAAACTGATTGATGAGCTAATGGCTAGTCTTAGCAGGGTCAAAACCAAAGTGGATTGCTGCTGCCTTTAAACAACTTCAGCCTTGAAGCTTTCATATCAGTTCATAAGAAAACTACTTTTATAAGACAGGACGTATGATGTTATGGCGCCGTCTGTTTGTTCGTCCGACCGTGGACAACTGCTTGTTCGAGCTCTAAATTGATAACCCTTTAACATGGAAATGTCAAACTGCACAGATGGGCACCTCATAAATCAAGGATGATCCCTTTTGATTTTAAGGTCACAAGGTCAAAGGTCAAGGTCACAGGAAAACCCTTTGTAAAAACCTTGTCTGTGCTCCAACTCTGCAACCGTGTAACGTAGGAATGTCAAACTACACAGCTGGACACCTCATGTGTTAGGGATGATCTCTGTTGATTTCAAGTTCATAGGGTAAAAGGCCATGGCCACAGGTGAACCCTTTGTAAAAACCTTCTCTGTGCTCCAACTCTAGACACATCTGCTCAGGACTGTTGTGTGCTTTGGATTTTGAGCTGTCTGACAGTTTTCTGACGGGTGTTATGTACCGTTGGAGGTACTCTTGCTAACATTTTTACACTGACGTCATTTTCACATTGAATTCAGTGAGACTGCAATTGAATATTTGCTCATTTCCTGAGCAAATGGTTTAAAATCTATTTAGCCAAACTGAGGTCGTTCAAAGAGCTATCTACAGAGCCCCTGCTCAAAACATCTGAACTATCGCTTTAACATGACCCTGGGAGGTTGGAGAAAACCATTGCAGCTTTAAGAAAACTCTTCAGACAAGGCGCTTAAACATTAAAAATCCTAAACCAATGTTTAACCGCTCACAGACAGCACTGCATTTAAAACAAGAAACTGCAGAAAAACAAATCAACAGACGTGTCAGAAACCCCTCAGCAGTTTCCCACCACATCCACAAATCCAAGCTAAAACTATTAAAACCTTCTACCAGTTGAATGGAGCGCTGAAGATAATGAGGTTAAAATCCACTTTGGCTAAAGCCACCATTTGTTTAGCAGCCGTACTGTAATTACTGCAAGTTCTATTAGACTGAGACTCTGGAGAAGAACATTTCTTCACAAAGGCACAAATACATAACACGACAAACGTTGATGCTGTAAACTCCAAATATTAGAACAAACTAATCTTTTGTGCAGCCAAATAAAAAGGAAATAATATAATTTCTAATAAAATATGAAGAAAATGGGGGGGGGGGGGACAAAAAAACATCCATTAAGTTCTTTATTGTTGCTTCGTTAGACTGTCCTGCAACACTTTGACATTATGTTTTACAAACTCAGGATACAAGATGGAATAAAAAAAACAAAACAGATATTTTCACGTCAAACTCTCAGCATAATTTCACGAATTTCCCCTTTATTCCTTGACAGGATATGGACAACTCAAGCGGGCGCTTCTTTGTCAGCAGCAAGGAGAACTACACAGAGCTCCACATCGCCAAGCTGGACATTAACCTGGACCCGGGCGTGTACGTGTGCAACGCCACCAACCTGCACGGCAGCCACAGCGAGAGGTCCGTGCTGAGGGTCCGCAGCCACTTTGCCCCCTTGTGGCCTCTGCTGGGAGTTTTGATCGAGATCATCATCCTGGTCGTCATCATCGTCGTTTACGAGAAGCGCAAGAAGCCAGAGGATTTACAAGACGGTGAGTCACCAGTTATGACGTTCTAGGGTTGTTAATCTGAGGAGAGCGTTGTCTTAGTTCTACGGTTTAAACTTTCGAAGCTCATGTAACGTTTTTGCATCCACGAGCACGAAGGTGGACACTTCCTGCGACGCTAGAGGAGTCACTTAACGCTGAGCTGAGCCCGCGTTCAATAATTTAGTCTGGAGACGTTGATCCAACAGACACTGTTGCAGAAGGTTAGAACAATTTCATTCATTTAATATTCATGAGCAACATGATACTGCAGCCTTAGAAAGGTGGACACCTTCAATTATTAATGGCTTCCCAGGGATGTTGTTTCTAAGCTTTTTCCAAACTTAACCAGGAGACTTTTAGTCGTTTAGCCGTTCCAACCTGTGATTTTTCTAACGCTAAGTATTTTGTTGTCTTGAGAGCTGAGACGCCTCATGAATTATGCATTAATGATATTTGGGCGACCTTCTCCTCCCAAACAGAATTTTAATCTCGCCACACGCTGATCAGACGCGACACGCAGAGAATAACTAACAGTCGGGAGGCGACGTAGGTCATCAGAAACGCTGCTGAGTTTGAAAATGTTGACCAGTAGCAGAACAACACGGCTGTAAATGTCACAAAGCGGGTTCATTTTTTATTTAGATTCCTGTAAATAATATTAGTTTTGGGTGTAGATTGGTTTAACAGATTATTGCAATGTCTCCAATCCTCCTCCCCTCTTTCTTTATTTTTATTTTTATTTTTTAATGCATAACCTAAACCATGTTTGTGGTAAGTGTGAGACTTTGCATGCTGCCTGACTTTTTTTTTTGTTTGTTTAAATGCTTGCTCAGCTTCATTTTCCTGCAGTTCACAGCACAGTTAAACGGTTCTGCTGAGCTTCCTCTACGTTCAGCTTCAGTGTCAAGTGCAGTCGAACATTTTCAGTTTTTTTTTTTTTTTTTTTTTTTTACCTCCTCAAACGAGAACTCCATAATCGAGCATCACACTCGTCCTGTAGCTGCAGCAGCACGTCTTTGTGATGAAGTGCAGACAGTTTGTGGCGCTGGGTCGTCTCTGGTGTCTCTGTTTCGCGTTGCTTCACCGAATGATTACAGTGAAGGGCTGATTCTGGTGGAACTGCTTCTGACTAATCTCCCACGAACCCTCGTTCTGTGTGAGCTCTGGCTGTCTGCGCATGACGAAGATGTGTGTGAATTTGAAGTTTGCCTGCGTGGTGGTGTTCTCACCTGCCTATGCTTTCCAAGTTTTGGTGTTTTAACTGTCTGTGTCGTCTCATTAGAGGGTTTTTCCTTTTTTCTGCTGCATGTTTTTTTTGTTGTTGTTTTTTTTCCAGCCTAATTTAGTCCGTTCCATCACTGCCTGTAGACATATTACAGATGAAGCATAGAAATAGTTAAAAACTAAATGTTACTAATGTTACGCGTTTCATCTTTGTGAGTATTTTAGCAACTTCTCTAATTTCTCCTTACTTTTTCGTGTCGCTTCAGATGATGACCTAGCAGGACCAGTGTAAGTACAAACATTTAACCCACACTCTTCCTCTCTGTTTAGCTTATTGAAGGCATTTTTGTTGTTGTAGATTTTCGCGTACCTAAACCCAAAATCTCACTGGGATCTAATTCACAGACAGTTTTGAGCCTCGTGGAGCGTTTTAAACGTCAAATAAAGCACGTTGGCTTTGAATAACAAGCTTGTATTATCATAACAGTGTCTGAAAGGTGGCACTTAAACTAATACGTTCGGCACTGATCTGTGTATGAATTCAACTGTTTTAATACAGGTTACAGTTAAGCACTAAATACTATAAATAAATAATATTCTGCTCATCACTTGTATCTGAAGTGAATGAACTAAGCTCTTGGACGATCTATTAGTGCTCAGAGTATGTGTTGGGAATGACTCTCAGCTACTACCACACCAGATTTGAGCTCACTCTCTGCAAGTTGACTGAGTTATAATCATTTTTGTGTGTGCAAAGGTCAATTAGCTGTGGCGGCCATCTTGAATCGGGTTGACTGCAAAAGTTAATGAGTTGTAGATCCAGATCCAGTGATTTTACTTTCTTAAAGTTTCAAGAAAATCTGTCCAGCGGTTCAAGAGAAACTTTGCCAAAAGACAGACAAATGAACACATTCAGAGGCGAATACAGTATCACCCGCCTTTTGTGGCAGCGAGCTATTTAAAGTCCCCTGAAAGCGGTAAAAATGAAGAAATGAAAGATGTACATAACAGGACCCAGAAGTCACACATTCACAGTGGAAAATAGAAATCTCGTTCACAGAACCAGCAGCTGCTGCCCAAAGTTGGTATCATTCATGTTTAAAGGAGCGTTTCTACAAAAACGTCGTGAGTGGAACACGTTTGTTTCTTTTTTAGTTTTTACGTTAAATAATTACATCTATTAGACTTCTTAAGGCTGAGCTGTGCAGTGAACGTTAAGCAGTAATTAATTTATTTTAATAACACTTTTAATGACACGTTTTCCCCTCAGTCCCACCATGTGCCATCCAGCTACATGAAAACCTGTGGCCTCAAAATGTTCGCAGAGCCCTTTTTTTGTGTTAAATAACGTCTTTAGAAAGTTATTCAATTGGGTTAAAAAAACAATAACTTTTTTTGTATTTGTTTTTTTTTCAAAATGATAATGGTGGAAAAGCTACATAAAAACAGTACTGATGAATTGTTTTTAAAGGTGATAGTTCAGACATTTTGAAGCAGGATACTGTGAAACGGTGAATTAATTGAAGTTTGGAGAAAAAAAGAGTTTAGAAAGAAATAAAAATTCTTCAGCTAGTCCCAGCTGAGCCAAGACCAAACAGGATCGCTACCGTCCTATAAGGCAATTCAAACCTCACGCTGTTTCATAAACTCTGCTGCGCTTCTGGTGAACTTCCAGGAACTTCCAGGGTGCGGGAGGATCACATTTCTGCCAGAATATCTTGTCAGTAAAGTCTGAGCCGACCCACGTCCGAAGCAGGTTTAAGCTGATTAAAACAACTCCAGTTTCCAAACTAATTGACAGCAGTGTAAAGGTTTATAAACTGACTTTAGCAGCAGCAGGTATGAAATATTAGAAATTGCGGTTGTTTAAAGATGGCAGCAATCCACATTGGTCTTGGCTCCGCTCCGACTAGCTGTTGGCTCATCACTCCGGTCAGATTTAAACCCCATCACTTTAAAATGACGCCAATCAAAGGGCTATCCACAACAGGTAAGATATTAACTGTTTGTAACCTGTCCACAGAAACCTACTTCAGAACGTCTGAACTGTTGTGACACATTTATTTAACACTGGTTGCTGGCAATAGCAGAAGCTTCCATTTATCCAATAAAATAAGGTTTTCTTTGTGTTCAAATGACAACAAGAAACGTCTGTAAACGAACCCTTCAAATGGAGCCGATGTGAGGAGACTTTATACAACTTCAGCAGGTCTGAATGTTGACTAAAAGGAATATTCACCACAACGTGACGATGTAAAAAAAACAAATATAAATATATCATTGTCCCAGGAGGTGATGTATTCTTAATAACTGGCCCCGTAGAGTCAAAACCAAATAAAATTCCTAATTTCCTGTTTTAAAAATTTTAAAGCACTTAACTGCTGGAGTGTTTTCTGCAGTACACCCTGTGTTTTTGTGTTTAAAAGTCTTCTTTTCAGATTCACAGCTTTTTATTTTACATTTTCAAATATTTCTTTAAGTCATTTGTGTATTTTTCCCTATAATTACAGTATAGGTATATATTTACTAATGCTGCTGTATAATAAAGTCATAAGGAGGAGGTTGTGGTGAAGGATCAAGAACTGACTCCTTCAGAGTTTGAAAAAGACTCGTTTCTGTATGAAGATTGTGTAGAAAGTAAATGGAAAAAGGTTTAGTTTTTCTTCTGTTTGCTTAAAACGAATCGATTTCTATGATTTGCAGACGGCTGTCAGAATTACATATACTCCAACCAGGAGTTTTTATTTAGGATTTGAATCAGCTTCCTGCCTGTCATCACTGGCAGCTATAATTTCTCTGAAATGAAAGCTGATTGTGTCTTCTGCTTCCCCGTTTAAGGAAAACTAATTCAACCAACAACCACAAAGACAAAAACCTCCGCCAGAGGAATACGAACTAAGGAGCCCGTCTGAGTAAGTATTCAGTGACACAGCTCGGTCTCTGAGACAACAGCTTGCTGCAGGCCTGTGGCCAGAAACGCACAATCTAAAAACTACAACGAAACGATCGTAGCTCCATGTTGTCGGACTTGGTTAATGATCTGAATTTTCTCCAGTTGCAGATCTCAAAAACCATGTATTTGACCATATGAAGGTAACCAAGAAAGGACTCCACACCAGTCATTATTAGGACGCATCTGCCATTAAAAGTAGGCTTGCGGGGGAATGAAGCGAGGCCCGCCTCACAGTTTATATTGTGTGAGCGTGTTGGGCACGAAGGCACTCAAACATTACAGAGTTGACATTATGAACATTGTTGCTGCATGCAGTTGTTGACGTTTTAGGCTCTTTTTTTTTTTTTTTTTTTCTTCTTCTTATCCACTAACTTTATATTTTTACTTATAAAATAATGCATGCAAATATTCTGTTTGATACAGAAATGTTTTTTTTTATTTTCTTCTCTTCTCTCTCTGAGGGTGGCTTCATGTAGAAAATCTGTACTGTGAAAAACACTCAGCAATGTAAAAGAAAAGCTCATCGTGATCTGGTATGGCAGATGTGTACAGTTTTATCATTCCTCTGCATACCCTTTATTCATTTTATCAGACTATATATATACACATATATATTTATCTATATGACATTTTAAGGGCTTTGCAGTGTCCCTCTAAAAACGGTTAAGATTAACTTCATGTACGTACTGTATGTAATGAATCACGTGTGTCAGATCCCCCAAAACTGTTGAGAATATTCATTTATGATGCACTTCAGTGATGAGAAAAATGAAAAAAAAAAAGTGTATAAATCTACTTTAAGGAATCTGTAATAATCATTGGATTATATTATTTTATAACTGTGTATTGTACAGCATGGCTATTATCCTATGCAATTATCCATGTCGATATACTGATAATCATTCCAGCTTCTGATATTTGTCTTTTCTGTGACAAAGCTTTAAACTAGTAGGATCACCTTAGAGCTTCACAGCTGCATGAGTTCCTAACAGCTGACGTGGGAGTGGTTGGGTGTGCGAGAAGCCCACGTCAGGGCGGACACGCGTGAAGAAAGAAGATCTCAGTCATTTTTAAAGAATAAACACATAAAGAAAAACTAAGTCCGTCTGTTCTCTTGGTTCCTTCGCTCGCATGGAGTACGAGAAGGGCGCCATCTAGCGAGATTAGGAGTGAGTCACGAGGAAGGAGAAACGTCCAGAGAAAATGTCTTCTGGGATTAAATCAAAACAACAGTTTTTGTTTGCAGAGAAACATGTTTTATTAAGGATAAAACCCTCAGATTGTATTAAGTGCATGCACAGATGTTTGCTTTTAGAGTTTGTAAAAATTTCAAGCTGTAGATTAGCTATAAAAGAAACACGGTAACTCTCACTCCAGTTAGGATTATTACCATAGAGCGAGGAATCTTATCGCTACACTTAATGGAAATGTATTAATTTTGAGTTCATAAGTAATTAGTAGATGTTTAAAAACATTTATTTTAGATTCCAAACTACCGAATTTGGCAACTTTTTCTGAAAAAAGCGGAAATGAAAGCACAGATTTTATTTGTTTGGCATTTTTTAAGGAGCATTTTGAGATTTTTGTAATTACAGTAAATTTTGAAATAATTCACATCATTTTAGAGTAACCTCGAAACTCTAAAATTCCACCTTTTTTTGGTGTACGGTATTAAATCAGACTTGCACTGACCAAAACAAGAAGGAGGAAAATATCATTGCATATAATTATTATTGTTATTAATTATTTTAACCAGGTATGTAAATTGCACAGAACATTTAAAATAACCGTATAAATTGTCTTCTTGTTTCCAGCAGTAGTGGACGTCAGCAGGACACGATAAAAACTAAATTGTGAGCTCTTTTGTTGTTTCTTTTCCTATGATTTGTCAGCATCTAACTCCTGGTCTGTTGTTCCACGGAGTCGTGGATTCATTTGTCATCAAGACTCAAATGAAAGCAGTCAGTCAGTTTCTGGGTTAAAGAGACATCTGTGACTTTGTGAACCCTTTAAACAAACAAACAGCTGGAAGAAAGGAGCACATCTGACAAAAACGAGTCGTCGTCGTCTCTGTGTGGATTAATCTCTGAAATGTCAGGTAAAGTTCAGAATTAATCTGATGCACTTGTTCCTGAACAGGACACTGGACCGTTTTTAGGACAAATCTAGATGCTTTTCCTGACTTCACAGATGGATTTATGTTGTGTTTTTAAGATCTGCGCTGTAACATTAGCCTTAATGGTTACACGTGAGCTAAACGCAAGATCATAAAATGCAATGGAGGTTTTTGACCTGAATAAGGTTCCATGTTTTCCTAATGTTTTAAACTGGGAATCCATCCATCCATCCATCTTCCTCCGCTTATCCGGGGTCGGGTCGCGGAGGCAGCAGCCTAAGCAGGGAGACCCAGACTTCCCTCTCCTCAGCCACTTGGGCCAGCTCCTCCGGGGGAATCCCAAG
>JAOXNZ010000012.1:11087438-11124802 GCA_028566095.1 Kryptolebias brasiliensis | reverse complement strand
TCCCAGGCCAGCTGAGAAACATAGTCCCTCCAGCGTGTCCTGGGTCTTCCTCTGGGCCTCCTCCCGGTGGGATGTGCTCGGAACACCTCACCAGGGAGGTGTCCAGGAGGCATCCTAACCTGGGAATAAAAAAAAAAATGTCTTGTGGGATAATATCCTCTTCAGTACAGAAAACTGTACATGTGATCCCTCATATGATTCACTTAAACAGCAAAGAGGCTCTGCAATCGCTCCGAAAAGCACCCAGATGGAGTGACGAAATGAAATAAAACTGCACCTGTTGAAAGACCGTGTGACTGTCCTGGAGTGATTACAATATCAGATCAAATGGATAACGGTGCTGGTCCCATGTCAGTAGGGTGTGTCCCTCATTCCCCTTGGGCCCGATTACAGGCCGTGTGTGGACAGTCCCTGTTAGGAAGTCTGTACCAGTGGGCTGACTCAGGAGGGATGTCACTGACATAACGCTGTGTTGTCAAGGTCTCCTGAATCATTATCAAAGGTGACCTGTGACTCTCCACACCATGGTGTCTCTCCACAACATTGGCAGGATTGGTTTTCTCCCTTCTGCACCGCCATACAAACGTACACTTGTGGTCTGCGCCAGTTCAGCGCCAACATCAGTCCATGCTTCCAGGTTACAGCACCACTACAAATCCAACACATTTATTATTATTGGGGTTTTTTGTTTTGTTCTTTTTTCATGGGGTGGTGAACCTGTAGTCAGTTGTTGAGACTCTGTGGCAGGTGCAGATGTCATGAGGCTGTGTAATGATTGGGGCACAATACGACAATCCTCACTTGGTGTGGTTTGTCTTGGGTGACTGGACTCTTCACAGTGTGTGCGAGTGTCCTCGTGTGTTCATTGGTTTAAACGTCAAGCCAGTGTGACGTATGTACACCCCACAGGCCGGGCAGTTGCACCGTTAAACCACCCAGCCTCGTGCACAAATTACAATCAAACTCCTTCTGGTAATGCTCTCTAATGGGTCTCCGAGGTGTCCTCTGTGTCTGCTGACCTCCGCTCACTGTTTTTTTTACTCTCAAACGCTCCAGCAACTGCCTGATAACAGTGTGGCTCCTCTAGTGGTGCCGTCACCCCAGCTCTTTGCAAATCAAATCATCTTTATACCCACTGTTGGTTTGAATGTGTACAAAATGACATTCAAATCTGCTCATTCCCGCCGCTGTTTCACATTTTTTTGTATCAGAGAGAACCAGAATTATCATGTCAAGGTTAGAGGCTATGAAATAAGAATCAGCACCTAAAAAACTTAAAGTTAAAAACTGAAACTGTTGATATGTTGTTTTAACCTTATGTCACTCTACATATTTGACCTCTTTATCCATTTGGTTTTTTTTTATAATTTCATATTATTGTTTTACTTTTCTGTGTTTAGCCAGCTATTTATTTTTCAAAGAAAACACTCAGTGTTTCTCATGCTTTCAGTATTTCAGCGTTAGATATGTTTATTAGGACTACGGGCCAAAGAATACGTAAAAATACACAAGTAAAAAAAACATGATGAGATTGATCAAACATTACATTTTTCATATACGTTATAACCTGTTAAGTTCACCCTGTTCTAATTCCCTGTGCTGTTCACTGATGGGGAAAATTAAAGCGCTGTGCGTGAAACAGCAGCTTGATATGTAGCTCAGCTCTCGAGGAGCTGCTTTAAGCTGATCGGTCTCTGCGTTTAGTGGCAGCATGTCAGAGTAAATTTCCGAGTGGTCGAAATCATTATAGTGAAAGTTCACACAGAATAATGCAACCAGCCATTAACAGGCTCTTACAAAATATATATATTTGCCTCTGTGCCAAGGAGGTACTTTACCACTTCTCTACAGGACATTAACTCATCTGGAGTTAGGGAGTAAATCTGTGTTGATACGTCTGCCACTATTACAGAAAACAGAGTAATATTATAACTTTAAACCTCATTTCCAGTGGTTTAGGATGCGGTTAAAAATAAAGTAAAATGCTTGAATTCTTACATTTATAGAGTTCATTTCAGTTTCATGGTTACTAAATTAAGCTGAATAGCTAACATATTCAATTTAACTGCTTACTGTGTCATTGTTAGATGATAAATAATCCCTTTGCGTAATAATAAAGAACATGATGGACGTTTCAGTATCTTTTTTCCAGATTTCCATATTAAGAGCTGTTGCAACTTTATCTTATAACAGACTGTTATAGTTAAAGGTTTCTGAGTATCATAATAACTTCAGTGTTTATTTTTACTTGGGTAGATTGATCACATAACATACAACTTCAACGATTTAACAACAAAAACCAAAACTGGGTGCGCAACGTTCAGTTTATTGTGGGTTTTATCCAACAGGGACAACCACATGAACGTGTCCAAGTTTTACCTGTCTGGCTTTTGATTTGAGATAAAGCCAAAGAATTTGGAGGTGACCTCCTTCTTCTTTGTTCCGTTCAATTTGCGCAACAAACCAGCTCCCCACCACGATGCTACCACCACCATGCTCGTCAGCTCAGCTGGCACGGTGTTATTAGGTTTTAAAGCCTCACATTGACTCCGACCATGAAACATTTCTTCAGGGGGCATCCGTCCTTCGTGCTTGAAGGTGTTGCTTTCTTGGTCCTCAGCCTCTCAGTTCATGGCTACGATAAACTGGTTTCAGAGTAGACAGAAACGCTGGTGTTCCAGCAGTTTCCACTTCATGGCAGGCTTGAGCCTTGCTGGATCCTAAACATTCATTTTCACTGTTTAGGACATTAAACTTCTTACATCTTGTAGGAATCATTTAGGCTTTGGGTGATTAGGAACAGGTGTGCTGATCCAGGTAACAAACAGGTGTGTGGAGCCGGAAGGAAAGGCAGCTGAGGAGACCTGTGCACTTGTCATGATCTGTGGTTTTGGTGGTTATCTTATGGTTTTGTTTTATTCTTATTGCTCAGTTTGTCTCCCTGTGTTTCCGTGTTTCCATTCCCTCTCCATTCATTCCCTCTGTCAGCCCTACTTCTCAGTCCTGCCCTCATCTCACACCTGTTCCCTGTTATCAATAGACCCACCTGTCTCCACTTACCTCCCTCTGTACTCCCGCTCCTGGCTTTAAATCTAACCTCAGTTCGTTATACTGGTTCACTCCCTGCCTGCTTCCTCTGAGCTCCTTGTGATTTTGCCCTTTTTCAGTTTTTGTTCGTTAAAACCTTTTCTTCTGATCGGGTCAGTCTGCAAAAGCACCAGACAAACTAAAACCCCAAGACTTCCTCCTTTTTTTTACTATTTAGACAGTAATCTTCTTAAACACATCCTGCAGATGCAGTAACTCCCACTCACTACACTGAAACAGCTCTTTGGTCAGCCGTCGGTTCTGTGTTGGTCAAACATCCCGTTTCTCTTCTATCAACTTTAAAATAAGCCGGCGTCCCGAACCATCCCGTCCTGTGGTCCAGATGGGGCGGGGTGGGCGCATCCCGGCTCCTATGGCAACCTGATAGATTAGCTCTATCAATAATCGCGTTATTAGAAAGCGCGGGAGGCTTTATGGGTCAGTGATGTCAGCGCTCTGTGGATGTCTGTGCGTGTGTGTGTGTGTGTGTGTTCACCTTGCTCTGAGAGAGAGAGAGAGAGAGAGAGAGAGAGAGCTCGGATGTTTCGGGGAGGTGCGGATGATGCTTTGTCATTGAGGAGCTCAGCATCAGCAGCATCAGTGTTTCACTCCGGCACGTCCGACGCTCAGCATGCTGCATCCTGATGCGCTCCCTTCCGCACTCACTCAGCTCACCTGGGTTTACACGCATTTCTTTCTCTCCTCTTTTTTTTTTTTCTTCGCACCCCCCACCCCCTCCACCCTCTCCCTTAAACATGTCTGTCTGATTGCAGCACACTGTTGACTCATCTCAATGTTTGAACCGGAGGAGAGCGGCACGTCCCAAGTGTCAGAGAAGATCCGACCCATCCTGCGGATGCGCCGTCGCCGTTTCGCCTCCGGCTGCAGCCCAACTGTATGAGATTCATGGTCCACCCTGCCGCGCGCTTACGGGGCTGTCTCTTCTCCTCAACATGGAAAAATTTCAATCTTCCATGCGCAAACGGCTCTACAGCCTGCCGCAAACCACTGCGCAAAAGCCCAGTGGGACTGAGAGCGAGGGGGACGGCGGCGACAAGGACACCGGGAGGAAAAGTATTCGCCTAAAACATTTGTCCTCCCTGTCTCCTGCCAGCAGTTGCAGGAGCATCGAGGAGGCCGGGAGCGAGGACGTGGACAGGGACGTCACCGTGAGGACCAACTTGAACGGGGACTGCCGCTTTTTCAGGAGCAGCATCTCCTCCATCACCGGACGGCACCCTCCCGGCTCGGATGCGGCGGAGCAGCGGCGCCTCCTGCCCGAGGCTGACGCCGGGGCCAGTGAGAGTTTGCCCGGGGAGCATTATGGCCCCGGGGCCCTGCAGCAGCAGCAGCAGCAGCAGCAGCAGCAGCAGCGGCTGATGGGAGGGCTGCTCGGCGTGGCCGGCCAGCCGTCCGTGTTCGACCAGCCAACTTTTATCAAGTTGGAGGGGACGGAGCAGATCATCCCCGAGGATGAGCGGCTGTACCAGGCGGGCTTCATGCACCGGCAGTTCGGGGCGATGCTCCAGCCGGGTGTCAACAAGTTCTCCCTGCGGATGTTGGGGAGCGAGAGGGCCGTGGAGCACGAGAGGGAGCGCGTGAAGTCTGCGGGCTTCTGGATCATCCACCCGTACAGTGATTTTAGGTAATTTCCCTGCGCCTAAAGCTGCTCTCATGAGCTGTGGGTGTTTTGAAATAAGAAGTGATCATCATGAAGCAACACACACCAGGACTGTTTAGATAACAGGAACACGTGCAGAATAGATGCAAACTGACCTTAGTCACCAAGTTGCGGCCAGCGGGCCAAATTTGGCACGCGCTGGGGGGGTCACTTCCGGCCCACAGGGATGGGTCTGAGAGGGGTGGGGCGGGGGGATGGGGGGGGGTTCAGAGGGACCCATCCACAAACACCTACAAACTACTAAAAGGTCAAAACAATGTGAAACTGGGGGTTGTAGCATATGAGGTATTTGGGATACATTTGTTTTTCAAGTAACCCAAAGACGTCAGCAAGTAAAAAATTAGATTTAATTCATGTCAGTCTGACAGCTTTATTCATAATGACCTCCTTACTCTGATGGCTGTTGATGTTCTGCAGATTTATTTATTTAGGGTGTGGGGGTAATTAAGTGAAAATAAAATGTTATTCTATATTTTAATAATAATTATTAATACATTGCTGCTTGTGGTGCTTAAATCTGTGCATTAATACTGTCAAAAGCGAACTCATAACTCTGACAATAACTTTTTATAAGTTAGTTTTAAAGATTCTTATTTTATATTTGTAGTCATTTTTAACATTTGTTTCGATACAATCAAATGTTTTTCTCATTTACAGTAAACTTCTTTCTCAGTAATTGGGCAAAATCACAAATAAAACTTTCATTTAGAAATAAAAACGAGGGGATTTTTTTTGTTTTAGTTACATTAAAAAGGAAAATGGTAAATGCCACTTGTGTGTAACAACATAAAAAATGATGTAAATAAATAAAAGTGACAGAACCTGCAGTAAAAAGAAAATGTTGCTTTCAGTTGTTTATAAAACAAAACAGCTCGCCAATAAAATGCCTTATGTGGGCTGATTAACTGTGTATAAACCCTAATGCTGACATACATGTTTGATTGGTGGAAAAATTACATTTTTTTTCTCTGACACTAACCTCTTAACATCAGTCTTGAGGCTTTGCAAACATTGTTATTTTATTATTATTTGTGGCTCCCGCAGAGTCCAAAATTCTTGCCCCTGAAAGAAGTTTTGCTAGTGACCCCTGTAGGTTAGACACTTTGGACATGACTTAACTTCTGAATTTATTTCATTTTAAGATAATTTGTGCATGTATTATTGCATGTAAACATTTGTTGCAACATAGGCAAACTCCTCTAACATGTTAGCTGTTTTTGAGCTTTCAAAGTATATATGCAAGGTGCAAATCCTTCCTTTTGGTTTGGCTTGATGTGTGGGATTCCTGGTTTTCATTAGGAGCATAACACCCATCTTGTTCCCCTCTTCAATTCATTCACGACCCATCTAAATTGACTTACAGTTCCTTAATTTACCCCCACGCTGCAGCATTTCTATGCATGCAGACCGGATGTGTGTCACCGCTTTTAAGGGTGGGATTTTCATGACATATAACCTTGATGCTCACTGTCATCCTATTGTATGCTGATGTGTGCCACTGCTGATTTTTTCCACTCATCTGAAGTGCACTTTTTTTTTTTTTTTTTACCCAGGTCAGTGGATTACAGAGAGTGTAGCAGGGGCTTGGAAATGGGGTAATCAAAATAGGGTAACATGACCATTCAAGATATTAGAAGCACACATCAGTAGAGATTATTACAGCACAATTAGTCTAATGGAGCAGAGACAGTGTGGACGGGAAGGGGACACGTAGCAAAACACAGACAGAGAGACGGATAGAGAGAGAGAGAGATAGACAGGGAGAGCGAACACAGGAGGGGGGGAAAAAGAGATTGAAATGAAAATGATGTGAGGAATCAGGGCGTCCAGCTGTTACCTCTGAATGCTGGACGAATGAGGTGTCGTTACTTCACGCAGGGTTTGGGTCACACTTTGAGCAGGGGGCAGAGTTTTAGGCTCTTAGAGTGATCCCCTTACTAAGTTGCAGCACTAAAGATTATTCCGGGATTTTTGTTTTGCTTTTGCTTGGTTGGTTTGTGCCGGTGCAAGCGTAGCGGGTTTTCATCCTGCAAACCTGCGGCTGCACCCCCTGCAAGTGAACGCCACCTCCGGGCATCACCTCCTTGTTTGTTTTGTCTCGCCTTGGAGCAACCGCTGCCCGTTCTAAAGGCTTTCTGAGGAGCAGACAAACCGAACTGGCACGCTGTGTAAATATGGTTAATATGATTGCTGGTGAGGCTAAGCCACAGTACAGGTGTGTGTTAAGCCACTGAGCTGCATGCAGGCTGTTATGCCTCAGCTGCTCTCCCTGGCAGCAAGAGATAAGTATCTGTAGTACAAATGTGATCCCTTTTTTCAGCTGTCCTGATTGATCTAAGCTCCTTTCACCATTTTAAGCCTCGTTGTGTTCACTTAGCTTGTAACTCCCGTGACTTGTTTCTTAACATGGTCGCACTCTGACCCAAAATGGTGCTTGATTCTTCTGACCGTCCTGAAAAAAACTTTTTTGAAGGTAGAAAGTTGTTGCATTAGTATTTTTGTTTTCAGATATTAATGGGGCTGCACGCTGTCGTAGGTCTGTATGGGATGGCAGTAATGCACTGTCCCTTTCAGACCCCCCCCCCCCAGTATATTTATTTATTTCATCCAGCTGTTCCAGTGTTCTGTAGCATCGGTGACGTGTGCAGAGCGGTAATGCTAACTACTTAACATCTGGCTGATGGGAGCTGACTTCTGGAGATGACATGGATTCCCAGGAGATAACGGTGGATTTAGCCAGAGAAGGGACGTGCAATTAGGACCAGTGTGTCAGCTCAGCAACAACGGGCAGATGTAGAGAGAAATGCAAATGCTTTGTTTGGCAGAGAACAACAGAAAGCTGATTAGAACAAATGGTCACCCTGCTCCCGCTGCGTTTCCACTTTTAAATGATGTTTCGCCGCAAAGGTTTGGTGTCAAGTAACTGGTGGAATCATGGCAGAGCATCTGAAGTCGTTTCCACCCGTAGTGGGGGCTTAACAGCTGAGGCTCTTTGTTACTGATCAGAAGGTCATTCAAGTTCAACCATCGTTAAGCTGCCACCGTTGGACCTTTAAAGTAAAGGCCTTAACCCTATCAGGTTCATATCATGGCCGGCCCTGCTTGATCCTAACTTTTTTTTACTGGGATTTGTGAAATATCTCTGTACTTTAAAAATATATGAACATACAAAGTCTCTCATGTTACATTTTTAGTTCCACAGCCACACAGTTGTAGCGTCACTTATTTAATATGATGACTATACAGTTATGGGGGAGGAAAAAAAATAAACCTGTTTCAATTTAAGGGTTTTATTTATCAGGGCATAACAAAAAAGTTATCTGGCCTTTACCAGGTTAAGGAATTATTCAAGTCTAACATTAAGTGTACAAACTTACGCAACAGTTTCCTCCATTAAACAAAAATAAAAGCCTAGATGGAAAACCTGTCTGTAAAAAAAAACAAACAAAAAAAAACTATGTCCACTCTTGATGCTTCCACAGGATTTAAGTGGTTCAGTATCAGCTGGGTGCTGCTGAACAAATGTATTGATTAACTGATCATCAGTGTAAACACCTCAAATAAACAGGAGTTTTTACGGTTTGCTGCTCTGGAGCGTGCAGGTGTGTGTTAACACAATGCCAAGAAGGAAACATCAGCAACGACCTGAGAGAATCTTCCCAGGAGGGGACACAAATCGACCCCAAGGTGAATAAAAAACAAAAAACTGAGCAGCTCAATCTCACAGTCTAGGCCTCAGTTAATAGGTTGAAGTTCATGACAGTACAGTTAGAAAAAGACCGAACAAGCGTGGCTTGTTTGGAAAGGTTGGAGGAGGAAGTCTCTTCTCTCTAAAAAAAAAATAAAAAACAACCCGGAAGCACGTCTTCGGTCTGCAGAGTTTCATCTGAGTGAACCACAAGACTTCTGGAACAGTGTCCTTTGGAAGATCAAAACAGAGATGTTTACCTTAAATAAAAAAAACAAACAACAAAAACAAAGCATATCAACACAAACATCATACTCTACAGCATGGTGGTGGAGGGCTGATGATCTGGGCTTGTTTTCCAGCAACAGGACCTGGGCACCTCGCAGTCATTAGGTTGAATATGAACTCCTCTGTAACTCAAAGTATTCTAGAGTTAAATATGAGGCCGTCTATCCAACAGCTGAAGCTCGGACCAAACTGGGTCACAAAGCAACAGAACAATGATCCCAGCAGCTGATCTACAGCTGAAGTGAAGGTCCAGTTAGAGTCCAGACCTCAGCCTGATGAAAAATGCTGTGGTGGGACCTGAACAGAGCTGAGCAGAAACAAAAGGCTGCAAACCTCAATGAACTGAAGCAACGTTGTAAAGAAGAGTGGGCCAAAATTCCTTCACAATCATGTGGGAGGCTGATGCACCAAGTTACTGCTGCTGAAAGTGGTTCTGCAACATCACAGGGGCACAGTTTTTTGCTTAGTAAATAATGACATGGTGAAATCTGTGTGTTTTTTATATGCAAGAGGTCGAATTTAAATAATTTTAGAACCTGGTTTAGAACCTTTAGAACATGACCAGATCATTTTCATTACTCCCTGACATGAAACCCTTGAAGTGAAAGAGGTCGTATTTTCTTTTTCCCATGACATGCCTTTTTGTTTTCTACAGGAACATATTGAGCTCCTGCTGAACTGCTGTGTGCTGTAATATTATAAGATACGGACAAACTTTTAGTCCATGTTTAGCAGGGGGAAGAGGATGTTTTAGTATTTTTTTGTTCTTTGCCTTTATCCCTGTTTTGTTTCAGCCCATGAAGTGTTAAAACATCAATAACTCAGTGCGGCTGCAAGTTGCACTGAGTTGTTTCTGTTTGGAACAATGCACAACACCGAACACCACATTCACATTTCGGTCCCACCTGATTTGCATCCTTGTCTCTTAGATATTGTGAGCGTTCGCAGCATATTTCACAGTCAGTGATTAGTTTGATGTGATACATGCGTCTCTCATGTCTCTTCCTGTTGTGGTTCTGACGCTGACCCTGTAGGTGTGCCAGGCAACCGCTCAATCGATTAGAGGTTAATTGGGTCCCTGAAATTGACCGGGCACGCATTCGCACTCGGCCTGCATAAGTGCAAAGTGGGGCTAGTAAACAAGCACTTTTCCACATTTGAGCTGCCAATAGGACGGATGGACACTGCAAAAACAATATTATCAAGGAAGAACAGACAGATGACACTTTCAGTAGTAAGTAAGCAGGGGAAATGTTGTTTTGTTGATTGTATGTTATATTAAATAAATAAACAGCAAAAAATAATGACCTGTGTTTTGTGAAAATGCAAATGAAGCCAAACACATGCTTTTTGAAAATCAATATTATCTTAAAGGAGATTCCTATCATTGCTAATAATAAGTTTTTACTTTTGTCCCCGTGGTCAGAAGCCTAACGCCGAATTGCATGAATTATTTTTTGTCCTCCACAGTTTTATACCAAATCAATTTGTTTCCATAGCTTTTCTCATTCTGACATTATTCTGCTGGGTTTTGAGCCGCAGTGTGACGATGTTTGTCACAAATGCCTTTTTTTCTGTTTGAAGTCATCACAGGCCCAGAACTGTTTTGCAGAGGCAGCTGATTTTCTGTCTGCACACAATGACCACAAACACATCTCACACAGAATCCCGTAAGAAAAATGTTCTGTGAACTGGTTCATAATTGGTTTCTGTTGTTGTCCATTTTACTTTAGAAACTGTAACTATTAACACACACATTTGAAAGTGATGTTATCTTGTTATTTTAGCAGTAATTCTGCTCATTATTATATCAACTGAAATTTGCCCAAATTGGACAAAAATGTCCGTCCAAAACTGCCGGAGCCTGATGGACTTGTTGCTTTTTGCACAGTGGCCTGAAAGGACTTTTGTTGTGACCTTACTCTGTATAAATGACCTGAATTGAAACAAAACTAACGCGACACATCCTGAACTTGATTAGCTTCAGTAATCCAACATGCAGACAAAGTGTGTGAGAGACAAATTGTTCATGTTTGTAAGATTTTGTAAAGAAACATCTTCAATTGAATTATTCTTGGCTAAAAAACATTAGGGGTTCCTATTGCATGTTCTCCTCCACTTTGTTCCTCTTGATACAATAAAATTGCTGGAGAAAAATTAAAAAGTAATTTTGACTTTAGTTTTAACAGTACAGGACTTTGCTTGTGTTTATTGCTACAGAAGTCATCTTGTTTTTCACTGAGCTGCAGGTGGAAAGGTTGTGGCCAAATGTTGCTGACTGGGCAGAGTTTAGCACAAACAGGAGCAAGTGTCAAGATTCTGATGTGCCAGCAACTGGAACAAACTATTTCATTAAAAAAAATAAAATAAAATAGAACTATATCTCTTGTGCCATCTTGGCATTTTTTATACGGTATATATAAACGTTTTAATATTACCAAAAGGTAGTTAGGGTGGCTGGGGCTCAGTGGTTAGAGCAGTGGTCCTTCAACAAGACAGCTGGAGGTTTGGTTCCACCAGTATGCAGTCACATGTCGAAGTGTCCTTAGGCAAGACAGTGAACCCCTCACTGCCTCCAATGTGCTCCATCGGTGTATGAATGTGACCTAAAGCACTGATTAGACTCTATAGAGTGATTTATTCAGGTAGAGTGCTGGATGAATGTGTCTGGATGGGTAAACGAGGCCACAGATTGTGTTGTAAAGCGCTTTGAGTGGCCTGGTTGGGTAGAAAGGCACTAAATAAGTACAGTCATATAATGCAATTGCCTGTGTGTGTGGGTTTGTGTTCAGCTGTCTGTCATGTAACATATACTCAGTGGATTGTGCAAGATCTTGTGATATTGCACAGTTTTGTTTGCAAGATTTTTCAAGATGAAACTATCTTAGCGTACAATTCTGGCATAAAAGCTGGCAGGACATATGCATGCCTTCAATGAATGCTAAGCTTTTAATTGTAAATCTGTTTTTAAGTGATTTTACTGTTGTGTTTTTGCACTATTGCAGCCTTTACTTTAAGTGACCACATCATGTTGCTGACATCTGTTTTGTATTAAATCATATGAACAAACAAAAACAAAAGTCCATATTTCCTTATTTTCATGTGTGTTTCAGGTTCTACTGGGACCTGACTATGCTGCTGCTGATGGTGGGAAACCTCATCATCATCCCCGTGGGCATCACCTTCTTCAAGGACGAGCACACGCCGCCGTGGATCGTCTTCAACGTCGTGTCGGACACCTTCTTCCTCCTGGACCTGGTCCTCAACTTCCGCACCGGCATCGTCAAGGAGGACAACACGGAGATCATCCTGGACCCGCACCAGATCAAGATCAAGTACCTGAAGAGCTGGTTCATGGTGGACTTTGTCTCCTCCATACCCGTGGACTACATCTTCCTCATCGTGGAGACTCGCATCGACTCTGACTTTTACAAGACGGCCCGTGCGCTGAGGATAGTCCGCTTCACCAAGATTCTCAGCCTGCTGCGGCTGCTGCGCCTCTCCAGACTCATCCGCTACATCCACCAGTGGGAAGAGGTAGATGACGAAGACAGACGCTTTAGAGTGGGCCGGTTAAAAAAAACTAATCTTGATAATCGATTTTAGACGACAATAAAAGACTCAAAATTGCTGCGTCTGTCTTAAAAAATTGGAATGTTTTCAGTCTCTATAGGTGTGGCTTTGACACTTTTTCAGTATTCTTACCAAATTATTGATGAATTTTTTCTACTTTCTAGTCTTTTTCCCTTTAAGAAAAACATGCATAGTGGGAGTTTCCTTGTAATTGCAATTTTTTCTTACAACTTCCCTTTTTATCTAACTTAAAAAAAAAACACTATTTGTTGTTGCTGCATGATAAATTGTCTATTTTTTTTGACACAAACATGTACACCCAGTCAGCTTAGTAAGTAGATTTTTAATGCATTATCTTACTCTTCTAATTCCAGCAGTGACTCCTTGACATCTGCCCATTTTCAGTGCAGATGGTTACCCAGCACTGAAACCAGCTTCGCTGCTGTTAGAACAGATTAATTGTGGTCTGGCAGAGGTTGACTGTATTTGTCCGTGCTCCCTGCTGTTAATGTAAATTTTAAATCCCCAGGTTGCTTATGAGGAAGTTGAAATAGAGATATATTTTCCCTCCCCTCAAAATGTGTTTCCCCTGCCACAAACCTCTGCCGTAGGTTTTCCACATGACGTATGATCTTGCCAGTGCCATGGTGCGGATCATGAACCTGATCGGCATGATGCTGCTGCTGTGCCACTGGGATGGCTGTCTGCAGTTCCTGGTGCCAATGCTGCAGGACTTCCCTGCCGACTGCTGGGTCACTAGAAACAAGATGGTGGTAAGTGGATCAGGCCAAATGCGTTCCTGTCAAACTTACACACCAATCACGTGAGGTCATTTGTTAACAGTTTGACTGTGCATAGTGTGTTAACAACAACAAAGTCTTCAGATTACACTTTAAACTCCCCTGTTTAGAAATTTTAAGTGATTTATGTAAATATGAAGCAGATCTTGATGTATCTTTAAGAATTTCTTTCAATGGGAGATAAAAGATATTTCAGGACATAACACAAAGCAGTGTTTGCTGAACTTTTCAGCCTCAGACCCACAAAATAAAAGCTGCAGAGACTCCTGACTCCAACTATTGCTGGTTAAATATACAAACTCTGCTGATAAGCCATTTAACAAAGAGCCTTGTCAGCCATCTTATTATTTTTGAACTATTTAAGGCTGCTGTTTTTATCTCTCTGAAGCAGTTTAGGCTAAATGTGCTATTAGTGATCATTTTAATGTGATTTCGGTAAATCTTCTCAAGACCCCCCTCTTGGTGTTTCACGACCCACAGTGGGGTCCAGACCCCAACTTTGAGAACCACTGATATAAAGAATGCGTCCTCGTAGGAGACCTTAAAGTGATAGTTCCGATGTTTTGAAGTGGGGTTCTGTGGAAAGGGTATGAACAATATATATCTTACCTGTTGTAGATAACTTTTTGAAATAGAGTTTGATTCTGACTGAACTGATGAGCTAACGGCTAGTCAGAGTGAGGTTCAAACCAAAGTGAGTTTCTGAAAACTTGAAACAACGCCAATCAATTAATAAATACATAAAAAAAACAGTTGTTCAAACAAACTCTGTTTAATAAACATTTACACCTGAGTCAGTTTTGCATTACATGGTTATTTACATAGAATTCTATGGTTATTTGCAAGCACAAATAGAGGCAGAAGCAGCTAGCTGTAGCACTTCCTGTGCAGCCGGGAACACTTCTAGCAGGGATATCATAATATTTCTGCTGGGAAAACTGCAATATGAATGTAAAGGTGTATAAAACAGCATTTATATGGATTTTTAAAATTGCAGCAATCCTGCTTTGGTCTTGGCTCTGCTCAAACTAGCCTTTAGCTCATCAGTCTGGTCAGAATTAAACTCTGTTTCTCCAGACTGATATTAAATGTTCATAACAAGTCTCAAGAAACACTTAAACATATATTATTTCACTGCAAAATGTTTTGCACACATCTTCATTTTTGGTCATTGGACAAAAGCTAAAGTAGACTGAGACAACACTGAACCAACGTCACAGTGCTAGAATATATAAATAAACACAGTTGGTGAAGGTTTGTGACAGTCAGAGCCTCTGGAGAGAATAAAGAGCTAAAGCGCTCCCACAGATGTGACGCAAACTTTCTCTTTCCTCCTCCGCATTCCTTCCAGAACGACACTTGGGGTCAGCAGTACTCCTATGCCTTGTTCAAAGCCATGAGTCACATGTTGTGCATCGGCTACGGCCTCTACCCCCCCATCGGCATGGCTGATGTCTGGCTCACAATCCTCAGCATGATCGTGGGCGCTACCTGCTTCGCCATGTTTGTGGGGCATGCCACCGCACTCATCCAGTCTCTGGACTCCTCCAGGAGGCAGTACCAAGAAAAGGTGGAATTTTGTTTCTTCACTGGCTCATGCTTTGTTTGTTTTGTTTTTTTAGACTCAAGTTATTTTAAATCAGCAGAGGAATGGAAATAAGCGTCATAGGTTTTTCTTTGTAAGTTCTTTATAAGACAATTTTCTGGTGTCAGATTTCAGCAGATTAAATGATTTAACAGCTTCAGATACAATATTTTAGACTGGCGTTGTGTACAAAAACAGTTCATGAAATTAGGTCTTTTGTTTCTAATTAAACTTGAAGAAGCTGCAATGGCACAATGCTACTATCACACAGGGCCGACACCATGGAGGGACGCTGCCCCCTCCTTTAAATTTGTGGCCCCCCCATGTCCCCCATGGCCAGACAGTCTTATATACATAATGTCTTTACAAATTATCTCTTGAGCCAGAGGACAAAGTTTAATTAAACTCTCATAATCATTGATTACACATCTATAACTGATTAACTCTTGAAGTCAGCCTGATTCAAGATGGCTGCCACAGGTAATCGACCACAAAAATGGTTACAACTCAGTCAGTTTTATAGATACTGAGCTCAAAATTGGTGTGGGAGTAGCTGAGAGTCATTCCCAACACATACTTTGAGCACTCACAACTTTTCTTTGTTTAAAAACGTTTGGATGCAAGGCGGCAGGCAATATGTATTCTTTCAAGAAATGCTCTTTCCAAATCTGAATATGAATTTAGGAGAGGAAAGGACAAGCCTCGATGAGTTGAATAGGGACTGTGCTGTTCTTAGTAATATCAACTGAAAAGTATATAAAAAAAACCTGGAGTAGGTTTTATCTCTAACTCCCACACTGCAGTATTTTTAAATAGCCTATAAACAACAACAGCATAATAGAACTCTTAATGTTTTGTTATAAATTTTGGTTTATGTTTTCCACCCCAAGATTAACAGTTGTCCCCCCCCCCACACATGCTGATACTCCTTCTATGACTACTTAAAATCTGACAGAGCATTTCATACAGAAAAGCTCGGATGACAACAATAAGTTACTTCTTTACACCTGCTTCAAATCAACTTAAAGATTTCTAATGCACTGCAGGGCACTCTGGTGTGAAAAGGCTCAGTCACCACATGAGACAGACCATAAAGGAACAGAGGGGAAAAAGAAATCACTGTTCGATGTTGGAGCCACTGATGTGACAGATAAAAAGGGACAGATATGGCACAGATTTAATAAAAGCAAAGCAGATGCTTATAGCCGGAGATGCCATCCATGCACTGGGCTGCTGTGATCTTTTGCTGATGCTCTGCTGGTGGAGTACACCGCTGAAGGACACAGTGCTTAATGTCATTAGCTGTAGCCTGCAGAGAGCAACTGTAATTGTCAGATGGGGCCGAGCCACAGCGCTGCACTGTGAGCAGGTTTCACAGATGGCCTGACAGTTGACTGTTAACATAATGAGACACATTACAGTCCACCTCTGAGCCAGCACATCAATCAGGTTAATATATTCATTCTGACATGACTTTGCATTTTGTCTTTGCAACAAAAGCAGTTACATTAATCTTGCGGCTCTTTCGCCTGCATGTTGATTCGAACAGTTCGATCCCTTTTGAACAGCCGAGCTTTTGTCGTCTCCCTGCTGCAGTATAAACAAGTGGAGCAGTACATGTCTTTCCACAAGCTCCCCGCTGACATGCGGCAGAGGATCCACGATTACTACGAACACCGGTATCAGGGGAAGATGTTTGACGAGGAGAGCATTCTGGAGGAGCTGAACGAGCCACTGAGAGAGGTCAGACTTCATCCCTGTTCGTGCTCTAAAGTCTTAAACCTAAAAAGTGATCTTGCATATTTAAGATTAAATAAGATGGATTTTATTTATGTAAGCTTTCACTGGTAAATATGTTAATACATAACAGGGGCATCCTTGTTTCCTAATGATGCACAGATAAAAATTGATATAATCCAATATGGCCGCCTTACTTTCCATGATAATGTTAATTGTCATGTAATCTGATTAGTAACGGCCGTATGAGGGCAGAGAACCTTATTAACTGAGCTCTAAGCTGCTTTTATAATGATTGAAATGTACACATGTAGCAGCACAGGCATGGGGAAGGCCTCGCCTTAGAAAAAAAAAAACAAGCTCCTCTGTTTCTCCTGCAGGAAATCATCAACTTTAACTGTCGCAAGCTGGTGGCCTCCATGCCCCTGTTTGCCCACGCCGACCCCAACTTTGTCACCTCCATGCTGACCAAGCTGCGCTTCGAGGTCTTCCAGCCGGGCGACTACATCATCCGGGAAGGCACCATCGGCAAGAAGATGTACTTCATCCAGCACGGCGTCGTCAGCGTCCTGACCAAGAGCAACAAAGACACCAAGCTGACGGACGGCTCTTATTTTGGAGGTGAAGCCCGGCTGCAGCACACTCTGCGTTCTGCTGTCGTAATGTGTGCGGAGGAGTGGTGATTGTAAAGATTTGTTTTGATTTAGTTTGCGCAGGCACTCAACAGATTAACTTCCCCGACCGTTGCAGCTGGTTCAAATCGTCATCTCCTTAAAAGGGACTAAGAGGAGCAAAGCTCTGCGATCTTTGAGTCCATCTGTGGAGTTCTGCCCTTTGTTTAAAGCTGAAATCCAGAACTTTCCATTTGTTTTCGCCTCGGGTTGCGTCATCGCAGCCTGTTGTCTGTGCAGCAAAGTGACATGTCATTAAATGTTACTGTAACCAGGACTTTTGTTTATATAACAAAGTAGAGTGAAATCATTCTGAATTATTAAACAGCAGCATTCATTTGAGGTGAAACGCTGCCATGAAACAGGTATTTGTAGGCACATAGACTCATGCATGCAGATAAAAGTCAGAAATCTCAAGTTATCACTTGAACTGATTGCTCTGGATTGATAGAAATCAGAAGAAAAGAAGAGCGAGGAAGATTTTGTTATAGCCTCAATATGCCTTGTTCTTTAAAGAAATAGTTCACATGTCAGTTGTTTTTTTAGACAACACATTATTTTTTTCTTTCTGGTGTGGCACGACACGAGGTCAGGACGAAAAGTAAGCTGCAGAAATTGCATTAAGTGCTCCATCTGTGGGGTTCAGGGGCATCAGTCTTTCCACATTTCATCGTCTCACACTATTAATATTGTTTCTCACTTTTCTTTTGGTAATTGGATCTAAAAAGATATGAACTCGCACATCTTGCATAAGAAGCAGGAAATGATTATATAAAGCCTCATATTAACCATCCCTGTCTTTCTTTCTTTTTTTTTTTTTTAATCCCTGCTGTTAATACCCGTCTTAGACCCGGCAGGAAATCTGATAAAGATGTGGAACAAACATTTAAACTTTCAGGGTTTTTTTTTTTTTCTTTCTTTCTCTGCTTGCAGAAATCTGCCTGCTGACTCGAGGCAGGAGGACAGCCAGCGTTCGAGCGGACAACTACTGCCGGCTTTACTCTCTGTCTGTGGACAACTTCAACGAGGTGCTGGAGGAATACCCCATGATGAGGAGGGCGTTTGAGGCTGTGGCTCTGGACCGCCTGGACCGCATCGGTGAGTTGTTTACAAAAACAAAAAAAGACTCCAGGTCTGAAATATGAAGCCAATTAAAGAATCAAAATAAACCCCAAGGCCTTTTAAACATTCTCATATCCCAGAGCAAAAAACCAAACTGAGCAACCCTGAGGTTTAAACACGACTTTACCCAAACACCTCTGAAATACATCCTGTTTCCCACAAGACACTGTATGAAACAGAAAAAGTTTAGCAACATAGAGAAGAACAAATCAGAGTAAGATTTACAAGTTTCTAGTAAAGGTTGACAGTTTTACTTTGAACTAATATAATGAATAAAATCAATTTTAGATTAAATAGTGATCGTTCTAAATAGCAGGTCTACTGAATTTGCTGAACCAGAACTGAAACACGAAACATCTTCCATGTTTATTTTAGTCACAGTAGAGCTCAGCAATCATTACATCATAGACGTGTTGTACTTGAAGCCCTTTAAGAAATGGTCTCAGGTGTGTTTTTAGAACAAACACCGAGATTAAACCTGCAGTTTGTTTCCGATGTTATACAGGAGACACTGCAAAATAAAGTCAGACTGTTTAAAAATCTGAAACAAATATGGTCAAACTATTTATAGTGTTTCTCGTCTAAATCATCAATCATAGTCCTGCTTCCATTTCATGAAAGTTTGAAGTTTGCTAAAGTGCAACAAAAACTAAAATATTTATTTGAAATACAGAAGTTAAACCTGCATATTTTTCCCTAAAGACCAGCAGAGACTAATTCCTCTGATTACAAATAAAAGTTCAAATTGTTTAAATACAAAAATATGTAAAAACCCTCACTTTCCAACAAGACGTTTAGTGTTAGTTGTCAGTTTTGAGTTGTTTGCTTACAGGATATAAAAATAATTTTGTTCAGTTCAGCAAAAACTGAAATCTATAGTTAGTTATTAACCTTTTATTAAACAGGCATACAGTACTGGTTAGTCTCTCAAAACATAGGTTTTTGTGTTTCAAAATAACCAAACCTTTTAGTACTGTTTCAGTAGTTTTGAGCAAATTTTCTTAAGGTGTAGTTTTTCTTCAGACTTTGGCTGTTTTTTTAATTAAATTAAGCTCATTTATTAATAGTAATATTATTCATTTTATGTTGTTTTCAGCGTCCTGTTGCAGAGATATATTACATTGTTGTGCACTTCAGATAGAAAAAACACTAGAAATATGTTCAAGTTGATGAGCCTCGTTCTGTTTTTGCCTGACAAACCAAGGCTTTTCGTTTTATACCAAACCCTCACAAGTCTGCAGTTGTTCTGATTTATTTGACGCGTGTCACTTGTACAGTTTATTCTGCAAACTGGTTTTTGTTTTCCTCCTTTCCAACAATGCTGCTCACATTAAGAATGTTTTTCATTTGTTCTAAACGTGGCGAATTTGGTCAGTGAAGAAAACCAGCTCCTTTTGTTTTTTTTGTTTTTTTTAACAAATCTGTTAGATGTGTGGAAGAATTAACCCATTATTAAATTTGATAAAACTTTTATTGCATCTGAGACTCTTCTGCATGTTTCTAGAAATGGGTTTGCAGATGATACAACGGGTTACGCTGCAGGGTGGGGATACCTCGTCATTGACAAACCCCTGTTTTACGGGGATGTAAAGTTTCCTTAGGTTTTTTTTAAAAAGATGCACCTCCCTCTTGTTCGCGTCTGGATTCAGGAGATGAGGAACGGGCTGAACTCCACTTCAAAGCCTGAACAAATCAAATCATGTTGCTCTGGCAGCGTCCATGTTTTGTGTAAAGCCTGACAGTACCGGTCAAAAGATGAGATCTATTTCCTGAAACTCAGTTCCTAATTTACAGCCTTTCATTTTTTTAAACATTTATATATATATATATTTGTGTCAGGTACAATTCTTTCAAATGACATTCAAATTACCCTTCAAGTTTCAATATTATTAGTTTAAGTGCCATGTAAAACATCCAAAAACAACAGTGAGGGACGTGTTAGTGATCTATTAGTTAAATATTTGGGTCAAAATCTAAGTTGAGCATCAAACAAAATCATTTCATAGAGTATTTATGAGCACTGAAGGATGATGGAATATGCGTTTTAATGCCAAATACAATAAAACTGAAACAAATCAGACTGCTCTCATCAAACGGTGCGAATCTGATCATCATTAGCTTCACAGGAATAATGCATCCAGTCCAGACTTTTATGTTTTATTAATTTTTTAAAATGTATTTTGCAGAGAGTTGTGAAAGGTTTGAGAGGCAAAAAAAAAAGATTTCTGACTGTTTTGTTTCTTTCCATTTGGAGTTACAGAGCAATTGAGACATTAGTAATGAATCTGGGCAAAATGTGTCGACTGACAGCTGTATTTTCTTTTGAAACTTTTCTTCTTTTTATCAATTTATTCTTCAAATAAACACAGGAGAGCATTTTTACAGAGGGGTTGTTAGAGCTGTTTGCACAGTAATTAGTCTAATGTTTGTTGGGTGCAGATAAATGAATGTTCATGTTAGGTTGTTATATTTGATCCTCCCTGATGAGTGGCTGATTTAGATTTTTTTTTTCTTTTGCCTGCAGGGAAGAGGAGCTCTGTTCTTCAGCATAAAGTCCAGCATCATCAAAGTTCGGGCACACTTAACCTTCATGAGACAGAGATCATCCAAAGAATAGTCCAGCACGACCGGGACATGGCCCAGTGCACGCAACTGATCCAAACCAGCACCTCGCCTATGCTAAACCCTCCCGTTGGCCCTCCGTCACCCACCCCTCTTATCTGGACCCCACTGGTCCAGGCCCCGCTCCAGGCCGCCGCTGCCACCACGCCCCTGGCTCTGGCCTTAGCTCACCACTCCACACTGCCTCAGATCCTCCTCCACAATCCTCTGGCACTGGGGTCCGGTTCTGTGCAGGAGCACAGCAGCCACCCAAAGAGGGTGCAGATCGGAGCCTCCAGCAGCTGTGGGTCGGGGTCTCCTACCAGCCCCGGCAAGAACAGATCCATGGCTGAGACTCCCTCGCTGGGGTTCTCCATGACCCAGCATCTCTCCACTGGACTTTTCTCCCCCTGTTTACCGTCGCAGCCCATCTTCACCAGCAGCCTGCAGCCTGTCACCCCCCTGCCCATTCTCCCCCCCCACTGCGGCTTGGCCCCAGTTTTCCCCATCAGCCAGACCACCGTCTCTTACACCTGCTCTGCCCAGCTCCACTCCCAGCCCTTCCATGGTGCTATGACCACTCCACCTTTAGGTTTACTTCAGCAGGTGGCACCAGGGAGGCTGGCGGGAAGATTTCCAGCCCCCACCATCGGCCCTCTGATCTGCAGCTCAGTGAACCCCATACTAAGCCAGCTGCAGCAGGGCTGTCCTTCCTCCTGCGTCCTGCAGACAAGACCCACAGCGAACAGCGACACCCATCTTCCACATTTTCCCATCATCACCAGCAGCCAGTCCTCTACTGGACTTAACCCTCCAGCGCCTGCTGGTGGAGCTGCAGCCTTTCTGGCCCAGCACACCCTGGCAGGACTACAGTCTGTTTTCCTCCCCCAGGTTCTGCCTGAGCACTCGGCCCTCGCCTCCCTGGCCCAGTACGGCTCAGCTGAGGACTCGCCCAGCTACACGCCTCCCGTCCACAGTCCGAGTACCCAGAGCCCCGTGAGAGGGCAGACGGTTTACCACAGTGAGCTCCCCCCCACCATGAGTTCCCCCAGCTCGCTAACCCATCATACCTCATGCTCTGCGGATCTTTTTACCCAGGAAATAAAGACTATCTCAGGCTCTCACAGCTATCTACACCAGGAAAGGCCTTTGGTCATGAGTGGCTCCCCAGAGGGGGCAGCGGGGGTCTTCTCCTCCCCCATGGCTGTCAGTAAACCCTACACCTCGATCCCCGGTCAAGCTGCTCCTTTGAGTCGGACACATCCAGGTCCTGAACCCCCGAACCAGTCGGCCGGTGTTCGCTCCCCTCTTCTTAGGTCTCCCGCAAAAATGTTAGAGCACGAACACAAACAGTCCAAACTTCCCTCCAACCTGTGAGCGTCAGACTCCCGTCATGCCTGAGCACCAAGGGATCACCTATTTGTTTGGAATATTTCACATTTCAGTTGCAGAGGGTGAGATTTTAATCAAGCTGGTGATCAGCGGTTTTGTTTTTAATCAGACAGAATGAATGATGGACAAAAACAGATATTTTTTCTACAGAACATTAAATCTTTGGATATGAAGATACACTCCAAAAGTATTGAAGGGTATATATTTAAAACCTCATGGAGATATAACTTGTTATATATATTATATTCTAACCCTACTCTGTGGTTTGTTGTATTTGTTTGAAACCATAATGTTCTTTGTTTTTTTAGCTACACCTTTTAGTTGAAAATTTTGTCTTTATTCAGTTACGATTGAAACCAAAAATGATTGTCCACATGTTTTAAATCCTTTTTTAAAAAATGTTTTTTAAGAGTGTTGGAGGTGTATGAATGCAGGGTTCCTGTGGTCAGACAGACTGAACTCAGTTCAGAGGTCACCCAGCACGGCGGTTTGACGATGGCGTCTTCCAAGATAGCAATATTGCACACCCAGATGGGTCTCACAAATCCGAATGCATTTTTAAAACAAGTATTGAATGTAATGTATTGTCTGAGTGGGATATGAATATGAATGTGTTAAACATGAATTTGATGATGGCTGCCTGCAGGAGCCACATGACAGATGCCAGCTTGTTTTAATCTGGCTTTCACTTTGGTACAGAACACCCACCTGAGCTGAAGTTTGTGTGCCATGAGCATCGTATGCAATAATCTGCGTATTTTATTTTATTTTATATTACTGGGATATAAAGGTACTGTGAATCGAAGCACTTGTGTCAAAGATTACGATTTCAGTGAGAACTTGTTACAAAAAGGGAAATGAATTAAAAAAAAAAAAAAAAAAAAAAGCAATTGTGAATAATCAAAAACATCCTGAAACCAGCAACGCACTAAGATTGATGTGAATGTTTCTTGCACCAGTCAAAGGGCTAAAAAGCAGTTACTTGGACACATGATTGACAAGGAACCCTGACGGGTCATATTGCTGCATATTTACAATGTTTGATTGTAAAAAAATCTGACATCTGCTGTTGAACTGTTGCTGCTTTGTGATGCTATGCTGAATCAAAAAGACTTGCTTTATGACAAAAACAAAAAAAAAACCAACAAAAAAAAGCATAATTACACCCTTCTAGTTAATGTTTAGATGATTTGTTTTCTTTCTAGACCTTTTGGGCTGGTGACTGTCAGCAGCAAGCTGGTCACTAGATTAAGCCATCAGAGGATCCTGTCCGGTGGCTTTAGCTGTCTGGTTACTGAGGTCTGCTTCCTCCCAGAGAGGAGCGATGCTATCAGGCAGCAGCCGCTCGCTGCCACTGAGCTCGATCACTCCTTCATTATTATTCTCCCCCGACCACCAGCCGGCAGCATCAGCTGGGCTTCACTTTAGGTTTGAGTACATCTGCAAGGTGTAAAGTTATTCATCTATTTATTACTTTATTTCTGCCTTTTTGAAGAATCCCCCCCCCCAGCAAATCTGATGATTTAATCTCCTGTATCTTAGGCACATTTTATTTTAGCTACTGAATTCAATGCAATAAAAAAAATGACATATGGTCAATGACCCTCATCCAAGCTGTTGATTTCTTTTTGAAGAGCGGCGTGCGGCATGAGGAAAATCTGATGAAAATGATGGGGAAGTCTCCGACTTTAAGCCGGATTATAAATCGAGAACAGCGTGCTGTTGTTTGGTGCCAAATTTCAAAATAGCCAGGATTATAATCTGCCCGATATTCAATACAAAGAAAATTATTTGCCGCGTTCGCAGAGCGGTAAGTGGTGGATTAGTAAGTAAATAGTCATTTAATTTGGTGCTGCTTCAAAGGTTGATTGAGATAAGCTTCTTTTTTCTTTTTCCATTCTTTGAGATGAAGCGGTCAGGAGGATAGAAAGCAGACAAAACTCAGGCTGTCCAGGACATTAAACCCTCGTCTTCTAATAACTCCACATAAGCTACATATTTCTTTTAGAGAATTATATTTGTGTGAATGCTGACTCAGCATTATGTGTTTACAGTTTATTCTGTACATTTTTCACAAACTACTTCTGCGAGCTTTGTGCCGTTTTAACCATCCGTGAATTAAAACATTCAGATCCATGGGGAACAGTGAGCTTTGACTCCTAATATTTGGACCTTTTACACGTTTCAAAATATTTAACTTTGAATACAAATGTTTTCCCCATAAAAATACATCAAGATCTCTTCAGTTCCTTCAGAAACATTGTTCTACTTCAGCATACTTGCTCTAATTTAGTTTTTTTTATGCTCCATTAAGCTTTTAGCTACTATTTTGCTAGTTTTAGCCTTTAATTACAGTATTGCTAATTTTGCTTTTAGCTGTGATTTCGTTCATTTTAGCACTTAGCTGTTTGTTTATTTTTACTCGTTCAGCTTATAGCTACTGTTTTGCTAATATTAGCCTCTGTTCTGCTGGTTTTACCTTTTATAATTCAGCTCCTCGGCCAAGTCATTCAGAACTCAGCGATTTTTCTAGTTTAAATGATTTTCCAACTCAATTTTTTTTTATTGACTTCTTGCACCTTTTGCTTCAGGTTTAAATGTTCTTTTCAGGAAACTACAAAAGAAATGGGTGAAAGAAAACTCGCAGGAGGTTTATGAATGAGAAGCTGATCCAACATATATACTTTTTAATTGATCACACCAGATCATGTCAAATAATATACCAACTAAAAGTTCCACATAAAACATGGGAGAAGACGAGAACAGCAGCAGGATTTAGACACTGAAGTGGAGGAAGGAATCATGTTGTTTCAGTCATCGTCGTCGTCAGATGTCCTTTAAAGGGGCGGCCTGATTGGGACTTTCTGGTATGAAAATAATTAAGTCCAACATGAAGAGAACGAAAGTTAGGTCAGGGAGAAGGGGAGAGATTTTACTGACGTCCTTTTGATGACGTTCAAGGCACCAGAACCACCCTCATGGTGTTGGTGTAGCCAGAGCCAGGGCGCCAGCCGGTCACAATGATGGCCACATCACCAGACTTGAAGAATTTGTGGTGCTTACCTGCAAACAGATTAAAAGGAATGGGTGTTGACCTAATTTGAGATAAATCCTCTCTGACATTAGGTGCTTTTGGACAGCAGAGACCAGTTCACAGACCTTTTAAACATTTTAGGTAGTGCTGTGGCCATTCATAGTCCTTTTATTTATGTTTATCTATCCTATTTTTACCTACTGCTTCAGAATAGGCAATTTCTTAGTTCAACAAGGACTAAAGAATAACGTAAGGGGATGGGATTGGTCCATACATAAATGTACATGGATTTCCCTGCTGAACGCTCCTCCAGCACTATTTAAACTGCATTCAGATTGATAAAGCAGAAGCTACCCAACTTGTCTGCTGTGATACGCTTTTGTTGGATTGTGTGCAGAACGTAGACTGATCAGTTGTATGAGTCTCCTAGCTCTCCTTCTTCGGACTGTCTGTAGCACACTTCCAAACTAAACTTTAAAAAAAAAAAAAAAAAAAAAAAGAAGAAATCCACTGTCGGCTAGGTTTTGCGCAATCACAGTGATCCTCTGGCAGTGTGAAAGCAAACATATAAGTAACTGCTCCATAGTAGAAGCCGTTTGGTCCAAAAGCACTATTGAGACTGATTTTAACAAACTGCCATTTCCGCTCACCAACTTCCAGGGCAAAGTTCACACGCAGGTCAACGTCCTCGGCCCAGACGTCGTTGGCAGGCTTGGTGTAAAGCACGGGGTAGACGCCGCGGTACAGGTGAGCCTGGCGGGCGGCCATACCGCAACGGGTCACGGCAATGATGGGGGCACGGGGCCTGTATCTGGACAGCATGTAAGCAGACCTGCAGGGAACAGGTAGAGGTTTACTACAACGATGCAACTTTAACATGTCGAGCATCACTGAATTGTTGCTAATGTGATGAATCTAAATCTAAACCCTGCAGTTCTTCCTCTTCGTCAGGTCCTGATAAAAACATGAAGCTCCTTAGCTGCTACATGTTGTGTGGTAGGTTAGTGTTATAGTTTGAGCTGGCTGCTATTATTTGATGGAAAGAGCATCAAAATAAATGATGATGACTGAGAAAACCAAACCAGTGAGCTAAAATAGACTGCAAAGCAACACAAGCAGCCATGAGAGCCATTGTTATCAAAGAAATATTAATTATAACCACATTAAGCTTCTATAGTAATCAGTCCAGCTGATAGTGCTGTGTGTTCTGGATCACGTTGTGAGGATGAACTCCGACTGAAAGGAATGAACATGGAGTTAAAATTAACTTGTAAAATGTCAGGGTTCAGCTCTCCAAAGGTCACAAGTGGAGAACAGATTGTGAGTGCCGTGGAAGTTGGCACACTTCATAAAAGCAGAGGAGGGTTTGTGTTGGGGAGGGAGTGGAGGCGGCGGGATAGAGAGGCATCATAATGCAGCTGTTTCATCGCTCGCAGAGGCGGAGCCGTGACTCAGGCCTCAACAGATAAAAGTTACAGAGAGGACGTACCTGCCAGTTTTAGTGAGCACAATGATGGCGCTGGCACAGCACTTGAAGGAAGCCTCGACAGCACCAATGGCGGTGGTCTCTGTGGGGTCGCGGGTCAAATGGGAGGTGCGGCGCAGCTCCTCAAACATCTGCCTGTGGAACATGGCGGCCTCGGCTTCACGGGCAATCTGAACACGTGAAAGAAACACATGAAAACAGATTATGGTTGTGTCAGGCTGGAAATGCACAGCTAGTTTCAGGTAGTTTGTTATGAAGGACAAAAAGTGGTAGTAATCTTGGTGCTTTAGACTTATTCATATATGAAACAACACCGAGACATTAAGCTCAAGAAGATCCTCCACCATGATGTTCAGGGACTGTTGCTGTGCCCTGCAGATTTTCAGACTCTGAGCAACATTTATCACCCACCACCATGAAAGGCCTGTGTCTGTGTACTGTATGTTTGTGTGGGTTAGCAAAACTATGTCATGAACCACTGGACAGATATTAATGAAACTCCCAGAAAGTAAACGTTGAATGTACATCTTCAACTGTTAAATGTTTGGAGTCAATTCAATTAAAGATGGCTGCTAAAGCTAATCATTAGTAAACACAAAAATTGAATATACTTCAGGCTGTTTTTCAGATACTGAGCTAAAATCAAATGTGTTATTAGCTGAGAGTCATCTTCAACATTTACTCTGAGTGCTAACAGATCACACAAGATGTTTGTTTAAAATGTAGGCATGCACAATTGTGGTAAATATACATTCCTTAAAGGATTGCTACAATTTTTATACCAGTAATGTGTGCACAATAAGAAAACTACTTCTGTTTAACACCATCTACGGATATATGCAACACCAATCAAACATCACTTGTATCATCATGCAAAAACTCTGTCATGGTCCCCTAATGTTGCCATTATTTATAAATATAATTTAACACCTCAGGAACCGAGTCAGTCTTACCATGTGCTGTGTGCGCACCGCCTCCAGAGGGTAGTCTCCCTTGGCAGTCTCACCACTCAGCATGATGCAGTCGTTGCCATCCAGCACAGCGTTGGCAACATCGCTGGCCTCAGCGCGAGTAGGACGAGGCTTCTTGGTCATGCTCTCCAGCATCTACGAGGGGAAAAACAGGATGCTTTTTAACACTACACAACTTAAAAGGAGCATTTTCTTTCTCTGTTGGTCTATAATACAGCATATGGTGACGAAGACCTGTGTGGCACAGACGATGGGTTTGCCAATCCTGTTGCACCTGCCCGTCATCATCTTCTGGGCGATGAAGACCTTCTCTGTTGGGATCTCAATGCCCAGGTCTCCACGGGCAACCATGATGCCATCACTGGCCTCCAGGATCTCATCAAATCTAATGAACATAAATGAAAAGAAAAAGATGTTTAGCCACAGCAAAAACTCACTTTTCATGCAGCCCGAGTTAGGTCTCCTGGTGATCTACCGACCTACGCACACCCTCGTGGTTCTCCAGCTTGCTGATGATCTTGATCTCTTTGCCCTTCTCGCCCAACACTTTCCGGACAGCTTGAACATCAGCAGCCTTACGGATAAAGGAGGCAAAGACCATATCGACATCCTGCTCCAGACCAAACTGCAGGTCCTGAATATCCTTCTCAGACAAGGCAGGCAGGTCGACGGCAGCTCCGGGCAGGTTGACACCCTTCTTGCTGCCCAGCACGCCGCCATTCTCAATCTCACACATCAGAAAGTCGTTCCCTTAAATCACAAAAGTAAAAAATAGTTTCAAAGCAACAACAACACTGAGACAAATTAGAAAAAAAATAAACAGCTGATTGCTTGTGTGCTTACCAACTTCTTTAACCTTGAGAGAAATCAGACCATCATCGATGTAGACGTGGCTCCCAACCTGCACCACCTTGGGCATGTTTTTGTAGTCGAGCCACAGAATCTTCTCATCACAGTTCTCCTTGTACTGGTCATCGAGTGTGATCTTGATGGTCTCGCCCTTCTTGAGCTCCACCTCAGCAGTGCCGCTCTGAACAGATGAAAACAAAACATTATTACATGGTTCTCCACAAATCTAAACTTGGCCCATACGAGGTGGTCATCTGACGCAGAACTCACGCCCTTGATGAGACCGGTCCTGATTTCTGGTCCCTTGGTGTCCAGAGCGATGGCCACCGGCCTGTAGTCAACAGATCCTGGTCCAAAGCTCTCTGTTGCCTCACGGATATTCTTGATGGTCTCAGCATGGTACTGTGAAATAAACAGACAGCACAAGACTCAAAACTTCAGAGCGATTCTAGTTTTAATGGATTATGGAGGGAAATTATTAAAAAGTTATCATACTGTGAGGTTTTATTTTGGTGGACAAAGGCTTACAGTACTTGTGCAAAAGTCATTTTTTTTTGTTTCCAGGGAGCCAGATTTACTAGTAATCTTTGAAAATGGTCTTCATTGATTGCTCTCTAGGCTGAAGTCCAAAGAAAAATATTGGAAGACCTTCAGAAGGCCGCAGAACTATTGATCAAAACCACTTTTAAAAGATTACAAGAAAGTCTGGCTCCCCGGAAACTAAGAGTAGAGAAAGTTACGAGTGGTTTAAATCTTTTGCACGGTACTGCATCTTTAAATGAGGTGCATTCTTAAAAAGTAAAATGAATCTCGTACAGCAGGTGGTCACACAGTCAAACGCTTTTAGCACATGACCCTGAGCTTCCCGGTGCCTAAAATAGGTGAGCTACTATTAGGTAGAGCTGTAAATTATGAGATTCATTCGATGCAAGAATGAAAAAAGGTGCAATTTACATGAATAAAATGAATATTTAATGCAAATAACATTATTCTGAAGGAAAACTTCTGTGAACATTGACTGCTGTTGCTTCTCTTCATGCCGTCTACTCCTGCTGTTGCTGTGAGGGTGACTCCTATTTATAGCTGTCCACCAGTGATACACCAATGAGACGGAGGTCACATTTGTTTCCCTCTGCTCCCATAACAAAGCACACATTCACTTGGTTGGGATTTTCTGAAGTTGTGAGTATTCATGAATCTCAAATATAAATCTTATTTTTCAAGCCATCAAAGCTGGCCTACTGTACTAGTCAGAAGCATGTAGTTAACCTTTTCTAATCCTAGTCTTAGTTATGGCTGTCCACTCAGGTGACAGCAAACAGAGTCGTGACTTTTAAAGGTAAAGGGTCACTGGTTTAAGGTCAGCCACTGACCAGCCAAAGATCTTTCAAGCTACGACACAGACTCAGTACTGAAGGGTCGACTGAAAGCTGGCAGATCACATTACAGACGGCTACAAGGCCACAGGAGAAATGTCAAGCCGACTGTTCCTCCCAGCTCTGAAGGATAGATCCACGCTGAATCACTTGCAGACAGCAAACAAACTGCTGCTGCTCTGCTAGCTCTTCAGCGTGTCGCACTACTGAAGTGACCTCATCTGTGACGTCACAGCAAGTGTCGTAGCTGTTAGAGCTGCGGCTGGATCGCCTCCTTTGATATTTCTTATCTTTCACTCACTTCATGTGTGCCGTGAGAGAAGTTCATTCTTGCAATGTTCATCCCAGCCTTAATCATTTCTTTGGCCATCTCCACAGATCTGGAAGCAGGACCTGCAGTTGGCGAGAACGGCGGGACATGTGGGTTAACGTAGGCGTTTCAAAAGCAGTTCTATTAAAAAGAGATAAATGAGGTCCTCTGGAATGGAGTTCTGTGAAAGGTTATGAACTTGGCACTTGCCAGTGAATGTGAGTTCTTGTAAATAACCATGTAATGTGAAATTTACAGCAACACAAAGTTTTATTCATATGAACCTTTATGAACATTTTGAGATTAGAGTTAAGACAGCAGGAACCCACTTCGGTCTGGGCTCATCAGTTTTGTCAGAATTACACTATTTCTCCAAACCAGCGATCTACATCAAATACGACACTATTAGTTATTCGTAACCCTTCCACAGAACCCCACTTTAAAAGAGCTGAACTATCCATTAACAGAACAACTGAGTATTTATGTAAAGAGAAAAGTCAGTCTGACCGATTGTGCAGATGATGCCGGTGTTGCGGGACACGGCGGGTTCAGAGTCGATGTCCAGCAGACACATGTGCTCAATCAAAGTGTCTGCCATGGCAGCCTGCAGCTGCTGGGAGTGCAGGACGGAAGAGCTGCCATCTTTTGCCTTAGACATGACTGGATCCGTGTCTGCAGGAGAAAGACCTGAGGAGACAGTCAAAGGAACAAGCAACATGAAAGATTAGAGTCTCAAACTCTCGCTTTGACTCTTTATTGTATTCTGCATGTAAATTTCACGTTGTGAGGTCATGAGTGCATGAGAGAAAAGTCCAAGTGAATATGTTGACTGCTACAGGGTACCACATTGCATTTTATCTGTACAAGAAAATACACACTCATAACACCTGTGTGACCATGTTACAAATAACTTTAGGGTGTTTTTTTTTCTGCAGAAAGTAAATAGAAGCTTATATAGAACAGATTGTGTAAAAGATAATAATTATTCCTCTGCCTGACTGCACTCTCCAGTGTCCAAACTTTATTTTATGGGCAGCTGAAGTAGATGAAAACATCTCGTCTGATGGAGGACGAAGATGCTTCACGCGTAAAAATAAAATGTAGATATATTTGATCAAACAATGATAATCTTATATCAAAATAGCTAAAAAGCACAAGCAGTGTGTAGAAATTTCCAGCTCAAAATACACAATGGTACATGTTACAACTATTTAACTGACTGAGACAACAAACTACAAAGCAGCAGGGAAGAAATTAAGATGTAATAACTTTATAAGCGGAAGGTTTCCTTTATAATACAAATGACTTAATTACTTTGTTTTTCCTAAATAAAGAACTCCTAGGTTAAAACTAACATGAACACTGTTAATCTATAAAGGGATGTGGAGTAGTAAGATAGTAAAACAAAGCAGGCTATAAAACACAACAAATCTACAAAACTAAAGAACACTTCATAGATGAAGCCCAGTCTGGGTTATTCTTAACCTCCTAAATGTTACTCACCTACTGGGTGAACTTCGCAGGGGACCAAGGCGCCACCGCCTCAGCTGGAGCGCGTCTCTTTTATTCTGACAGGGACTACTTTCTTGTGCGTAGAGCTACAGCAGCTGAGGGACATCGGGTATCAGCGCCGCAGTTTGGACAATGATCACCGTCTGTCAGGCCGGTTTAAGGGGGACTCTGGATGTGGATGTTGTGTTATACATATGAAAATACCTTTTTGTATGTGTGTGTGTTTCTTTTTCTTTTCTTTTTTTTAAATAAAAACTTAAACGTTGACCAGATATCGAGTTCAAATCACGGCGCGCAGGTGCGACTGCCCTGACCAATCACCAATCATGAACTTTCAACTTGAGGCATCTTTCAACAAGTTACACTTAATGGTGTTAAATGTCGGAAAATAGATAGATAGTAGATATCCATTATTATTGAACTCCGTTACTTAGAAAAATCCCAATTAGTGCCGCCGGCGTAACTGTTCGGTTCTCAACCTCTTTTTCGCATCTAACTTTGCCCTCTTTTAAAAAAAATAAATAAAACTGGACATTTAGTTTAAATCACGCAGTGATTTAAAACATTAGATGACAGTTTTACCTTAGCCTCATAAGATAATTGAAGAGTTGAATCGTCTTCAGACCTCTGAACCCCAGATGTTATCTTACTTTTAGGACATAAACTCTGAAAAAGAGAGAAATTATTGCTGGTAATAGGTTGGCTTCCGGCGCTGCCGCCCCCTTGTGGTGGGGGAAGGATATTGCAACTAGCCTGTAATTACACATTTAGCAGAAAATTATATATATATTTTTTTTAAGTAAGCAGAGACGCTAACAAAACAGTGTTAGTCGTGATATTATTACAGAAAATTGCCGAAATAAAAAAATACTTCTTGTTTCTGTTTAGACGCTAGCGTTAGCATTGTAGCACATCGCAGCTAGCCGCCACAGGAAGTTAGCGGTTTAAAACTCCCATGAGCCATTGTTTCAAAGGTAATGCACCTGGGATTGTTAATTATTTTATTAGTTTTCCATATAGCAGCCATTTAGGCAAATGATTTTGGTATAATATTGTATTTTAATATAAAGGGTGTTGCTTTAATGCTGGATTGCAACTTTTATCTCCATGAAGTTTACCTGAAAACACAAAGTTGCTCCAAAGATGACTGATAATCTGCCAATATGAACTCTTTTTTTATACTGAAAGATCCATTTTTCTATTTAAATGTTTTTTTAACAAGAGTTACGGACTGACTGGTGTTATTTTACTGTCCAGATGGTGACAGGCAGCGACTCAAATGCAAGAGAAGACACCTACAAAGACTTCACTTTTAAATCTACCTCCTTGCATGTAATATAAGTGCTGAAATGTATGGTTACACGTGGCTTTAATTTAAAAAATGCCGTAATATAAGTGTGTAAAAGTGTGGTTGTCATTATAAATCATGTTGTGCAGAACTGGGTCCATGCAGCATGAGTAACATGCCAAAAAAAAAAATTCTTTCCATTTTCCATTTTTTACTGGTAATCATTAAAGTCAATATATGATGTCTGACTCCTGTTTAGTTAATCACCTATTTATAGGAGCTTTTCTTTGTTAGTTTTAGTTTTTGCATCCAGAGTCTACATGCTCAAAAGAGCAAAAAGATACATCTGAAAGGTTTACTTCCTGGTAAAAAGGAAGCGAAAATGATCAGTATATGCAAGCACAAACCTAAAGTTTTCATTTCAAAGCCTTTGAGGGAACTTAAAAACAAATAGGTCAAAATGTTGGGTGCAAAAGAAGCTATAATTAAAACAAACAACTCTGCTGTAACACTTTAGGAGGAACAAACTGACCTCTCCTACATGTAAGGACACATTTCAAGCTTTAGAAGCAAAAATAGCTGCTCAACAATAAGAAATGAGGAACATCTTTCAGTTTAAGGAGCAAATAAAGACTGAACTAATGATAAACACACACGGAGGAGATCCAAATAACAGTGTCAAAGTACCACTGATGTTGTAAAAGATTTAGATTTTGAATCATTCACCTACAGGTTCCATCTAATTTCATATAAATTCAACCTAAAATGCATTTATTGTTATTTCTTTGGTTTCTTCATCAGTGGGCGTTTTTGTGTGTGTTTGTCTCTGTCCTCTGCTGAGTCACAGATCTGTACAATTTTATTTATTTATTGTGTTTTCAAACTGCAAATATACTGAGAACAGTCAACCTAAATCCTGGATGTTATGCTGTTAATATCATGCAAACAGAAGCGCACAATGATTAATATCTTTAAACTACAGCAGAAGAAAACAGAACAAGTGTGTAATATAAAAAAGTAAATTGATCTATAAAAAAATCATTTCTTGTTTTTTTTCATTTACAGGTTTTCAGAGTGCAACATGAGCTTCGTTATGTTGTGAAATCAGGGTTTGTGATGCTCTGCAGACCTTTGAGTCCTTCAACAGCGCTGCTGCAGCGCCCTCCTGTGGTCGATAGGCTGAAGTGTTTCTTTGTCTCAGAGCAGCAGAACTGCTGACATATGAAGTGGTTAGTGACACCTTAAACACCTTAGATGAACGAGTGAATGAATGAAAACTGCTTCATTGTCTCAACAACAAAAGGTTTTTACCAATGACCCCAGGCATAAGAGAAACTTTAAAGTCAAACTATCTAGATTTATATGTTATTTTTAAAGTTAAAACGGCCTAATTTAGCATAAATGTGTTGTTTTCTTACCCAGATTGCAATAATTATTCCCAAAACTAAGGTCAACACTCCACTGTGAGCTGAATGACCTCCAGGTTTAAATTACATTAAGAATTGTTACAAGACATGAAAACATTACTCATAAATGGAAAAACTAGTTCAGAGATTGTTGAATTATTTGTTTTTTTTCATCGTGTCCTTGTTTGACTCCACGCTTTTGCTAAAAGGGTAACAATAACCTGAGCTGGAAGTCTTTTTTTTGGGCTTTAAAAGCTGAAACTTTTGGGAACCAAATAAACTAAATTTACATTTGTGAACCTTTCATTCATCATGTCTTTTTCCTCCTTCTTCCCCCTTTTTTTTAACATACTTTATCTAATCATTGATATTTTAAAATATCCGTCTTTCACTTTTTCCCAGATATTAAACTTGAAACTCCTAATAACCTGATTTATTCTGAATCACCTGAGCAGAAACCTCCTTGTCGTTGTCAGGTGAAGTGGAACAATTCATGATATTTTCTCCACATCCCTGCAGACACACGTCTAAGTGGATTACTGTGGAAAAGAGCACTTGTTGTGAGAAGACCTGCGCAGACGACTGCAGTCCCAGACGTGTTTAATGGGACCAGACGACCAGGCGACTGCTAACAAGGCTAACAGCTGATTAAGGTCAGGCTGTGATGCAGCAGACAGACAGGGAGACTAATAGATGTCAAACACTGTCTGAAACACCATCCATCAACTCCGACACCGCGGCTCCTTGTTCTAATCGGGATCTTAAAACTGATTCATGTGCCGGACGTTCTGGGTCAAAGGACCTCCCCCCCCCTCCACTCTTCCACTAAATGTGATGTACGAGCACATGCCAGGGTCACACAAGTGGGATCCCGAGAAGTAAACTCAACACTAACACTCCTGTGGTCATTCAGGTCTTCTGCCTGAGCTGCTGCTCTTTCAGGACCGGGTTAATCAGATCTTTGGCCCGTCATGTGACCTGAAGTCAGACTGAACATGTGGGATCTCTGCGGGTCAAAACAAAGACCCAGTCTGAACCACGGAGCTGGCGGTCAGGAGCACGTTTTTGTTTTGCTGGTGTCCAGGTGACCCGATAATGAAAACCTTTTATTTCTCAAGTTGATTATTGTTTTACTTGTTCGCATGAAACATGCGGAGATGTGTTTGTCTTCCAGAGGAAAGGTAAGAATTATTTTGAGCTAAGAATATTGTTTAAACCAACAGATCTTAGTCTTCTGATTTTCTACTTAAAATATAGAGGTGAAAAGGGACAACAAAAGCAATATTCTCTATAATTCTAGTAATGAAACCTAGTCTGCAGCTCCTGTCAATGTGCATAAAACAATCTGAATTGCTGTGCTCTTTGACATTGTGTTTGTTTGTTTCAGTCACTGTGAAATGATTTTTGCTGTAGAAGAGCAGCCTTAATGGTGAGTCGATGAATTTCAGTTTTTACCTGTCTTAATGTATTTTAAAGGCAGTCCCACTTTTGCTAAATTCATTTGATGATTTTGGCAGTTCTAATTAAATAAGAAAGTAGAATAATAACATAAACGTCTCACCAGATGATGATGATGATTTCAGACATACTCTAAACCCTAATTTTTGCAATAATCTGTAGCTGTTTCAGTGTCTTTTAGATACTGAGGGCAGATTTAGGGTTAGATGAACTTTTGAGGTCGAAGAATAAAACAATAACTATAAAACAAGAGTTAGGTTGACAGATTTTCTCGTGAACGCCTTCAGGAGTGTCAGCCGTGGACAGAGAGCTGCAGTGATGAAGACAGCGACTCTGAAGACTTCCTGTGGGAAATCCAAGTAGGCATCGATTTTAAGGTGTTCTCAGAAGGCCTCGTTGTAAGGAAAAACGATTATTTGATTTGTTGCTTGTGAAAGTAGAGTATTTTAAGATGATATCTAAACCTGTTAGCTGATGGTAAAAAAATATGTAAAATGATGTAAATATTAGTGCATTTGTCTGGAAAATAGCATTTAACACGAGGTTTTATGCACTATGATATATATATATATATATTTATGTACATTTAGTAGGTTTTATTTTCAAAGTTGTGGCAATCATGTTTAAATCTGAAAGTCTTTAAAAAGATTTAGTTTAATTCACACATATTTACACATATTATTGCAAATCCAATTGCTGTTAAATATCAAGATAAATTCAAATGCTTCCATTTCTTAGTTTTTCATCACGTTGGGGAGTCACAGTCTTCCTCACAGCTGCTGCTGTTGAACGTATGATCAGTTTAACCCTTCAGCTCCCTGCAGGACGCAGTTATCAGACAGTGTGTTGGCATCTGAGCGTTCGTCTCTGCAGGAGAGCTGTGCCGCTGAGCCGTATCACCACCCCCAGCTGGACACGGACACGGAGGCGGTCAGAACTCTGTACTCAGACTCGGCTGTCTCTGTCAGGTGAACATTGCTTCCCACCAGATCGCCAAATATATCTATAAATGTGCTGCTTTTCTAAATTGTTGCGTCTGTTTTCTCTGCCAGGGAGTACCCGTCAATCGATGGCGTGGACGTCGACTTAAACATTAGCACCAACTTTTTAGATGTAAGTTAAACCTACTTTACTGAGAAAGTATTCTAGTCACGTAAGAGTTGGACTCATGTATTTGTCCTAATTTTATTACTCAGAGTTTGCTTGTCATATATTTCCTTACCTTTTCACAAAAGATGATTTATTTTTGGGAGTATACCTGGTCAGCTTAGGTCTTACACTTCAGCAGTTTGATACAAACCTTATATATTATATACATCCCTATATATTAAAATAAAAAGTTGGCACAATTTAGGAAAGGTTTAAGACTTGATCTGTAAGAACTGCCTCAAGTGGAAATGTTAAAATATTGTTATTTTGAAAAATATACTAATGAAAGTATTAAAAATT
>JAOXNZ010000012.1:11057667-11069197 GCA_028566095.1 Kryptolebias brasiliensis | reverse complement strand
TGTGAGTGAGAGTGTGAATGGTTGTTTGTCTCTATGTGGCCCTGTGATGGACTTGCGACCTGTCCAGGGTGTCCCCCACCTTCGCTTTTCTCTACCCAGAAAGAAGCAGGCAGAGAAAATGGATGGATGGAGTTAAATGTGGCATCAGGAAGTTACTTGAACCACTCAAAATGTTCTGTTTTGTCAACACTGCCCGTTCCATTTTCAAATGCCTACGTGACTGTTCATATAATCTTAACTTCAAGAAGAAGGAACATGAGAACCTTGAGAAATGCCAAGAGCTCAAGGAGGAAACTGAGATGTGTGAGTGGCTCCAACAGATCCCAGGAAGAACCTCAGAGATCTCTGTCCAGAAGAGCACAGTTCCAGGAACAGCTAAGATACTGAGCAGAGCCCTGAAGCTTGGCCTCTGGTGGAGGACCTGAGCTTCAAGTTTGTCCACATTTAGAAATTAAAAGGTAGCTCTTTATTCTCATTATAGGTAAAACTACAGTCAGATCAAATGTCAATGAGTAAAAAAAATTCAGGGTCTTAATCATTAAAAGATGACAAAAGTGCATTTTATATACTCTGACTTTGAATGTTTTTTTTTAGATTTTTTAAAAGTAAAAAGGTTCTTATCGTAAAGTTAATGTCATCAGTAAAAAGATCTGTTAGGGATATTAAAACAAAGTAGTTTTAACTTTTTTCCCCCTCAATTTTAACAAATACCTTTTTTAATAACTACCAGGTAAATAATTCTTTACTTCTTTTTATGTGAAGATTTTGTTTTTAAAAAAACAACTCGGGGAAATTTAAAACTTGTGATTCTGCAGGTACTTAAAAAAGCTTTTCTTTGTTTGTTTGTTTGTTGTTTTACTGCCAGTGAAAACTGCAGAAAGATAATTGAACACCAACAAGGACGTTCCGCGACGTCTCTAACTTTGTTTTTCCCCTCCTGAAATTTATAGCGGAGTCCAGATTTTGTGTTTGCTGTTTCCTTCAAGTCCATGAATGCTACGTTTGACTGCTGAGCTGTGAAGAGTTCTGTTTGCATCCTGTAATCAATCAGCTCATGTCAACTGCTTCTGCCTTTGGGCTTTATATAGATTAGTGGGAGGAACCAGAACCACTCATTACCAACCAGCAGAGATATCACATGGAGTCTCTGCCTGGAATAGAAATGCTTCAGAGGTTCACCAATCAGGCTGCACATGTGGCTCATTTATTTATCATGACTGCTTGTTCGTTTTCCTCTTTGACTGTTTCATTAAATCTCAAATAGTACAACACATCCGATCAAATAATGCTGCCAGTTTTGATAACAATAATTCATCTCAACTCTTGTGTTTTTGTAGAACAGAAGAAAATACGTGAAATCTATAGGATATGTATGGAAGCCCCTTTTGGCCAATTGAAAGAACTCTATTGTCAGTTTGCCGTGATTAGGAGTTCCTTAGTTCTTACTGGCTTCAAAAGTTCTAATCAAAATCTATATAATGAGATTAAAAAGTCACAAGTTTTAAACTTATAGTTATGACTTTAAAACTCAATATTTTAACATAGCTACCAAATGCCAACTTTGGTCGTTTGTTTAGGTGGCAGAAATGGGCTTTTACTTAAACGTGACATCATCTCAGTGAATGTAAATCAACCTTTAATGAAAACTAGACATCTGACGAGAAGCTGGAAGTTGAAGCTGGAAGGGGACCCATGTCTCTAAAGGTTGGTCCCAGTTCAAGTTTTAAGTCCCGCCTCCTCAGCAAAAATAGACAGGACCTTGCTGTTAATAAAAACAAGCTCCTCAGGTATCTTTTCAGGTGTTGACTCTTGTTCATTCACACTCCCTACCTTGCTGCTTGTTCAAATGCTCATTTTTCTAACATTTAGCTGTAATTATTTTTTTTTCATGCCCATCAGGGTAGTGCAAAGGCTCTGATCACAAAAATACAACATGGCAGTGCTTCTAAATCAGGTCCTGCTGGCTTCAAGTCCCAACAAGAGAAGACGGGGACACAGTGTCTAATATTCCTTATATTGTATATGGTTGATGATGTAAATAATTAGGGGGGTGGGATTTCCTTGGGAAGTGGGTGAGAAGTTTCTCATTTCCTTGCATATTAAAAGAAAAAAAAAAAAATTTCATAGATTTTAATGTCATAATTAAGAGAATAAAATGAATGATCAGATTTTCTTGACATAATTCTGGCTTTAAAACTCATTATTATAACTTACTATGTCACCTTTGTTGTTCAAGTGGCAGAAATGAACTTCCATACAAAGTCGCTTTATATTAGTAAATGTAAATTAATGGTATCAAGGGTTGTGCTTTGGAGCAGGATTTCCTCGTAAACTGTTGCGCCCCCACTTCCTTGTCCTGCGCAACGCCGAGTTCTTTATTTCAGGGATGACCAAAAACTGAGTGAGAAGTTTCTGATTTCCTTATAAGTCATAGTGAGATAAAAACGACTTTCATCTGACTTTTTTGTCATGAGTTTGTTTCTTATAACTTTGGCTTCAAAACCCTGTATTATGACCTACTAAGTGATGATTATTTTATTTTTGTTGTTTGTTGTTGTTCAAATGGCAGAAATGGACTTCCATACCATTATTTCAGTGAATGTAAATTAATAGTGGGGGGTTTTGGGGTGGGATTTCCATGTGCTTTGGGTTGGTTTTAAAGTCATAATTATAAGATACACATGACTTAGCAGATTTTAGGAGTTTGCATATCATAACTTTAGCTTAAAACTCCTTATTATGACCTACTATGTCACAATTTTGTTTTGTTTTGTTTTTTGTTTGTTTGCTGTCTAAATGGCGGAAACAATTTTCCATACAAAGTCACTTTATCTTAGTAAATGTAAATTAATAGTAGATGGTTTTGGGGTGGGATGTCCTTGTGAAGTGGGTGGGGAATTTTCTCGTTTCTTGAAGCAAAAAAAAAAAAAAACCTTTTACGCACGACTTTTACGCACGGGGCGGGCCTCTCATTCAGTGGAGCTGTGTGGGTGTGGGAGTGGGGGGTCACCCAGTCAAAGACAATCAAAGATGTTTGAGTTTCCATGCGCAGTGACCAGGCAGGGAGGCAACACACACACACACACACACAGCATTATCACCCCTCCTCCTCCCGCAGCTCGGATCTCTCCGGCCTCCACACCGCAGGGGCTGGTAAAAAAATCACTCTCGATCAAAAAGAAGAAAACCTCTGCGAAGAGCAAACTGGTGGTGCGATGTGATTTATTTCTGCCGGAGGAAAACGAGGGAGGAAAAAAACAAGCAAAAGCAAAACAAAAACAACACTCTTAAGATAAGACCTGTTGGCGAGAATGAATTACTCCAAAGCGCAAACGGTGAGTGGCGACGACTCTTTTTCTGGCTCCCACTCGTGTTTGTTACAGTAACAAAGCGACTGACCATAAATGTAGACTTTTACTGAAGCGCGTGTGGGGGGTTTTCTCTGCTTGTCCCGACGAGGAAAAAAAAAAAGACACGTTTTCATGGTGCGAAAACGCTGCTCTGTTGGAGAAACTTAATGTTGATGCATAAAATCAGAGTCAGCTTGGGAAAAAAAAAAACAAGTCATAGACTAAGATATTTTATACTTAATGTTTTTTTAAACAAATTGAGCCATAAAGTATGTCTGGTTTGTAGAACTGTGCCTAATTCTCTAAGATTAAGCTTGTTACACTTTTTAAACCCACCGTAATGGGGTCAAAGTTCACCTTAACTTTGTTTGGATCTAAAACAGATGTATGTTTATTGTGGTCACCTAACAGGTTTTATTATTTATCATCTGTCTCTTTTAGCTCTTATGCGTTAATTTGGTTGAGTTCGTGTTGTTTGGAGCTCATTTTGGAAAATGAGTTACTGCACCGAATGAAAAGCAGTGAAGTTGCATATTAAAGATTTTCACTCTGATGGGGTTTTTTGTTTTTGGGGTCCATAGTCACGGTTTTCTGAGGAGGGGACTATGGCCGGCTGTCCACAGCCTGGTCCTGCAGGGGTGAAGCTGGAGGCCGTGATGGAGCAGCTGCAGAGACAACAGGAAGCCAAGCTGGAGATGAACCTGCAGGAGAAGCATCTTCTCCAAGCTCAGCTCCTGTTCGCCCAGCAGGCCGCGGCGGCCCGAGCGTCCAGCTCCAGGCCGGACTCGTTCGGGAGGGCAGACGGACAGCCGACCCTGAGCCGAGTGGACTTGAAGGTGGAGGTGGAGGACTCGGACCAGGAGGTGGAGGAGATGCTGGAGCCTGAGGAAGAGGAGGAGGGAGATGAGAACGGGCCTCATCTTCAGGCGAAGAAGCCGGAACCCCGACAGGTTTTGCGCTTTCAGCCTTATTCCACGTCGGCTGCTGAGTCTGAGTCTCCAACGATGAAGCAGGAGCCAGAGGAGAAGAACCTGTCGTCTCCTGCAGGTCACACCGCCTTCACGTCACCCAATGGCTTTCCTGACTGGAGCTACGATGAGCTGTTCAAACAGGTACAATAAATTTCCATCCAGAAGTGTGTGTGAACTTTAAAATATGTGCAGATGGCTGGACTATCTACCTGTTATCATTTCAAGGCTGTCAGAGCTCCGCCTCGCCTTCATGGAGAGAAAACAAACACCTGTGTCTTGTCTTTTTTTTTTTTTCAGTTTGTGTTTGTTGTGTCAATTATCATTAATTATTGACTTCCTTTTGTTGAGAGTCAGGCTGACTGCTGCCTGGTCAACTGCCTGTTTTCTCTCTTAAAGAGGAAGGCGCGTGTCCCATGTGTCAGGACGCCCAGAATTCTGTTCGTATTTATTTGCCCGCCAGGCCCGAGATCTTCATTATGCACCTGAAGTCTCAGGCTTTTGAAATACAAATGATTTTTACCACAAGCTGGGCTAATTGTCCTGGCTGTGGTCCAGTTCTAACTGTGCGACGAAGCCACTTGAGGTCAGTGGAGTTGGGGTTGAAATGAGAGCAGGGGATTATTGGAATAGCCTCAGGTGTGTATTTATGGATCTCGAGGCCACAGTAAGCCTGCATCAAGGAGAATTCCTTCAAATGAGAATAAAATAAGAGCCAGCAGCAGTAATATCTGAGTCCTTTAAAGAAACGTGGCTCTTCTTGTGGCTCTCTTCTTGTGGACGAAGGTTTGCCCGGTGGGCGCTCCTCACTGCGGATGGTCTCCTTGAAAAGGCCCCACGTCAATATAATACATCATGATTAATGAGGGCTGTGGGTGGAGGGACAGCTGGGCTAGTGCCTCACAGCGTGAAAACAGCCACTCAAGTTTTCCTGCGTTACTTTGATTTGAGCAGAAGGGGCTTTTTGTATGATCACTGTGGGGTTTTATACACCTCATGTTGATTATTTTGGGGTACAGTATCTTGTTTTTCTTACATTCTTCTTTTATTTTATTAGATTGTTGTTGTTTTTTTTTTTGTCAAATCTCAAATGTTTTACTCAGATGAAAACATTTAAAGCCCTAACTTAAACGGTTATTTGAAACGTTGGCTGTTCGACAAAGCCCATCTCAGTGCCGTCGTTACTGTAATTCAGTGGATTGCTTTGCGCGATTTAGTCGTTGCTTAGCAACATGAAATGGCGCCTTAATTCCCCTGCGTTAAATCGATGCAATAAAAGGCTGCTGAGGTGAGCTTGTGTTCACTTCTTACAACCCCAAACCTGGAAGAATAATGATTTTTAAAATTTTTTAATTAAAACAAGAGTTCATATCTTTTGAAGTTGGGCTTTAAGTAAAGGTTATGAACAAACAATATCTTACCTGCTGTAGACAGCTTTTTGTACGGTTTCAGTCTGGAGAAACAGAGTTTAATTCTGATGGGTAGTTAGCCTAAACGGAGTCAAGACCAAAGTGGGTTGCAGCCGTCTTATAATAAAATAACGACAAAAATTCTATTGTGATTTAGTGAATTCTGCTGTAATTCTATTACGTCAGTTTCACTATAAAATAGCATCAACCCTCTTTGGCCTTGAGCCCGATGTTAACTCATCAATCTGGACAGATTTAAACTCTATTTCTCCAAACTGAAGTTGTCCAAAGAGCCATTTGTAGCAGGTGAGATATTTACTATTCATAACATTTCCACAGACCCAATTTCAAAAGATCTGAACTACCCCTTTCTGACATGGATGTGTGAAAACAATTGGTTCACCTGAGCTTCTTTATAACGTGACTATAGATGATCTTCACCTGCGAGGATGATGTAAAAGCTCAAGTATTTAATTTGGATTTTAAAACAGTTTAAGGTTTTAGCTTTTCCCACACAGGAGCAGCTGAATCATTTTAATTAGACTTATTGTTGCCTTTGTATGTGCGCTTGTGTATTTGTCTGTTAGCAAAATATCTCATGAGCCACTGGATAGATTTTAATGAAACTCTCAGAAAGTCATTATTGGATGTACCTCTACCACCGATTAACGTTTGGAGTCAACCCAATATAAGATGGCTGCCACAGCTAACTGATCTTGGCGAACACAAAAATGGCTATAACTCAATCAGTTTTACAGATATTGAGCTAAAATTTGGCGTGTTGGTAGCTGAGAGTCACCTTCAACAGATATTGTGAGAGCTGAAAGATGGCATGAGGTCTTTGTTTAAAACTTTGACTTTAACTTGTGGAGTCAACCCTGTCTGTCTGTAAGCAAAATATCTCTTTAACCCCTGGGCAGATTTTAATGAAAGTCTCAAAGTTAACATTGGGCTGATTAACATTTGGAGTCAAATCGATTCAAGATGACCCCCACAGTTAATCAACCTTAGCAAACACAAAAATGACTATAATTCAGTGCTCTTTACAGACGGTGAGCTAAAATTCAGTGTGGTAGTATCTGAGACTGATCCTGTGCTCTAACTGATCGCTTCAGATCTTTGTTTCAAACTTTGATATGAAAGGAGGCGGGAGATGCGCTTTCCTTGACGAAATGCTAGTTTCACAAGAGGAGATAAATGGGAAGTTAAGTGGGGATTTCTGAATATTTTCAATGCTTTCAATCGGTAGAGAAGACAAACCTCTAGAGAACTGGTTTGCAATATTACGCGTCAGGTAGAATATTCAAAATCTCATTCTAAAAACTTGTCCGTTCAACAACAAAGAAATCCCTTTTCCTGACCCACATCCTGAATACTATCAGGGTTCCCAGGCGAGCATGTGTGAAAGCTCTGTGAGCAATTAACTGAAGGCTCTTTGTTAATAGATCTGCAGTAGGTCCCACTTCCTCATCAATAAGGGGGGAGGGGTTTTATTTCGATTCGATGGTGAAAAGACCGGGATGTTTATGCACCTTCAATGGGCCTCTTGCTGGAAGGATGGGAGTCCTTTTATTAGAAATACTAAGTTAAGGCTTTTAGCAGTGTCAACAACTTTGCAAACAAGTTTGGTGTGTGTGTGTAGTGGATACAGTGGACTGTTTAACCAGTTTAACCCCTGAAGACCGAGAATGAGTTGGTGTGTTTGTTTGTGAGAGGGGCGAGGGGGGGGGGGTGTCTGCAGAAAGTTGTGGGAAAGTCTTGGACTGAAGTGAGGTATAAAAGCTTAGAGAGATGCTTAAAATAATTAGCTTCACGTAACCTATAAATAAAACAGTTGACTAAATGATTACCTGGTGGAAATGATTAATAGAGAAGTGAGGTGCCTAATGTGAAAGATGACTAAACTAGAACTAATGATTAAATCTGAGGAAAATGCTTAACCTGAATCACTTCAAGTGCTGGAACGTAAAGGCACTCACTGCAAAGTCATGATGACTTTGCAGTGAGTGGAAGACGTTTGTGTGTGTTTGCGTGCCGAGCTCTGTCCTCGCGGCGCTCCACCGCCCTGCTCGTTCCCTGATATTTATTCTCGACAGCCGTTTCACTCGTTCGCTCTCTTTTCTGTGGAGTTTAGCAGCAGATTTACTCTCATGTTTCCACCTGAACGTCTTCTCCCAGATCCGCCGCTTGCCCCATTCCGCCATATTTGTTTACCTACGCGGACTGCGGCCAGCCAAATGTAGGTCAGTCGTGTGACCCAAGCTTCCACGTGGTTTTCAGCAGATTTGGCCAAGTGCTTTGTTTACATTGACTGCGTACCTGCATTTCAGTATATGTGGAGAACTACTGCAGTAAACTCTTTGAAAATGCACCGTTTGATGGCGTTCAGGATAACTTTTGGTTTTGTATTTTTGAGTTCATAGTTTCCAATTAGGACCTTCTAAGAACACTTTTATATCAAAGACTTTGTTGTTTTAGATACATTTCATACACTATCAAATATAGTTTAGAACAAATCACATCTCTTTTTAATGGATTTCGATCTATTTTGAATTATTTCTAACCACACTGTGATCTCAGAGCACCATATTAGTTAGCCCCAGACCTTCAAATATTCTACAAAGGACCCCAGCAGTTCCTTTTGTGCAAACATTTGGGGTCATTTGGTGAGAAACTCCCTTTAAAAGAAAGAAACGTCCGTCAGAACCAGACTCTGTGTGAACATCTGCCTCAAGATGCCGGGGGTAAAGGGAGGGGGAGCCACACACTAAATAGGATGTGGGTGTACGTCTAACAACAAAGAGCCACTGCGTGTCACTGCGAAGCAGCTGTGAACGGTGCCAGTATTAGCAGTTCGAGCTGTGTTTTGAGTAAACACGCAGGGAGAGCTACAGTTAGACCAGAAAGCAACAGATTATTGGTTCCTGGGTTCATTATTATTATTATTATTGTTATTATTATTTTTGTCCCTGTCGGATCACGCTGCCACATTCGTCATTAGATAAATGGGAATATTTGCACAGAATGAAACAGTTCTGTACAGGCATCAAATGCTGAGAAAAGTTAATTATTCTAAACGCACTTTAAGGCATTTAATCCTGCTAAATGTGCACAGATGCTTGTTTTAATCTACAACGTAGAAAGCTTAAACTGCAAGGAGCTGGCCTCATTAACCCACAGACAGACAGCTTACCGAGGCAAGTCACAATACTACCGCTTGATGTGCAGTGAAGGCAAAAATATTGATTCGTAAAGTGAAATTCAGATCAATGGAAAAAACTAGTCAAATGAAGATTCTGTGCTGAGTTTTAACGTTCCAGCAGGAAAATGGCCTCTCAGCGGGCTTTCTCGCACAGTTGCACTCCTGCTGCCCTAACATTTTTAACCTCTAATGTCCTGCTGCTTTCTGAAGGGGGAAGGTGGTGAAGAAACCGCGTGTCATTATTAATCTACCCAAACCGAATGCTTCATTACTCTGCTCTATCTGGCCCAATTTCAGTTATTTTCAGGGCATTGATTAAAGTGGATTTATGTCTATGGTAATTTTAAATTCAATGACAAACGAATGTTTTATGTGTTGTAGGTGACTCTGTAAACAACCTCAGTTTGGAACCAGACTGACAAGCTAATGGCTAGTCCTAACGGAGCCAAGACTAAAGTGGTTTGCTGCCATCTTAAAAGAACTAAAATATCAAAAAATGTCATCAGTTTATGTAAATGCTACTTTATAAACCTTCATATCACATTATATGCTTACTTCCATTCAATTTTATAGTTTTTTTTGCAGGAATATTAGGATATTTCTGCCAGAATTGCAGTGTAATTTACAACTGATAGTGATGTAAAGGTTTATAAAATAACCTGCGCACGAACTGCGAGGAAACTTTCAAGATCGGAGCTGTTTTAAGATGGCAGCAATCCACTTAGAGGCTAGCTGTTAGCTCATCGATCTGGTCAGAGTTAAACCTTTATTTCTCTAAGCTGGATTGTTCAAAGAGGTAGCGGCAACAGGTAGAATATAATGTGATGTTAGGCTCAGATTCCTGGCTTTTGTTTGTTGCATTAGCATTATTCTTTGTGGGCGACCTTTACATCTGTTTGTGCCCCTTTTTCACATGTTGACGGGATTTATGAGGTTGTAAATGTCTGTGGTAGGCTTTGGTTAACATTTAACAGAATTACAGTAAAAGCATCTTTTCACGTAGTCTTTGTCTTATCTGCTGCTGATTTTAAGGGGAGTAGGGAGACGCTCGGCTCCACTCCTGTCCTCCGGTGGACCCTTTTGTCTTTCTGACGTGGCTTTAGTCACACAGACGCCCCTAACCTTGGAACAGCCTTCGGTTTCTTTAAACCGACGGTTTACAGCAGCAAACGCAGCAAATCGAGCTGAGATAATTGCTCAGCAAACCGCAACAAGGAGCCTGCAGGATGCAGTGTCGTCACATTCCTTCATGTTGTCTTAGCTTAGAGGCTCGTCTCCTGGGAGGGGACGTTAGTAACTGGACATAACTCCAGATCTGTTTAAGATGTGGCCCTCGGAGCACTCATGGTGCATCTGTTTGCAATTGATTCAATTGACTTTCTTTGTGAGCATAAACACGATTAAAACCCCAGTTTAGACGCGCTACTTTTGGTGTCTGCAGGAGTTTCCCCTCAGCTTGATGGCTGTTTGTTGCTTTGGTGCGCATCAAAGTATGACATTTTATTTATGACAAGTGTGTGCATTTAAAAAAAAAAAAAAAGAAGATGTACACACGGTTGATTTTACTATGGGTGGATCTCAGTTAATGTAAAAGCAGGCAATCATGAAAAATGGGTGGCACCTGGAGAAATGTCAAATTACCAGTAATTTTGCATTTGATTACACTTGAAATGAGGTTTAATCTTTATTTGTAGACAAGAAGAATCTGATAAATGAATGACACGGAAACAGTTGATCTTTATAGGTGGGGAAATTGTTTCAGAAGAGTCTGAAAGGCTCTTGTGAGATTAGTTTGATAGAAGTGCATGGCTGTACAGTCATCTGGATTATTAGCTACTTGACTTCTATGACTAAAGGGTTGAGTATCAGACAGGGTGGTCAGCAGGACTGGAGCACCACATGGGGACTCACTCTTGTATACCTCAGACAGATGTTCATTTTGGGTGAAAAGCTTCGGTTTTTCAGTGTTTTGCAGCAAGATGTTGATGAAAAGTTGTTTTCTTATTTTGCAACCATTTGCTCGCAGCAGCCTCAGTGACTCAACAAAAACTACATTTTCTCTTTAAAAGCTACTTTTGTTTTTTGCAACAATGCATTTTTCTGAATGATTATTTCATTCAGTTAGAAATTCCTTGAATCTGGTGCGCAGGTTTTCTTTTAAATTTTACATTCCCGGCTTGAAGTAGTTTGTGAACCTCTGTGCTAACGAGGTCTCCAGACCTACTGGGAGCCAGGTGTTCCAATCAAGGAGATGAGATCGGGGCCCCTCCCTATAAATAAAGACATACAAACGCTTGGCTAGCGACAGTCTGCTCTTCCAGAGAAAGATTCTTAGCTTGGCGGGAGCCATGCCGCGAGCGCCGCAGCCGTCAGAGGACGTTCGAAGGAAGATTGTAGACTTGCACTATGCTGGGAAGGGATACAAGAGCATCTCGAAAGAAACGGGCATCCATCGGTCCACGATCAGAAAAAAACATCTACAAATGGTGGAAGTTTGGGACTGTGACGACTCTACCGAGGAGTGGGCGTGCTCCAAAGACCAAACCAATGACGCCACGTGATGTCCTAAATGAGGTGCAACCCCCCCCCCCCCTAAAAAAA
>JAOXNZ010000012.1:11045697-11057567 GCA_028566095.1 Kryptolebias brasiliensis | reverse complement strand
AAGGCTAATTATTAGCCGTTCTGCCCCACCTCTGGGAAATAAGCACTTAAAAGGCAAAAAAAAAAAAGATCTTCAGTGTGTGCATGAGTCTGTTCTCCAGCAGTTTGTTGGAAATAAACTGGATTTTATTGACAAACTGTTGACTCGCACGCCTGTTTGTGGTTGTTATTTTGCAGAGAGGAGGAGGAGGAGGAGGGATCTGGGCCGAGGAGACCGAAGGAGGAAAAGTAAAAGGAGAGCCATCGAGAGATTTTGCCAAGGTCTGTAAGTCTAATAGATATAATCATGAAAAATACCTCAAATCACTTCACAGTAACAGCTGACTGGTTTCTTCTTGTTCTTCTTTCTCCTCTCAGCTCTATGAATTAGACAGTGACCCGCAACGAAAGGAGTTTCTTGATGAACTCTTCGTCTTTATGCAGAAACGAGGTATAATTTGGATTTTTACTTTATATACACTGGAACCATGTTTTTATCTCAGCGTATCCTTATTTATAGATAAAATCAAGCAGCTGCTATTTAAATTGAACAAGTAAAACCTCACAGCTCTTATAGCTGAATAAATAAATAAATAGCTGTTGTTACGTCATAGTATGAGCTGAAGAATCATTTCAGCAAAAAAGAAATTAATAAATCTTTTTTTTTTTTTTTTTTTTTTAAACTGATGCCAACATGTGTTCAATATTAACATATTTAAAAGTATTTGTGACTTTATGGGTTAACGTGTAGATTTTCTTTTAGGGTTGAAATTTGTAAAGGGTATTTCTCCAGGGGACACATTGTAAAGTCCACCTGTGGAAATAAAAGTGTGTTTTGATTCATGATTGTATAGAAACACTCAAATTTCTACAGGTTTGGACGTCAGTAACAAAATTAATGATCATTGTGGTCAAGTTTTAGTTTTTTGTTTTGTTTTTGTTATTGCTCACCACTGAAAGTTGGGCGATAATGTTTTTTTTTTTTGCCTGTGTGTGTCTTTGTTCATGTGTTTGTCTGTTAGCAGAATATCTCATAAACTACTGGACGGATTGTAATGAAACCTTTAGGAGGTAATCATCGGATGTACATCTACAACTGATTAACTTTTGGAGTCGACCCAATGCAAGATGGTCGCCGCAGCTAATTACAATTGGCTAACACAAAAATGGCCATACGTCAGTGACTTTTACATATACTGAGTTAAAATTTGGCGTGGTAGTAGCTGAGAGTCGTCCACAACACGTACTCTGAGTGCTAACAAATCACGCGAGATTTTGTGTGAGTGCGCAGAATGTTGTTTTCAAGGTTTGACCAAACTGACTATAACGCCGTCGTTTGTCTCCATGAGGTGATCTTAGTTTCAAACTCTGGCCTGAAAGGCGGCTGGAGATACGCATCCATTCAGGGACTGCTGGTTTTATTTAAAATGATTCATTCTGAATAATACTTCATTTATAAAATCCTTTTATTGGAATTCAAGATACTTTAGATTTTCATTAAAGATGAGAATTTTTTTTTCTTTCTTTCTTTTTTATCTTTAAAAATGGGAATTAAAAAGTTAAGCTTTAACAGAATTATTTGCTTTAAGCCTCATGATGATGATGTTAAAGATGCTCCTGCAGATTACAAATGCAAGCAAATTTCATTTCAAGTGAGGCGATGCAGCCGAGCGTGTTTATTCGTGTAGCTAAAGTTCATCACCACGCCGTGTGTGTGTGTGTGTGTGTGTGTGTGTGTGTGTGTACTGGGCATGTGTTCATCTCAAGCACACAGTAATCTTGTTTGTACGGCTGCGTTTTAGTCTTCCTCATTAATGGGCTTTTCTCCAAATCGGGATTGGAGAGGTTAGCTGTCAGCGCTGTGACTGGCAGACTTGTTCCAATGACAGACACACACACACACACACACACACGCTCAAATCAATGCAGCAGGATAAGCTGCTGCTCACCACCCCCTCCCATCTGAAATGAGCTCCAGTGGACAAACCTATCACACAGATTAAACATGCTAAGCCACATTACCTAACGCTGACCTAAGACCCCCAGGTGTGTGAATATTTCCTCATCCTTCTTGTGCTTTTCTATGACTAACCGAACAGCTAAACGCCTCAGTTTGACTCGTTAAACCTACGTCTCTTCCTCTCTTTATGTGTGCAGGAACTCCGGTGAACCGCATTCCCATCATGGCCAAACAGGTGTTGGACTTGTACCGGCTTTATAAACTGGTAACGGAGAAGGGAGGACTGGTGGAGGTCATTAACAAGAAGATTTGGAGGGAGATCACCAAAGGACTCAACCTGCCCACCTCTATCACCAGCGCAGCCTTCACCCTCCGGACCCAGTAGGTCTCTCTGAGACTTTAAAAAAAAAAAAAGAAACTACCTGGGATTCTTTCATCAAGAATAATTGGAAAGTAAAATTAATAAAATAACTTAGTCAGTTTTACAGATAATGACCTAAAATTTGGTGCGGCAGTAGCTGAGAGTCATCCTCAATACGCGCTCTGAGAGTTAAAGCATCTCGTGAGATGAAATTACACATAAAGTCATTTACAAAGTTTGAAACAAAACCTCTGTAATTCCAGCATTTCTCAACATAAGATGATCTTAATTTAAAAGGTAGCGGGTGATATGCATTCCTTCAAGGAATGGTAGAGCTTTAATTTTTGTAGTTTTTACCATGAGAAGTTGAAAAGTGAGGAAAAAAAACATCTGAAATTAGGATTAAAACATAAAATATGTTGCTTTTAATCAATCGTGATCAAATAAAGAAAATAAAAAAAAGCTTGAAAAACAGATAAACATGACAAATGAGTACTGTGCAAAAAAATTTTGTTTTTTTTTCAGTACTAATTTTGGATCTATTGAATGAGATTAGAGTGTTTTGACAAACAAAGAACAGCTGTCTCTGCTTTCTCTGGCCAAACATCGGGCAACTAGAAGCTGTCAGAGTCTGCAGGACTGAACTGAAACACCAAATATCTGCACAGAATCCAATGGCAGTTCTTCTTATTAATTAATCAACTTCAACCTGGACCATGGCACACGTTTTGATATAAATAACCTAAAAATGTTCATGTTTGAGGTGCGGGATCAGCTTTGACGTTCCACAGATAGAAAAACGCGTTGCATGTTTTTGTTTGGATGGAACCCATCCATCCATCTTCTGCCGCTTATCCGTGGTCGAGTCGCAGAGGCAACAGGTCCAGCAGAGAAACCCAGACCTCCCTCTCCCCAGCGACTCTCTCCAGCTCCTCCTGGGGGATCCAATAGCGTTCCCAGGCCAGAGAGGATATCTAATCCCTGCAGCGAGTTCTGGGTCTGCCCTGAGGTCTCTTCCCAGTGGGACGTGCCCAGAAAACCTCCAAAAGGAGGCGTCCAGGAGGCATCCTGATCAGATGCCCGGAACCACCTCAACCCGCTATTTATTTATTGCTAATTTGTTTGTTGACCTTTGCTCCCTTGTGCAGGTATATGAAGTACCTGTACCCGTTTGAGTGCGATAAGAAAGGCCTGAGCTCTCCAGGTGAGCTGCAGGCAGCGATCGACAGCAACCGCAGAGAGGGTCGCCGTCCCAGCTACACCAGCAGCCTTTACCGCTACTCTCCGTCCCCGAGCTCCGCTCCGCACGCCCTCCTGTCCTCGCCTACGATGCAGACTACCCCGATCGCACACAATGGTTTGAACGCATCCGCCAGTCCAAATTTCAAAAGGAACGCAGGTGAGCCAAAGCCTGACTTGTCTAGTTTCTTTGTTATATGATGAGGCTTCCTAACTGGATGCAACTTTTTCTTGAAAAAAGACATGCTCATCATTTTACTGTAATCTTTAATTTATTACTAGTTCTTTTGTTTTGACTGCTTATATTAATATCCCTTTGAGTCCTAAATCTAGAGCTGCTTTGATTTTACTGCAGGTTAAAGGGTAATAGTTTAAATGTAGTCACACATTTAAGTCTCCTTTTATTTTGAATTAGATGAGCCCTCCACGCCTGTAATGCCCAGGCTGCCAGTGGCTCTGGCTCTTGGTCAGCACCACCACCAGCACCAGCAGCTCGCACAAGCTGCCACGTTGGAGCATCTCAGAGAGAGGTTGGATCGAGCGGCCGTTGGAGCCGCTGTTGACGGTCCGGAGAGGAAAATGATGCGGCTCGCGGAGGAGCAGCAGCGTTTCATGCAGCAGGCCCTCCAGCAAAACCTGCTGGTGATGGCGTCTCACTTCAACCCCGTGAACCTCAAGCTCAACAACGGGCATGGTGAGTCACTCCGGCTGGAATTATTCCTTAGAGGATGATAACTACGTGGTCGTTTAAGGCAGTGGTTCACAACCTTTTTTTTCTTTTTTTTTTTTCCTATGAAGAAAAAGCCAAGAAAAGCTGCACCCATCTGCCCACGCATACATGCAGTTTCTGAGCAATATATTCCAAATCATTTTTCTTTCCAAAGTAATTCATGATCAGAGCCTCGATCTTTCATGTCTCTGTCCAGAGAAGAGATGTCAGGATGTTTATATGAGCTGGATGCAGGCTTCTTGTTTTCATTGTGACAAAAAGCTGAAACTCTGTGTTTAATCATTCTGGATTTTTGTCCTTTGAGATTCAAAAAGATGTTGTTTTTTTTTATTCATTCTCCTGGATTTTCCTTCGCTCTGAATCAGCTTCAAGACAGTTTCGTTCATCACAGACGAAGTTTGTTCTCTCTGATTTTAAATGTAAAAGTGCATTACATGTAAACGTTTGTTAGCAAAAAACAGAAATAATTTCCTTCCAAAGCGTGCGGCATATTGTGCACAAAGATGCGCTCACAGAGCCTTTTTTGACCTTTTATCTCACACGTAGTTCCTCTTTTTGACTTTTATTTTTAATTTTTTTCCCAAAACTCTCAGTGTAATGAGTGACGTCTGCATCGAACGATGTTTTAATCAAAAGTGCACCAGTCTACAATTAATACAAAGCGGTTTTATTTCGCCATTTTAAATGATTTAAAAGTGCATTAATTAAAGTTTTTGTCTCGCAGAAAAGAAACAGGATTTGTCCCTGAGTATCTCTACTAATGGACCGGCCAGCATCAGTGTTTCTGTGGAGGTCAATGGTACCATTTACTCAGGTGAGTCCAGAAGATTCCTGAAGAAAAGCTTGCTTTTTAAACATGGCATTTATCTGAAAAACCTGCTGGTATATTGAAGGGACAGTTCCGATTTTTATAAAGGGAACAAAAGTTCTAAACATTTTAACATCTTACCTAGATAACTATGAACAACCTCAGTTTAGAAAAATAGTTTACTTCTGACTGAATTGATGAACGACTAATTCAGGTGGATCCAAGACTCAAACATTTCATTACTGTTTATGCAGATGTTATTTAATAAGCCTTTAATGTCACAGGACATGATTAATATGACAGAAATATTCTGATATTCCTGCTGAAGGTGCTTCAGGCTGCACTGGGAGTGCTACACCTTGCAAATAATCATCGAATTTTATGTGAATACCTGTAAAATGCAAAACTGACCGCAGTGTAGAGGTTTATGAAATAGCGTTCGCATAAACTTCTGAAATCTTTGAGTTTTGAGTCGTTTTAGGACAGCAGTGGTCCACTTTGGTCTTGGCCTTGCTTGGACTAGCTATGAGCTCATCAGTTCAGTCAGAAGTAAGCTATTTTTTTTAAGCTGATATTGTTCAAATGGCTATCTGCAACAGGTAAGATATTAATTGTTAATAACCATTCCAAAGAATCCCTTTTTCAAGAAGTATGAACCATTGCATTAAGCTATTTTTAATGTGACAGTGGTACAGTTCAGTGTAAGTCTGTTTTTAATTATAAATTAGTCTTTTTCTTTTCGTTGATCTTTTGTTCGATGCAAGTCAAATTTATATCTAATGTTCTGCCAACTGAAGAATCTAATTGTTCAATATTTACTCTGTGATAGCCGTAGATGTCTCAGGTCTCCTGTTTGTCTGTTTTCTGTGCTGCAGGGACACTCATAGCCCAGAAACCCGCTGCTCCGGTCTCGTCGCAGACCGTGACTCCGGCTGGAACGAGCGGTTTCAGTGCTCTTTCATCCTCCCACAGTCCATCATCCACATCTTCCACCTCCTCAAAGGGACCAAATTAAAACTTTTAAATCTGTTCAGTGGGGAAAAAAAAAAAAAAAAAAAAAATGACATGCTAAAACCTTATATGCCTCTCTTCTCAGAGAAGAAATGTATAGACTTCAGGGAAACTGATCTTCAACGCAGGAAGCCATCTTGATTTCTCCTCAGTGTTGTCCTTTAATTACTCTTACAGCAGGTTGTCTTTGAAGTGATTTGTGTCAGGAAGACATTTTGACCTTGAAGCGTTCTCATCCTCTAATGTAGACTCGGATCGGTTTACTCTAGTGCCTGTTAGCTTTCCTTTAACGTAAAAGCATAATTGTCTAAAAGACTTCACACGGATTGTTTCGAAGTGTATTTAGAGCAGAGAATTACATGATGAGAATCCATGGTAGACCTCACTTATAATTAATTTATCAGCTAGTTCTTTAGCAGTTTTTCTTTTTTCTAGTCATAAGTAGACAAATGTAGTTGCCAAAGTGCAGCTAATGAAGACCAAAACGCCTTAGCTCAGACTCGTAGCTTGAACTGTTTTACTGAAGCTCATATTGTATTTTTTATTTTAAATTTTTTTCTTTTTGTGGTAACCATTATAGATTATTTGGTTTAACTTTATACTTTTCATAGCAGGTTTCAGGGACAATGCGCACCATTAGTTTTTATAAAAACATAGAAGCAAAAACGATGATGTACGTACCTTTTGATTTTTCTTTTTATATATATATATTTTGCTTTATTTTTAAATTTTTTTTAATTTAATCATTTGGATTTAAATCTCCAAACAGTTATGCTCAACATTTATGTCACGTCAGCTGTGAAAGTTAGAGACGATGTTTGTGCAGGGAATTATATATAGAACTGATGCAACGTTTACCTCATTTGACTTCCCATGTTGGTAAGTTTCTCAGACCTTTCTGTATCTCCTAATATATATTTCTGTGTTATGTTTGTATAAATGCAGAGAATGTACTAGTAATGACCTCCAGCTTTGGACGAATGAACACTGACACACTGCTACCTCATTCCACTGTCAAATATGCAATGCTGAATGCATCATGTGTTCATTTGGCCGTGTGCTGAAATAATAATCTGTATGTGGACAATCAAATAGACATATCTTTGCAGAAAAAAAGTTAATAAAAAATAAATAAGCCACTGTGAATTTGACTGCTCACAGAATACATTGGTGTTCATCTCTGCTGGTCCTGAGTTACAGTTTATTTTTGGACATGAAGGTGTGAGCCATAAATACATTTGTGGTGAATAAAACTGCTGCTTGTGAATGCACAAGATGGTGACCGTAATAAACTCTCATCATGCGGAGTACTCAAAGCACATATAACCATCTCTTATACGAAAAGTAAAGGCTTAAAAGAGGATCTGAAATGTCTGTTTCACACGGTTTTTGTTTGTTTCCTTGCCGCAGCAGGAAGCGCTCGTCCTAAAAAAAGCTTTTAAAAGGCACGTCACACTTTCTGCTCAGCACCAGACCGCACATGAACACAATCGGGACCTGCTTGTGAACACACCAGAGAATTTTACAGCTTAAAGAAACATGAAAACATGCTACATTATAGGCCCAGCTTTCCTTGAAGGACGTCTCCCCAACGCCTTTTATGCCAGCTTCAAACTAAGAGCGTCTTATGTTGAGAAATGTTATAGTTGTTTTGGTCAAACCGTGAAAATAACATTATGTGCAATCTCGTGCGATGTGTGTGTGGCGAATGACTCTCAGCTGCTGCTGTTTACTCATAGGACCATATTTCCTTCCAAATAATTTCAATATTCGAGGCTTCTTATAATCACATTAACACTATTAACATTTTTATTATTAACATTATCAATTATAAATTTACCTTAATTGTTCAAATGACTGCTGCCAAAAAAAAGCACTTTTTTTGTGGACTCATTTGTTGTTTAACCACTGCATTTTAAAGTCTGTTTCTTTGTGATTCAAACTTTTACAAATCAAGTTTGTGCGAACCGATTAATCAGGTTTAAGTTTTGTCATGCCCAAAATCTACAGATTACATAAGTAAGAGTACAGAAAGAGTTTTCGTTGAGCATTAATTCTGTCGTCCTTCGTCTCTGTGGAGCGTGGAGCTCCTGTGTGACGGGGTGCGGGTGGGGGATGGGTTTGAGGATTTACTGCCATGATGGTTATCCTATAGTGACAGTTCTGGATGGCATCTGGGATGCTGGGATTTCCACCCACAATCCCCACCCACCGGGGAGGAGTGATGCTGCTCAAATCACTCTGCAAATGAGGACATCACTGTCCTCTGATGGGAACAGGAATAAACGGCTGAGCAGGATTTGAAACTCTGAGCAGGAAAATGGATCTGCAGCTTCTGAGCACTCCCTGAAACTTTGGACGATTCCTCCTACAAGCAAAATGGTTTGTATGAAATCTGTGGACATTATGTAATAAGATTTTTTTTTTTTTTGTGGCTCACAAATGAGTTTGTGCCTCTGTGTAAAACAATGTTTTTTGTTCATCTTCTAAGACTGGCAAGTTTCAAGAAGAAAATGTCAAGAATGAAAGTCAGAATTCCATTTCAAAATTTAGCCAAGCCATGCTCTTTCGCCGGACCTCTGGACTTTTACTTTTGGATCTTTTAGACTCTGACAAATCGCTCGCATACCTTTGGCACCATGCCTTACCATGACGAGGAGTACCCGGGTCAGCCCCTCTGGCAGTCTGTATTGCTTTTCTGCTGCAAAGGCATGATCGAAGGTATCATGGTCATCCTCTTCTTCTGGCTCCTGGTGCAGGTCCTCTTCACCAAACAGTTAGAAGGTATGTTTCTAAAGGTTGGGTTGAAAGGCCTGTTAAGATTGAGGATTTTGTAATTCATCTATTTTAATCATAGGTCATCATAGGTTCAAGTCCAGCGCAGACTGCAGGGATTATTTCAGTAATAATTTTCTCAGTGAACACAATCACTTTTCACTGTAGTTTAATAACAGATTTACACCTGTCTACACAACGTGTGATGCAGTTCTTGTAAATAAGCAGGACTGGACCTTCTGAGGTTTTTCAAATGAAGACATTGTTTCTTTGCCTGATTTTAAATTTATTAAAGGCAACAAAATAATTCGCATCATCTAACTCTGGGTCATTTAGCCAAAATGCTCAAGTAAGAAACGGAAAGCTGAGTGCACACCATGATTCGTTAGCTTGTAGAACCGCCTGTAGCAGCGATAACTTCAGGTATCCATCTGATTTCTGTATGACCTTATCATTTTTTTTAAACAGTAAGCAATTTTAACACTTTGCATGTCAGCTGAGGCCTGTAGCTCTTGGGTTTTTAACTGTTGCTTTAAGCCTCGCCTCCTCTGACCTTGGGGTCAACATACTAGGACGTCCAGTTTTGAGACGTTTGGCATTTTTCTTCTGCTTGTGAAAACATTCTCATGATGGTGTCATGCAAAGTTGTCTGTAGTGATGGTGGAAAAGTGTTGAGAAGGTTCCAGAAACAGGCAGATGGTTTTAAGATAAAAGTGCTGCTCAGGCTGAAAATTCAAGGTGAAACTGAACAGGGCAAAAAGCTGAACGCACAACAGAGGGTTTAATAAGGAACAACAAAAACCTGAGACTTTATGTACTGAGGGAGATAAAGCAACACACCCAGGGTGGGAGTAAAACTTAGAAAACTAGAACCAGGTGTGACCAGAGACCAGAAAACGAGCTAACTGAAACAAACCAAAGAATAAAATTAGGAAATGTGAACACTTAGTTTTTATCCACAGCTTTTGCATTTTGGTTTAGTTTTTGATAAATAATAGCATGCTGTAATATGTCAGAAGTTGCTGCTCTAGTTGTAGTTACCTAATTTTAAGGAAAACAAACCAAATGCTTTTCTCATTTTATTGCTTCCTGATTTGTATAACTTTAGACTTGAAAGATGGTGGTCTTTCTTTTACCATGACTGCATTAAATCCAATAAAACAAACCTCTGAAGTGCTCCTCTTTATTTCTACAGTCCATCTTCAGATTCTTCTTCTGGTTGGCCTCATCGTCTTTTGCCTCACTTTGATCCTGGGATGTATTATCTGCTGGAAAAAATGCCAACTTTGTTCAGGAACGGATGAGGTTGAGGTCGCATCAGCTGAGATCCCTGTTGGACCTGTAACCTCTGCTCAGAACCAGGGTTCTTCAGGAGCAACCACTGCATCCAGGCAGCTGTACGAGGAGCTGGACGGAGACACGTTGGAGTACCCCTCCACGTTTACCAGCCCAGCCCCTTCTCAGAATGAACCTCTCTCTCAGCTGTTTCCTGATGGAGCTCAACCCGCCTGTGAAGAAAATGAACAGGCAACATCGTTTCTTTCCCCTCGCCGCTTTAGCTCACCGCTGCAAACGGCACCTCTTTATAAACCCATACACCCCAGTCGTGCTTCCCTGCCTTCGTTGCCCAAACTGGGACTGTTAACCAAAACATGTAAAACTATGCAGAAGCGCTGCACTGTCGCTGGAGACAACAGATCCTACAATGAACACAGCAGACGCACCAGGCACATGACTGACTCTACAGTAATGCCAGAAAACTCAATTCCACTGGTTCCACTGAACTACAAATCTAAAGCAAACGTCAAACAGCCATTTTCAACTAAACCCTGCCTCCATTTTACTGTGGCCTTCTCTCCAGAGCAGCAGACTTTGGCAGTCACTGTCTTAAATCTCACTGGGATGCCTCAGAGACTGGAGGATGTGACCATACTGGGCAGTCTGCCCCCCCTGCACACCAGCCCGACTCCAGCAACGTTTGGGAGCGGCCTCAGCCGTGAACCCCGCCGCCTTGTGCTGACTTTGAATGTGAGCTCTGTGAAGGAGCTCCAGAGCTGTGAACTTCGATTAGCTGCATACGAGCAGGAAACGCAGAGCGCAAAAGGCGCCGCTCTGGGTGAAGTGGAGGTGAAATGTGCAGGAAGAGACTGGAGACCAGAGCATCTGTTACACCTCGTGAAAGAGCTCACCCCCAAAAAGCTGAATGTTGAAAAGGTATCTGTGAGCATTTGTTGATGTTTGGAAAAACCACGCTGATCTGTAGTCGTCTTCCTCTGATTCTTCAGATCAGTGCACAGTATTCCCATCCATAAATAGGCCTGTGGTCACCTACACTTCCTTAAAGCAGGCTTTTCTCACCCATTTATGTCAATGGAGCTCATGTCAACAGGATGCGTGTCTTTAAACAAACCACAAAGGAAAAAGAGTGAAATGTAGTTTGAGAATTTTGTTTTTTCTTAACCATTCACTATTTTATAGGTTTCTTGCTAATTAGTTAAGTTTAAGCACTAAAATCTATTTTTAGAGGTTTAGGAGACCCAAACTGACCCTAACGTTAATTTACAAGTTGCATTTTTATTTGCTGATATAAGCAACGCATCACCCTGAGATTTTAGAAGAACTAGAAGACACACAGGTTTCTACTGGCTGATAGTTATGGCAAAAATTGCCTTCAAATGCATTGAGTTAAATTTATCTTGACTGGTTAGGAAGTTTTTCTTTCTTTTATTGTATTCAAAGTAATTAAGGGCGCCAATGAATTAGCGCTGAATGATCATTATTGCTTTTCAAGAATTTTAACCGGAGTCGGGAGGAGGGAGCTCATCACTCCTATCCTGGCTTCTCTCCACTGGGTGCCTGTGCATTTTAGAGTTCATTTTAAGATTCTTTTATTTGTTTTTAAAAGTTTACATGGTCTAGCCCCATCTTACTTCTCTGAGCTGCTTCACCCATACTCTCCCGCTCGTTGCCTCAGGTCAGCTGATCAGCTGCTCCTGGAGGTACCGAGG
>JAOXNZ010000012.1:11025036-11035951 GCA_028566095.1 Kryptolebias brasiliensis | reverse complement strand
GCTGGTAGAACAATAATAGTTAACAAACAAAGATATATTCCAGGAAAACAATTGTTTGGTGGTTTTTAAAATTTTCTTTCTAGCTTTTTTATCAGTTCTATAAATGTTTTCCAGCTTCCAGTGAAGGAAGCTGTGGCTCAACCTGACAAATTTGTCATGTTAATGTGTGAGACAGCCTCAGTTTGTTTAGCAAAAAAGGGCTAAATATAATAAATAAATAAGAAAGAAGCATTTAACTAAAAATTAAAGGTCAAAAATTGCTAAATGCTTTTCAAGAAGATCCAACAATCACACACACAAAATAAAGAAACTTGCAGATGAAACTGGTTTACCAGGAAAATGGTTGGGAAAAAAAATCTAATCAAACAACAATATCCCAGAACTGTAACCTGAAGTGATTAAAAAAGTCCAAAATGTCAAGTACCCAGAGACAAAAGGTACAAATGAAAAGATTCACAAGTTTAATCACTAAATTATCGGCAATAACGACATAAATACAGAATTTCCAAACATTTTGTGAACAGCTGTAACTCTTGATTGAGCAGATAAAAAGATAAGAAAGCTAAAAAGACCTGCAGCTGAAATAACTTCACTTCTTGGCTGAATGAGCTCAAATTTGTTTAATTGCTTCATCCTTTTCTTCAGATGATATGAACCCAATCTGAACAAGAAACACTCAGAGAACGCAAAACTCCTCCAGGGCCACAGCATGTGTAGAAAATACTGCAATCCGGATCATAATCTGGATCAGCACCAAAATGTAATCCATTGTTTTTTCCTGAAACTTTCCTCCAAATCTGTTCATTAGTTATTATCTGATCTTTGCTAACAGACAGACAAACAACCAACACAAATGAAAACAGAACCTCCTTGGAGGAAGAAACAAAAGGGTCACATGTTGGAGCAGACAGAAGGTTTTAACAAAGGGGTTACCTGTGTCCTTGACCTTTGACCTCATGAACCTTGAAATCAACAGTTATCATCTTTGACCCACGAGGTGTCCAGCTGTAGAGTTTGACATTCCTACTTTACACTGTTGTATAGTTAGAGCACTAACTGTGATGTCGACCTTTGACCCCATGAATCGTGATCACCCTTGACCTAGGAGGTGTCCAACTGTGCAGTTTAATTTTCCTCCGTTACATGTTCTCCTGTGACCTTGACCTGACCCCATCACCTTGAAATCAACAGTGATCACCCCGTAACCCATGAGGCGTCCAGTTGTTATACAGCTGCAGAGTTAGACATGGGCTGATCTGTGGCCTTGACCTTTGACCGGATCACCACCAAAATTTAATCACTTGTTCCTTGTACCATGTTTGATATTTCCTGAAAATTTCATATAAAACCGTTCATAACTTTTTGAGTAATCTTGTACACAGACAGACAAACAAACAGAGGCTACCGTAAACATGACCTCCTTGGCAGATGTAAAAATGAGTTAAGGGAAGAAGCTCTGAACATCATCTGAAAGGTTGTAAAGAGATGGAGGCAGCGACAGACTGAAGGTTTATTCCAGTCATTGAAAAGAGGTCTGCGTACTGATCACTGCATTTCTTTGAAAAGCCAAAATGGTGATTTTGGGTCACTTTAACTTACTTTAACAACTTACAAATAGACAAATTAGTTAAGAAAGAATCCATTTGTGAAACAGTAATCAGTAATTAGTAGTATTTGTAGTATTTCCCTTTAATTAATTATTTTTTTCTTCATAAAATACTTGTGTGCATTTGCACTTCTAGGTCATTTCAAATAGCTTCTCTGCTCTAATTGAAAAGCACACTGGGTTACTTTATGAATGAAATGCACTATATAAATAGAATTTAATTTGATTTGATTTTAATTCCTCAGCATGTTATATGACCCGTGTCACATACAGGTATAAAGCACAGTCTGTGCTAATATTTCACCTTATAGTGTATTTATTACACCCACTCCAATCCCTAATGCATTCCCATTAACATTTTTTCCACTGTTGATTGACATGATGCACTTTTTGGTTCTGAAGGAAGTTTTTTTTTGTCAGTACTGTCTGTTTGCTGTGTTGTTAAAGCTTGTATGATTGAGGTGCAGTAGCACTGCTGACTGACTGAGAGGGATGTATTTGTCCTGTTGGGGCTAATCCGTACAGGCAGGACTGTGTAATGGAATGAAGCATACTGACCAGATAAGCTCGGCTGAGCTTGTTGTTGGTTTCTCTCAGCTCTTCCTGCACTTCAGAGTGACTCCTAAGCCTCTTGTTCATCTCCTCTATTTGATTACGCATCGTCCTCTGATTCTGCATACACAAAAGCATTATGCACACAGTTATTACTGATGTGTCACAAGGTGCGGCAAACCCAAAGTATTTTACCCTGCAGACTTTGATTTCACCTCTTCAGAAGTCCGGAGGTCTTCGAGCGCTTTATTTCTCTCTTCCTCACAGGTCGTGGCCCTCGCCTCGGCTTCCCTCAGAGCCTCTCTCAGCTCTGTGTCAACCTTCTGCCTCTCATGAGTTCGAATGAATATTAAAGTGCAGGAATACAAACCAATGCATCTATTTAAAATATAATAAAAAAGGTTTACAAACCTCTTTTCCAAAGTCTTCCTGAGTGTTTGGAAATGTTCTGCTGAGTGAATTAGGAGCTGCGAGGCCGGTTGGCTGATCTTTGCTTCCTTTGTCCAAAGTAGATCTCATCTGCAGCAGGTCACTCTCCAGCTTTAGGACTCTTAAAAGTGGATTTCTAATTAAAAACTTCTGCTTATTATGAATCTCCTTAAGGCCATCTTGTTTGTATTGTGCTGCGCTTACTTTTCCTGGAGCTCCTTTCGCTCTCGACTCCTGTCAAACAAGGAGAACTTTGCTGCATCCTGCCCAAGACCACAATTTGTTTTTAATAACCTCTGAGCCACACATGAGTACATGTCAGCAGGATGCTGTGTAAATCTAAAAGATGCATCCGGTACCTATTTGGTGAAGGAAAACGCACTAAAACAACAAAGCAAATAGAAAGACAAAAGCAAAACCTGCAAAACCAACATTAGAAATACAGAAATCTGGTTTTACTTGCCTTTATAATCTTACCTTTTGTGTCCTGGATGTGTTGTAGTTCAGCTTCATGTCTCTGGGTCTCAGCCAGTCCAGCTGAGTGTTCAGTCGCTCGTGAGCATCCTGGAGCCATTGCTCTACTTCTGATTGATAAAAGCTGCTTCCAGCTCCACCAGCTCTTAATTCAGCCCCTGATAAAGGAGACCATCTTGCAGGACTCCCATGAGGCAGATTATACATCGACTGCCACCTCCTCAGACCTGGGTCACTCTGTCTGAAGTCACATGTGTGGAAACACATATATAAGCCAGAACACACCAATCTGACTAAAAACTACCCAATACTTTGAATTTTGTCATCTGAAATTGAATAAACTGCCAGCTCACCTTGCTCTGTTTGACAGAAACCCTGATCTGGAAGCAGTTGCCGAACCACACCATGATGCTGAAGTCTAAAAAGAATAACAACATTAGTAAAAGGACTACTTGTTGATTAACCAAAAAGACAAAATACACAAAGATCAGATCTTACCCGGGCTGTAAAGTGAGAACTAGAGTCCCACATGTTCATAAGAAGTCAACAAGAAGAGAACATTAATGTCCTGCAACGGCTTTCTCAGTCCAAGCTACAAGTTCCCTCTGTGAGGGAGAAACTTTTCCTTGTCTGCTCTGACTCTGTCTACATGTAGAGGACAGATTTTCACACAAAGGTGGCAGCAGGAGGTTTGTGGCTATTCTCAGATCATGTCTCTTGATATTTTCCACTGTTTACGTGCTGGGCAGTATACCACAGAAATATTAACATGATCTTAGGATCTAGAAATCGTATCTTTTCCACTTTATAAAAAAAAATATGCCTTTATACCCTACCTGGTAAGTCGGAGAAAATAGCAATTTTTATATAGTTTTTGGAGTCTGATCTAAAACGCCCTTTCTGTAATAGTTCAGTAACCCTCTTCTGTCCTGCATTGCTTGTAATCAAACAGCTTTGATTGCAAGCCTCTCAGTAGCACCCTTGAGGTGTGTATCTATGGTGACCTCAGTGCACAAACTGCAGCTGGATGAATGTGTCATGATCATCACTTCCTGGATTGTCTCCACATGGTGTCACCTCGCCTCCATGGTTGTTACTGTTGTCGCTGTATCTCCAAAACAATGATCCTAACTCACAATGCTTTCCTCTCGTTAAATACTTTCCACAACAAACGACTGACTGCCACTGTTGTAGGCATAAGAAGAAAAATAAAATACACATTTATTTTCCTGAAGAGATTTTTATTTAAGCTTGTAGGATTGGCATTCTTATGAATTGTCTAAAAGGATGCTAATATTCTTGAAGGTAGTGTGAAATGTTGCACGCCTCTGACTAAATCTGACGTAGTCTCTTTGCATAAGCAAGTAAAGCCAATACAGTGAAGCACAACTTTCCTTTAAAAATGCTGTGCATTGAACGAAATTTGATGAGTAAACGAAGGAAAGATGGAATAGCTCTAACATGCTGGTATTCAGAAGAGAGAAAGTAAAAAAAAAAAAAAAATAAGAAGAAATGCAAGCTGACCATTTTCTTGGTCACACACAACCCTCTGGCTTCACAGACTAAGGTTTTTCAGAGCAAGTTGACTAGTGTTAATGTGCACGAAGAATAAAAAAATTGTAATTCCCACAGTGGTTTCTGCAGTATTGCTTCATTGCAGGAGGTAGATGATACAAATAGATATTAGTATTTCTCAAACAGCGCCAGCAGATGAAGGTGAGTTATACACTCCTATGGATATGAAATAATTTTATTCTCAATGAATATATACATAAAAAGCACAGACACAATCTTGGAACATTAAAAAGAAGCACATCCAAGTTTATACAATCTGCTCTTAACAAGCACTGAATTTGCTCCAACTTTATTTTTCCTGCTCTTATTACAGTCTCTACATACCTGTGTCGTTAGAGAACGGGGTATTACTGATGTAAAAAATACAATCAGCATCTTTCAGTGGAACACTGCTGTGTTGTTGTCAGCACTTGGAGAAAACATGAAGAGAGACAAAATACTGCTGAAGCTATAAGCTACACGACAGCAACAAATGCAATGGATATCTATATCCATTCTAGATATAGGCCTAACACCATACTTATGATATACTAAGAGGTGTGTGGGGGGGAATCAAGGCTGGGGATATATTATCTAAAAAAACTAAACAAATTACATATTCATTTTAAAATGCAACAGTATGTCATCTAATAATGATTTATTAATGACATTGACAATTTATTATTATTTTTTCAAATGCATTTTGACTGCAGACTGACATATAGATTGTTACAGTCTGTGGTTGCCATGGTTACATTGCGTAGAACCGACGTATTAAGTTTTATTTTGAAAGGTGCCTTCTCCCGGAAACAGGAAGTCAGTAGCCGTAACTACAAAAGCTAAGGAGCTATCGTCGAAGAACACATTTCTTAGACTCCATTACTGTTCGTTGGTTTGTGCTGTGGAAAGGGGTTTGCTTCTTCATTGTTTTAACAAGATTTAAAACTTCAAGGTACATAACTGAATCATTTTCGTCCTGAATTTAACACTGAATAGCAACTTAACTTGATAACAGGCCAAAGTTAATGCTAAGCTAGCGTTGACTATGAGCGGTCAACATCTGTGTTGTTCGATGGGAAACTTAAAGTGTAGCTGTAATAAAGCCGATGGCTGCTGCTTAACCTCTTTGGTTAGAAATGTTTGATGAAAACTTTTAACACTTTGCAGATAATGGCTGCGGACTGGTTGGGTAGTTTGGTGTCGATTAACTGTGGGCCAACGCTGGGAGTTTATCAAGGAGAGGTGTCATGTGTGGACCAGTCCAGCCAAACCATCTCCCTACGACAACCTTTCCACAACGGAGTCAAATGCCCTGTTCCTGAGGTCACATTCAGGTAAAGTTAACTTTCTCTCTGCTGCTGCCTCTTTTTCACAGTTTGGGCTGATCGGTTGAATCTGCTTGTGTTATTTATTAAGCATTTGTTTGATTTTATTCCCTCCTTCAGTGCCATTGATATACAGGAGCTAAAGATTTTAGACATCAGAAACGGCAATGCTAGGATGACGACTACTACAGCGACAAATGCGAGCAGCGTGCCCGTTGCAGTCCCGAAGGGTGACCCCAGATCTGTTGAGAAACTAAACTCCCCACAGCAATGCTCGAAAAGCTATGGAGAGCGTCACCTGGACGCCCTGGGCCAGCCTAAAGGGTTTCGTCGAAGACACAACTCCTGTAAGAGCCATTCATAAAACAGTACGTGACTGCCCATTGCTATGGCATACCACTAATATTATGTTCTTGCAATTCCATCAGGGTCATCAAGCAGCCGAGGGGCAAACCAAGCAACACCAAAAAAGAATGGAGTGAAGAATGGTCAGATGAAGCACAGAGATGACGAGTGCTTCGGAGATGGGGTGGATGATGGCCTGGATACGGACTTTGATTTTGAAGGAAACCTGGCACTTTTTGACAAAGCAGCAGTTTTCTCAGAGATCGACACATCAGAGCGCCGTAATGGCGCGAAGTCGCGTGGCACGCCTCAAGATCAGACGCCCTCGCGGTACCGTCACGATGAGAACATTCTGGAGGGTAAACCTGTCGTTTACAGACAAATTATTGTACCTCATCCTGCGGCCAAAGAATACTGCACTGGTGGGTATTTCACATTTTGAACAGAATTTTAAGCAATAAAGCTAAAAACGATGAACACATTTTGTTCTTTTGCCTCTTCCAGACTCTGGACTGGTTGTGCCAAGTATATCCTACGAGCTGCACAAGCGTCTGTTGTCTGCTGCCGAGCGTCACGGTCTCACACTGGAGCGAAGACTTGAGATGACTGGAGTTTGTGCCAGTCAGATGGCACTTACATTGTTAGGAGGGCCCAACAGGTAAGCATGAAGTGATGATGTAGAGAAATTTCCACATGAGCTTAGAAAATGTCTAGCTACGTGGACAAAACAAGTTTTGAGCCAATTACCAACATTTGGGGGGTCTCTAGAAAAATATTTACACATTCAGGAGCTGTAATTTCTCAGTTTTTCATTTAATTTGAATGTTGCTGTTTGGATTTTATATTTTTCTTTCAATATCCCTTTAATTAGGTTTTGTTAAAAATACAAATGCATTCACTTTGAACCTTCTGACAAATTTAGGCCTTTGTTGTGTTTTTGGTTTTATTTTTCAGATTCACACCAAAAAATTTACACCAGCACCCCACAGTGGCACTGCTGTGTGGACCTCATGTTCAGGGAGCTCAGGGCATCAGCTGTGGTCGCCACCTGGCCAACCATGAAGTGGAGGTCATATTGTTTCTGCCAAACTTCGTCAAGATGCTCGACTCTGTTACGAGCGAGCTCACGCTCTTCAACAAAACTGGTGGCAAACAGGTGTCCAGCATCAAAGGTGGGTTTGCTTGCGACTTGATTCATTTATACTCTGTTGTGAAAAGTTTAGTTATTCACAAATTACTTTTCTTCCCCCCCCCCCTCCTCTAACGCCAAAGACCTTCCCGACACTCCAGTTGATTTAATTATAAACTGTCTGGACTGCCACGAAAACACATTCCTGATGGACCAGCCGTGGTACCGGGCAGCTGCAGACTGGGCCAACCAGAACAGAGCACCAGTGCTCAGCTTGGATCCTCCTGTAAGTGGACAGGGCCATGCGGTCGAGGCAAAGTGGTCCCTCTCGCTTTGCCTCCCCCTTCCTTTGGCCGAAGGGGCCGGCAGGGTTTACCTGTGCGACATAGGTGTTCCTCGCCACGTGTTCCAGGAAGTGGGAATCAAATACCATTCTCCTTTCGGCTGCAAATTCGTCATCCCTTTGCACTCTGCCTGAATTGACAGATTAAAGCGTTCACCTTTCTTGACCATTTGGGTTTTGGAGCCTTATATTCCGAGAGTCGAAGCTGATTTTCAGTTCAGTAGCTTCTGATCATTTGTTTGAACTGGACTTGACCCTCATATTGAAGGACCAAGGTTGCATACTTTGTTTGGGTATCAGAACGTGTGGATGGAGGAATAAGCTTTTGAGTTGTTGTTAAAAGAATAAATGTTCTGAGCATTAGAAAATGTAGATAATAATGTTGAGGGGACAGAAGCATTCAGGACTCTGTGATCTAATGTCCAGTTTAAAGTCGAATCGGACAATCTCTGTCTTTAAACACAAACGTTTTAAAGCCATCTGGTGTGTTAGTGTAAATCCATCATATGATACACTCAACATTGTTGCATAAAGTGAGACCAGACAACAGAAATCCAATGTACTCTGGCAGTTCCACTTTTAATGGTCGGTTCCTGTTTTCAGCAAAGGTCTGCTTTACGTTGGTTTTGTTTTCATGAGCCAGGAAGACGAGTGCTACATGTAACTTCCGTTCTGTGAGTGGCTGTGGCCTGTTTCGAAGAGATGAGATGCACTACGAACATATCATCCATTAAAGATTAGTTCTTCAAAAACGTGCAAATTAAATTTATGTTCTGCTAAAAGTCAGTACTTTCATCATAAATTACATGCATATAATGTAGGAACATTACAGATCGGTCCTAACCTGAACTTTAGTGAGAATAAAACCACATTCATGTTTGACAAATCTCACTGTCATTTGCTTTCATCTGAAGCTTAAATTTGATAGTTTCTCACAGGCAACTTTGGACTGTTTTTGCTATTTAAACACTGCAAAAAGTTAAATGGTGCAGCTACTGGATTAAAAAATTGCTCATGGTAAAGATGGCTTTATGGCCCTAAAGATGGCCTTGATGTTGTTACACAGCACACAAAACTGATTGTTCTTTTGTTTCTTGATCGTTTGAGAGGAAATAAGTTTGACACCTTAACTATGTTACTGTTGTGTCAGAGGAAGGGCTGCGTCGATGTGTTCAAAAGTTCCAGTTCAGGGTGCAACTCGTCAGGTTGATTAACTTTTTTTTTTTTTTTTTTTTTAACAACTCATTTGTCCTGCAGTTCCTTTTCTACGTAAAATAAAACACTGTAATCCATCGCAGTGAAGATCAGGTCTGCTCAGCTTTGTTAGTTTATCGTTGTGGTTTTGTGACGCAGCTGCAGCATAAACTCAGTGCTACGTTACACTAACGAGAAATGTTAGACTCGATGTTCGCTTTTCAGCTTTGTCACGTGTCGTGACGCTTTAGGTCTTTAACAGCTGAGAAAACCGATGTAAAATTTAAGGGCTAAAAACTACCGGCATGATGCTTCAAGTATTAAAGTTGAATTCTTTCCATTCTTTTTGTATTGAAAGCTGTGCCAAGTGATGAACACAGTAGGATTACTTTTACCTTTTGTGTTATTTACTGTGTGCTGATCTGGTTTCATGTCTTGCACAGAAGAGCTTTTATGAACCAATAGGATTGGGTCATGTACAATTTGTTTATGGCAATCGTAAAACAAAAGTATGCCTTTTGTTGAGGTATATTTTTTTTACTGTCAGGTAGTTTGTTCAACTTTACACAAACATACAAACTGTGAAGTATAACTTAAGCTGCTTCAGCTGTGCTACATTTTGAAGTTTCGACAGATCGTTGGCACATTTTTGACAATTAAAGGCAAACCGTTAACTGCTGCTTTAGTGCTGCAAAAACAAAATCCAGAAAAAAAATGTACAGGCAATAATAATTTTGGGTGGCATGCATATTTATGCTCATAATTCTGCAGGATTTGATATTAGTCTGGTTGAACCTAAACGTCTGGTTTATTCTTGTTGAGGTTATAAATCCGGGTCGTCTTCGGTGGACGTTTGCGATGCTGAATCATCATTTTAACACTTGGGCGGTGGGAACGCTCCTTGCGTTACAGCGTGCACAGGATTGATTTGCATTATCATTGAAAGTTACTGTCATACACACAGATTTTGTAGTCTGTCCAACATTCCTTCTGCCTGATGTGGGTCGACACATCTGTCGAGACAAGTCTGCTCTGGAAACTGTTACTGAATGTGAATCAAAGGTTGTTTTGGCCACTAGGGGGCAACCAAACGGCATTTTTTGGTGCCTCTTCTGCTATAATGGCAGCTTTGTTTAATCAATGACTTTCTTTTCTTCTTCATTCAAATGTTTGTTTTCTTTTTTCTCTTAAAGAAATGTGAACCTGCAGATGTGCTGAGCTTTCAAAGCTCCGAGTTTATTTGACAGCTGCTATGACTTTTTTTTTTGCCCAAGTTCACACAAGATCCCCCTTCACTTCAGAAGAATGGTTGGAAATAAAAAGAAACTGGGACGTTTTTGTTTGTTTGGTTTTGTTTGCACAGGACAGTTTTTTTTAATTATTTCTGAAATCAAACTTCACTGCCATTGCGCTTTGTGCAAAAGAAAAACAAAAAAAAACCTGAAACTGCCTTGTCACGTGTCTGCAGTTTAAACCAATAATAATTAAAAAAAAACAAAAAACATAACCACTCGTGCGTGTCTGGACTTTTTATAAAAACATTGCCTCACTGGTGGTGATGAAGTTCCTCTACTGATTTGACTAAAATGGATCTTTGGTAAAACTTATTTTTAGGCAGACTGCCGCAACGCGCATGCGCGGCGTAAGAAGAAGAAAAAAAATCAAGGTGGGGCAAAACTTGAATGTTTCTGACAGAAAAAGAGCTGAAATAGTTTGAACCGCTGGTCGATAATAGCTGCGGGGCCGAGTAGCTCCTGTTTGTGTAATTTAATGAATATTTAAGGAGGAAAGCGACAGCGTGGACTTAGAAAACCTATTTATTAATCTTTTATGTTAGATATTGTTGACAGGAGGCGCAACCATCGAGCAAACTTCGTTTCTAATGGGCTGCCGGATTACCCGAGACGGGCTTCACCTCCTTTTTGTTTCTCAGCAGCTTGCAGCTTTTTAAGTTTCAGAACAGG
>JAOXNZ010000012.1:11009011-11023172 GCA_028566095.1 Kryptolebias brasiliensis | reverse complement strand
AAAACAAACAAAATAGAAGTCTGAACTCTCTGCGGATACAGCCCATGTCCTCCTTTTGGCATGACATTTTTGTTTTAGAGCGCGACAAAGCGTGCAGACATGCAGATTCTAAGCTGGTGGAGCAAGCTGAGAGCTCATGAAACCACAGCAAAGCCACGGCAGCTTGCACTGCATGCTTTGTGCACAGCGCTGAAGCAAGGAAGTGTCCGTCTGTTGCATCTTTGACTTATATGGTGATTTTCATGTGTATACTTTTGTAGAAAAGAAGAAAAAAAAATCTTCCTTCCTCGCTGAACGTGTCTTCTGAACTTTGGATAGCTGTAAAATGCAAAGTTCACTTGGCTCCTTGGGTGCCATATTAAAGGGGATTGCCCCTGACGGAGGGTTATTGGTTTTTCTTTTCCTGGTGCTCTGAGAACAGCCTTGTTTCACACTGTTAGGTTTGTGTTTATTTATGATAACCAGGAGGCTGCAATTACCTTTCATGGCTGTGCTACAGATCCTGGCAGGGAAAATAAATAAGTGTGGCTCATAAAGATATTACAATTATTACTTGTGTTCCTGGAACAAGCACTAAAACGTCACTTCCTCACTTAGGTCTGATTTATAGTTCTGTCATTGAGCTCTGCTGCTGTAGAGACCAGAAGCAAATGATCACCTTCTCTGAGGAAAACATCTGTCCAGCTGGGCGAACCGCAGTCAGCGGCTCGGCTCCTCATGCTCAGGGCCTACTTGTCAGGTAAAAGCTCAGTGGTTATGAAAAGACATCGTTTCGGCCATGATATACCTGCCAGCCTGGGCTGCTCTGCTGCTGTTTTTAGTGAGACGGCCTGCTTGGAACTGCAGGGTCGGGCTGAGGCTCGAAGGACTAAAGCTTCGATTTTATTTGAAGAAATATTCGGATCCTTTTCTTAGATAAATGAAATATTCTTTATATATATATATATATATATATATTATAATCCTAAAAGCACCAAAGAGGGGTGACAACCTTTAGCTACTTAGCTTCCTCGTGTAGTTTTATTTTCATTGACAATATGTTTTTAAAGTTAAAGCTCAAAGTGATAGTTCAGATAGTTATGAACAATTACTTTCTGACCTGTTGTAGCATTTTGAATGACCTCAGTTTAAAGAAATAGAGTTTATTTCTGAGCTAAATGCTAGTCCTAGTAAGACCAAAGGGGATTGCTGCCGTCGTATAACATCTCCAATTTTATAGGAGATGTTTTATATCACCTCCAGTTCCACGTATTTCAGATTCATATAAAGATCAATGATTAGGTGCAAATGCAAATCGCAGCAGCGGCGGCAGCTAGCTGTAGCATTTTCAGTTGGGCAGTCCCGGCAGGAAGACGTGAATATTTCTGCTGTGATAACTGTGGAATATGAAGTTGGCGGCAGTGTAATGGTTTGTGAAACAGCGTTCGTTTGAACCTCAATGACATTTTTGAGATTAGTCGTTTTAAGACGGCAGCCGTCCACTTTGGTCCACAAGGACTAGCAGTTAGCTCTATTCCTTTAAAGCAAGCTTTAAAACTTATCTGTAACCTTCAAAATAGTGCCTCTGTTCCACCATGGCACTCTCCCAACACATATGTGTCCATTTTGCATTTCTAAAAATGACAATTATAAATTATAGTGTTTGCATTCCTCTGTTTACAGAGCCTGATGTCTCAGACTCCATTTGGCATTTTTTTTGTTTTTTGATTGCACAACTTATATTAGTGCTAGTTTCTTTTCCAAACAAGTCACTTTGTTGCATGTAAATGTTTGCAATTTCCTCAAAAAAACAACAACACACAATTTAAAACCAAACTTGACGGAGCTTAACGTTTTAGACAATAATGTTTAAGGGTTTTCAAACTTTTCTGCCGCTGAGACTCGTGGCCCCAAAACTATCGCTGGTTGGACCAAACGTTACCGATACGCCAAATAAACTAAAGGATAACAAGAACATTCTCGACAACCATTACACTGCGCTAATCCAGTTAAGACTGCTGTTTGTAACTCCCGTCACAGCTATGATTAAAAGTGTACTCCCGGAAATCGTTTCTTTTAAAAACACTGAACATTAATGTTTTAGAGCTGCAGTACTCTTTATCCCACCTGCCTCTGATCAAGCACTTGTTGACTTAGGAGTATTGCACTTGTGTTGATCGAAAATGATCAAATGAAATAGCTTCCTTAGGAATGTAGACATGGTTAGTTCTTGGTGGCATATTTTCCTTGCTTTTATGCTGCAAAAATAGTTTTTATCTTATTTAATTTATTACCGTAAACTGGGCTTTCACGTATTTTCATGTTATGTCTGTATTTCTTTATTACAACACGTAGATTAAAAAAAAAATACTTTCCAGACATTTACATATTTGGGTAATAAGTCATGCAAAATGCTCATCAGCAAAGTATACCATTAAATACCAAAGGTTTCGTAGATGGTATTGTTATATTGCTACTATGTACAAAAGTTTTATTTTTATTAATAAGATAAGAGGAAATGAAAGAATGCCCGACAGCTATATGAAGAAAAACCATCTCCCAGCAGCCCACAGACGTATTGTAAAAGAGAGCTTTTCTTAGATGAGCTGTTTCAACCCTCACACCTGAAATATCCTTTAAATAGCACTTAAGTACAGTACACGAGCAAATTCACATTTCACCGCAGAGCATGTCAGTTTGAAAGCTGCTTCGCACATATTAAAAGTATTAATACATTGAATATCCTCAAACCCATCTACAGTATGCTGTCGGTTGATGTGTGTCCCTTTCTCAGCAGGAATTCTTCAGCTCAGGTTTTCACTGCAGGTAGGCGAGGGAGTGGCAGAACCGCTAAGGCCAGGGAAGACATTTCTACATTCCTGTCCTGTCTTGCTTTGTTCAGTCAGGCTGCCACTGATTTGTTTCCGATCAGATCTCCGCTGATTTCCCAAAGACAAAGGGCAGCTGCTGATCAACAGGCTTGGCAACACTGTTAACGAGAACACACGGAATTTCAAACCAAATTCGTCTCGAGGTTATATCCTCCTGACTACCAGGGAAAAATAATATTGTCCAATCACAATTTTTTTTTTTAATTCCCCAATCTTTGTAAGGTACCAAAGCCCCACCCCTTCACTTTTTGGCATCATTGAAAAGCCCTCAATGTCCTCTGTGGACAGCAAAAGGAGTTAATTCAGTAGTATGCAGTGGGTGGAAGACATTGAGGTTTACAATTGTCCTCCACAGAGGACAAATTTGAACTACTGGGAGTCAGGAGGATATAACACATCTCTGTTGGGAGACGTAGTTGTTGTTTTTTTTTAATTGTTAAAATTTTGGCATGTTCCTGACTCAGTTCAGGCTTATTTTGATTATTTTATTTTCATTTGCGCTCAGGCGTTACTGCGTTTCACTGCTCACATAAAATCTCTTAGATGTGTCTTTTTATGGTTCGTATCCTCTGTGCCATGCAGTTTTGTGTGTTTGTCCGTCTGGCGACAAAATATCCCATGAACCAGTGGATGGATTTTAATGACACTCTCAAGAAGCAATGATTGGATGTACATCGGGCATGAGGCATGGAATGCGTGATATTTTACAATGTTCAGAGTAACGTTTCATATTTTTAGACTGGTTGGATGGAAATGCAGCCCTTAAAGTTTCTCTCTGACCATACTGCTGATGATGATGGACCTCTCAATGAGAAAGGGGCCAGCGGAAACACAATGACAGCCTTGTTGTGCTTCATGAAAAGGGTAAACGCTGGCATTCTGTGGAGAGCTCTCTGGAAATTGCAGTGTGACTCTCTGACTCTGAATTCTGTTCTATTCAGCCAGCTGCTAGAAGCCTGCTGCTGCGATGTTGTCAGAGTCCCAAAAGAGAGGAATTACAAAAGGGTTCGGTGTCAGCTCTAGCCTCAGCGATTCACTCTTCTCATGGCTGGAGAGGAATTGGTCGTTTTGAAGTTTTTTCCACATTCTTAAAATTCTCTTCAGTTGACGGTTGTAGGATTGTAGTCCTGCTGAATGATAACGATTGATTGAGTTTTGATGTATTTTTCTAAATGTGAGCAGGCACAAGTTTTTGTATTATTACTCTACATTCCTCTTGAGACATGCAAGACCTTAACAGCAAACAAACTAGAAGGGCACCCCTGGACTACAGACCTCCGTCAAGAACAAGAGTCCACTCATTGATACGATCCACAGCCAAATTTATCATCTTTATGGATGTGTTTCTGTTAGCATTCATTCATTTTCCTTACTTGCTTGTTCCTGGTCTGAGTCGTGGGGAGCTGGTGCTGGTGTCTCCAGTGGTCATTGGGTGAAAGGTGGGATACGGTCTGGACATGTGGTCAGTCCATTACAGGGACTCAGAGACAAATGAGACAACCATTCATACTCTCACCTAGTGACAATTAAGAGCAGCCAGATAACCTAACACTCCACTGAGCTGCATGTTTCTGAAACGATTCTGATCTCTAATGATTGATTGATCCTTTGACCAAGTTTCATAAATATCTGTTTCACAGTTTATCTTTGCCATAATCTTGGTGAGAAACAGGGTTAGTTTGGACAGGAAGTGCATCCAGGCCATTAATACAGACGGCATCTGTGAAACTGCAGCATCCATCACATCGTCATATAAGTTAAATTATGTTTTAAGCAAGAAATAAACAGAGCACGTGCTGCTTTCTTACTTGTCAGCGCTCATCTCCAGCATTGGCGTATTCTAAATCGGGGATATAGTGCAGGATGCTGACCTCCCAGCGGTGAACATGCCCAAAGACGTGACTTCATATACAGCATCAGATTATCAGAGGCAGAGTTTACTCTTAGCTCTCTGACCATTGAGCCCCGTCACCTCTCAGAAGGAACTGAAAGAGGAAGGAGGGAGGTTTGAGGAAGGACAGAGACAATATTTAGCATGACTTGATTCACCAGTCATCATTTAGCTATGACGCCTCCTCCGGTCTGTTGTGCTGTTTTGAAACTCGGGCCTTAGTTAGAGTTTTGTTGTAGTGGGTGCTTTGCTGGCATGAAGAAGTGCTTGGCTGGTCAGATGTCACCACAAGATTGCATTCCAGCGTGGCAGACAGCTATCTTTACTCCAGCCCGAAGCCCGAACTAGGGATCTATAACGTAGATATAAACTGAAATATGTGTAATCATTCTATCAACTGGAGTTATAATAAAGGTCTAATTTTGTCTTCTGTATACTGTATTCTTGCGTCACGGAAACTTCTGTACTAGTTATGAAAGTATGAATAAAAAAAGAAGACTGGTTTGTTCTGCTTTCTATATGAGCAAGCGCATCTTCCTGAAAATTTGCTTGTGGTTTTCCTGAAGCAGAAGCATTTTGCTCATATTCTTTGTCCTTTTCCTTTAGATACTGTATGCGTGGGTGGGTTGACCAGCTCTAATGGTAGCAGTGAGAACACCTCACCTGTGAGAGGATCGAATCACCTGACCATGACAGACGCCCAGGTAGGTTTGACCTCTAGAGTTCCAGCAGTGGGTGGTGTCAAGCATGAATCTTCTCAGTTTCGTTTTTTTTTCTCTTAAATGTGATCTGCCCGCGTTGTCACAGAGTCCGTGGCCGCAGGGCACAGAGTGCGTGGCCAGGTACACCTTCAAAGGCCCATCGGAGCAGGACCTGCCGTTTAACAAAGGAGACATTTTGACCATCATCATTGTCACTAAAGTAAACCTTTGATCCAGTGAAGATGGACTATTTTTTAGATCTCATTTTGCTGATGATAGTTTTGCCGATTCTAACCATTTCCGACCTGTTGTGTTCCAGGATCCAAACTGGTACCATGCTAAAAATGCTGCAGGACGCGAGGGAACAATTCCTGCCAACTACGTTCAGAAAAGAGAATGCGTGAAATCTGGGGGCAAACTGAGTTTAATGCCGTAGGTACACAGCTCCTCAACATCTAATGCAGCTGTGGTCAGAAGTTTGAATGCACTCATCATAGGCATGATGGCCAGTTGTGAAGCATTTAATGGCTTATCTGAACCATTCATTTTCCAAGGTAAAATGATTATACAACATACAACTGAGTACTTGAAATGGGTGCACAGCATTGAATTTAGTGTAGATTTTTCGCTAATTCCCACAATAAATTATACATACAGGCTTAAATACAGCCCTAAGTTAATATTTGGTTCAGTGCACATTAACAAATTGTGTGTCAACCACAGGCTTTTTGTAGCCATCGATGAGTTTCTAGCATAATTCTGGCTGGATATTTGACAACTCTTCTTTGGCAGAATTGGTAGAGTTTCTTGATTTATTGATTGGTTTCCTGGCATGGACAGGACTTTAAAGCAAAGTCTGCAAATTTTCAGTAGGGCTGAGGTTGGGATTTTGGGTAGGCTGTTTCAGAAGCTTAAAGTTTTGCCTCCTTTATCTATTCAGAAACCAGTTTTGATGTGTGTTTGGGATCATCGTCATGCTACCACCACCACAGCAAATGCAAACTTGTGCGTCCAGTGGTTGTATAATCATTCTGCCCTGGAACAAAAGCAATTCAAATAAATCATTAAAAGCTCAAAGTTGTTACGACTCTCATGCGTAATGTTCTGTATGTATGTAAACAAGATCTTGTAGTTTCAAAGCAAACACCATTAGGTCAATGTGTGTTTGAGTCTCCTGCAACAACACCAGTCTGGAATGTTATTTACAGAAACAGCCAAAATAGCTGCAGTTCACCCCCTTTGTATGACTACGTGGTTGCGGAAACCAGCAGCCTATTTGCTGTTTGCAGTGACGCTCTGCTCGTGTGAATGGACCACAGTTTAGTCGGGCTGTGTCGTAATTGCAGTGCACTCGTAATCTGCCTCCACCTCAGCTTTGCATGAACTCCGCACAGCTTCCTGTTGTTTCTTTTCTATTTCAGACTGAAATAATCTGAAAAATCTCCCCCCTTTGCCCACGTGATGGGTTTCCAGTGTTGCATATGTCTTTGCATGATTGTTCAATAGGTTTATTTTTAGTGTGCCTGATTGCAAAATTGTCTCAAACTTCTCGAAGATAAGTTTCACACTAATAACCAACGCGCGCACGCACAAAAAGAAGCAAGGAACAATAAACAACAATAAAAATGTGACTACGTGTTAAAGGGGATCTCCTTGAGTCAGCAGAATTCCATTGATAAAATGCCATTCTGTCCAAAACAGAGAAAAACTTTAACAAGGGTGATCTACAATTGAGAAGGAAGTAGAATCTATTTCTGTGACAAAAGGCCTTTGCCTGAGCTTTCCAACAAGCATCCCAGTGTGATATTTACCTTTCTCATGGAGTCACATGTAAATGCAGCTGCTGTACATTCCCAAAGCATCATTTGAATGTGGGATCATCTCTGTAAGAAAAACGGGTCACACTGAATTTGCAAATCGCTATAATCTGTACATCTTGACACTGCCAACATTATTTTATTCATTTGCATTAAAGGCTCATTCAGGGTCGCTGACAGAGCATTATGGGCGATGGAACAAGGAAAAAAATGGAAATTTCTCAAAGAATAATTGCAGGAAACTACAGCTGCACAGACCTGAACTGTAGTGCCTTTTACTCTGATTGAATTGTTTTTCCATACAGATGTTCAGAAACATCTGTATGGATGTTAAATTCACCCCCATCTAATGTCAGGGCTTATCTTGGAGAACTTCAGACAGACCAGCTCAACGATTGGAAAGTTTTTGAAAAATATTGTCTTTTTGAAAGCTAAGATCTGAGCTGATGCCACAACAAACTTTAAAAGAGGGTTAATAACATTAATAGCATCTTTTATTATTTTCAAAAACTTTACACCTGAGAAAAACTCCATCCTGCCATTTTGCTCGCATGCTACTTTGAAACTTGCAACTCAGCTGAACAGCCACAGCATAAACATACAGCCTCACATACATACATACACCCCGGCTAATATTGTGATAAATGTACCTTAGCAAATTGCATCTCAAACTTTTTAAAGCTGCAACTTGCTTTTTTTTAGCCATCAACAATCTTCTGGCATACAGTCTCTGGTTAGATATCTGACCACAAGTTCTAAATAGGGCTGAGGTTGGGGCTTTTGGAAGCTCCATGTTAGGTTGATGTACCCATTCAGAAACCAGTTTTGATGTGTTTGGGATCATCGTCATGTTGGAAACACCTAATTATGTCTTAGTTTCACCACCTAGCTGCTGATTTGAGGTCAGGTTGAAGAATTTGGAGGTAGTCGTCTTTCGTCATTCTTCTATCAGGTTTGTTCAATGTGCCAGTACCACAGCATGATGCTACCACCACCATGCTTGACAGTTGGTACAGTCTTCTTAGGTTTGAAAGTTTCACCCCATCAGTCTGAGTATTGATCAATCCAATAAGTGCTGACTCCTTCTTCATTTGACCATAGAACGCTTCCTCAAAGAGGAATTTGTCTTGTTCGTGTGGTCAGCTGCAAATTTCAGTCTAGCTTTAGGTTGTGACTTTTGAAACAGCAGCTTTCTTTCTTGGTCAGCGCGCTCAGTCCACAGTAAAGTAAAATTTGCTTTGCTGTGGACAGGGAGTCTGGTGTTCCAGCAGTTCCCAGTTCATGGCAGGCATGAGCTTTGGTGGTTCCTGGGTTGTTCTTGAGCATCCCAACCAATTTCCTTTTATTTGAGGCTGACAGTTTGTCGTTTTTTTTTTCTTCTTTTTCTTTTAGACTTTAGCAAAGTGAAGACACATCTAAATGATTTCTATTTGCGTACAATTGTGTGAACTGATGATCTTGGAATCTCATTTGTTTAGAAATGGCTGCAAAAGACTTTTCCCAACTTGTGTGAACCTACAGTTCTCCTGTTTGGATCTTCACTTAGTTTCTTGGACTTTTCCCATTGGTCTGAGTATTGATCAATAGTGCTGTCAAACGAATCCTTTTTATGCAGCAAGGAGAAACTACCGGATGCAGTCAATCATGATCACGAACAAGACGGCCATAGGTCTTGGTCAAGTTAAAATACATTCTAGGACCTTCAGCGCCACTTATTAAAACAATTAGGTGAATTATGTATGTATTTGACCCTGTGTCCATTAGAGAAAACCCACAAATTCTAACATTGTACACCCAGTGTCATACTGGACCCAAAATGCAGACATGGAGACAGAGCAGCTGAATGAGAAGTAAGAAAAATAACTAACAACTAAATAAAAAAGCTGGTGATACAGCAAACAAACTTACAAACAAAAATTGACAAGAGTTCACAGGGAGCTGCAGACAAAAAAAAAAGGCACAAATGTAGCCAACAGGAGGATCTGACAAATTGGGAACGTCAGCTGGGAGTATATATATGTTAGGAGGAGTGATTACAGAGTGGGAACAGGTGACCAGACTGAGCAGAGCAGGTGTGAATAATGAGCTGAAGTTAAGGATGACTGAGGGAAAACAACAAAGGCCATTAGCACAGGGAGGAAACTAACAGAACACATGGAAAGGTCTGGATGAAACAAAAAGGAAAAAGCATAGCAAAATGACTATAAACCCAAACGCAAATAATCTCAAACTGCAGAACAACCCTCCTCAAGAACCAAAATCACGACACTATTCTCATTTTTAAAAAAAAATGTTAAAGTTGGATGTTGTATAATTATTTCACCATTAATATGACATTCATGCCCATGATGAGTGGATGTGAATTTCTGACTGTAGCTGTAAAAAAATTTTAAATATTAGATTTTCTTCTAAAACACTTTGTTTTGACATGGAGCAAAGCAACAAAGCCAACAAGAAGACGCTCATTAAAAACACACATTTTGATTGATATTTAAATATCTCCTTGCTCCGCATGTCCACCAAATGTCTGTAGACTCTCTGTAAAAAATTGCTGACAGACAAACACAAGTGGAACCGCTCTAAGATCAGTCTTCATGTTTTTATTGATGATTAATTCTGTGTAAAACAAAACACACCTGTTTAAAAGAAGAAAACACAATAGTAAGCGCTAATATGGTAAACTGTCAGTCAAATGAACCTGCTAATCTACAGAAACGTGACTGAGGATTGAATGCACACTTATAGGTTAAAGAAATCCTGATGAAAATCAACTCTCAAACTGGTTATAAAAAGAACAAGACCTCATCAAGCGATTTTCACTTCTACAAGTTTCAGTTCTAAAACTGACTGTGCGAGAAAGGAAACGAATAAAAAGCTTCCAGATGTGATGCACCACTGAAAATATAGAAATGTAGCAGAAAAACTAAATGCATGCTGTCTGTTGGACTAAAACAAAACCATCAGAACTTAGCATGGGTATTTTTATTATGATTTATATTGCAAATTCTTCACAGTGAAAGGTTTAGTGTAGATTTTATAAGCGTACTGCACATTTATTGAATCTTCCACTTCCAGATGGTTCCATGGGAAAATCACTCGAGACCGGGCCGAGGAGCTGCTTCACCCCCCTGAGACCGGCCTGTTCTTGGTGCGGGAGAGCACCAACTTCCCCGGCGACTACACTCTGTGTGTGAGCTGCGACAGTAAGGTGGAGCACTACCGCATCATCTACCACAATGGCAAGCTCACCATCGACGAGGAGGCCTTTTTTGAGAACCTCATGCAGCTGGTTGAGGTGAGAGTCTGAAAGTGTTATTTTTTTTTTTTTTTTTTGCGTCAGTGTACAGTTCGGCTCTATATTTACTCGCTGCTTTGCTGTAGGTTGGGTTTAGAGAGGCGGTGTAATTGTACTACTTCAGAGACAATGTGTAGTTCCTGGAACATTTGACGAACAGGAAGTGTCAAAGAGGAAGTGAACAGTAAGCTGAGGTTCAGAGTTATAACCTCAAAGAGCCCCCTTACTGTCAAACTGGCTCTTTCCTGTGTGATGAGCTTATTTATTTAATCAGCACGACTGAAAGGTTTTCTTTCAGCCAGCGTTTGTTTAGTTCGTTTGATTAGACCTCCACCTGTCCAGGGTGTCCCCCGCCTCTCGCACAGTGACGTCTGGAGATAGAAACCAGCTCCCCGCGACCCGGAAAGGAGAAGCGGGTAAAGAAAATGGATGGCTGGATTAGACCTCCCTCTATTGGCTGCTGTGATGCACTTCTTCATGACCTGAAATAGCTTATGAAATGCAGTCATTTCTAACACTTGCTTTTACTTGAGCTTTGTTGGTATTTCCAAAGTTATTAAATTTGCGTGTATCATTCCCAATGCTTTCTCAGCTGAAGTCTTCATTCTAATCCTGTAAAAGATGATAATAAAAAGCCATTTTTTAGTTTAGTATGAGTTTATTTTCAAAAAAAATCCTGCTGCTTTTGATAGTAAGAGCAAATTGCAGCCAAGTGCTTCTAATCAGACTGATTAGCTGATCAGCAGCAGCAGTGTGAAGACCTTTATAAGAAGCACATTTTGGGAATTTTCTGCTTTTCTGTTTGTTTTGGGTTTTTTTTTAAATGCCAACAAGGAAATTTTACTGTTTGTTAACCTGGTAAGGGTTATAAGGTCATTTGGAGTCCATTATTCTACAGAGAGAAAGATTAATCACACATGGAAAACCAATCAGGACTGTTGCAGATCTTCCCATTCAGATAAATTTACTGAAACACCTATCAGGCTGTACAGCTTTCTGAAGTTCATGGCAGTACAAGAAGAAAAGGTCTGAACAAATTGGCTTTGTTTGGGAAGAAGCCTCTTCTTTCTTAAAACAGATCGTCGCAGCACAGCTTAGGTTTGCAAAGTTGCATTTGAACAAACCAAAACGCTGCTGGAACAAGTTTCTGTGGACAGACGGGGCTAAAGTGAAGATGTTTAGTAATGCACAGGACCATGTGTGATGAAAACCCACAACTACTCTCACACCAAGACACAACGGATAAATATTGAGCTCTGCCATCAGTTGATGTAAATCCTGTTCGCACCTAAAAGTAATATAAATCATGAAACGGCATATGTTCAGCTAATGCCATCTTTGAATCCATTAACCTTTATTTAACCAAGTCCCACTGAGATCACAGATCTCTTTTTCAAGGGAGGCCTGGGCCTGAAGGCAACCTATCACCCATCACTGTAAATGTGATGGACAGCTTAGTGTAAATGTAAATGTGACAGGCTGTCAGTTTTATACAGCTTGTTCATTTAAAATGAACTCAAACTCACTGAGTTTTCTGGCCACACCTTTTTAATTCATCTGAAGAGATTTAAGTGTTCCTTAGAAAATGAGGAATGCATTATCTCTGATTTAAGGTTTCATTTTTTTTCTTCTTTTTCATGTGTCGTTTGCATCTGTATGTTTTAACTGTGTGCATTTCCACGTATCTTGTGTTCAGCACTACACCAAAGATGCCGATGGTTTGTGCACCAAACTTATCAAGCCAAAACTGGAGGAGGGGACTGTGGCCGCTCAGGATGAGTTTTCCAAGGGTACGCCTCAGGGTTTTTTTTATTATTCAATCAACTATAACAGAGTAGACTTTCTGCTTATCAGGGCATGTGTGTGTTCATTGTGTCTCACCTCACAGGTGGATGGTCGATGAACAGGAAGGAGCTGAAGCTGCAGCAGGTTATTGGAAAAGGAGAATTCGGAGGCGAGTAACACGATCTAGCTCTGATATGTTGTTTCTGTTGCATTTTTAAATTTTTTCCCCCCCCCAGCTTGGCAGCACAAAAACACTGATTCGCTAATGTTTGATGATCTTTCCAGATGTCATGGTGGGAGACTACAGAGGGAAGAAAGTAGCAGTGAAGTGCATAAAAAATGATGCTACAGCACAGGCCTTTATTGCAGAAGCCTCTGTCATGACGTAAGGAGCTTAAATGTTTCATTATTTTGGTTATATAGAAACTCATAAACTCATTAACTTGTGCCTGTTCTTCTTTTTTGTTAGGCAACTACGACACAATAACCTGGTCCAGCTGCTTGGAGTGATTGTGGAGGAGAATGGAAGTCTTTATATAGTTACTGAGTATATGGCAAAGGTAGGTGGCTCACCGTTTATCTGCTGACATCTGGAAAAGTCTGCAAACCATAACGTCACAGTCTGTTTGTTGGTTTTAGGGCTGTTTAGTTGATTACTTGCGCTCCAGAGGCCGTACGGTACTTGGAGGAGAAGCACTCCTGAATTTTGCTTTGTAAGTATTTCTGCAGTTTTCCTTAATCTGAGCAGTTTTCGTTTTTGATGTATTAGCCTGTTGTTTTGCACGAATTGTGATTCAAACCACAGAAGAGCAGCGGAAGGGGGTGTAATGCATTGATTTGGAGTAGAATCGGCTGTGAAGCAGATTATGTGATGCAGCAGAATGACAAAGAAGACCAACAGCATGATTACTCTGCAGCTGTTTTTAAGAAATTTGTCTTATGAGTTCACATGTCACTGGATGTTTGGCTCTACAGCCAGACAAAGTTGTTTAAAATTTGTCTGCTTTTTAAACTCCAGCATAAAATGCAACATTTTATAAGGAATGCGTATCGCCGGCAGCATTGCATGCAAAAGTTTTAAACTAAGATCTTGTACTATCTGTTAGTGCTCAGAGTATTTGTTGGGAATGAGTGTCAGCTACAAACATGCCAGATTTTAGCTCAATATTGTAAAAATTGGCTAAGTTAGAGCCATTTTTGTGTTTGCTAAAGTCAGTTAACTGTAGTGGCCATCTTGAATCAGGTTGGCAACAAAAGTTAATCAGGTGTAGATGTACATCCACTGACTGCTTCCTTAGAGATTCAATTGAATCTCTCCAGTGAATCACGAGATATTTTGCTTATAGCCAAACGCGTGAGCACAGGAAATTACATGATCGCCCGCTTCCATGAAAGTCCATGAAAGTCAGGCCCAAACAGGGTTGGAGGTTTTACACACAGCAGGAAATCACCTTCCAGTGTTTTTACTGAGCTGAACAGAAAACCACAAAATCTGCCTAAAATGTTGTTGCATATAAAACATTTTGAAAACCCAATTTTTGTTTACATTTAGCATTATCATAGTTGGTTGATGAAATTTAATTGTAGTATTCTTTAATTTGAATGTCTTATTTTAAATTAAAAGTAAAAAAAAATGCCATTTGTTTTTTGTTTTTTTTGGTATTTAAGAAGATATATATGTATTTATATTTTAATTGTTCCCTACTATAACATACAATACCGGCTTTATTTATAAATCACTTTAAACAGCCACAGGAGCAAAGTACTGTACAGAAGAAGAAATAAACAACATAATAAATGAG
>JAOXNZ010000012.1:10961086-10975988 GCA_028566095.1 Kryptolebias brasiliensis | reverse complement strand
CTGGCAAAGGAAAGTTAGCTTTTATTTCATAAATGAAGCACGAGGCTTTGGGAAATCCTATTGAGCTGATTAGGTTACACTAAAAACCACGAGCTAATTAAAAAGTGATTAAGTTTAACGGAAATATACTTAATAAATCTTTACAGATCAGCAACAAAATCATACAGGATCAAAACATGACCATACAGCTGGATTAATAACAGATATTTTCTTGTAAGGCATTGAACTGTAACCACATATGGTTAAAAGCAATGCAGTTACCAAAAGCTATGCAAAATAAATGGTAATTTATCCAAATGGTGCTAAATCCTTTGCACTTCATTTGGCATGAAAATCAACTGTTCCTGCAGAGGTTTCAGCTTCACGTCTGCCTGCAGCAGCTTCTCCTGACAAACATGGAAACAATTTCAACAGGGACTGAAAGTCTTACAAAACTGCACCTCTACTAGAAAGTTAATCAAACTTTGAGGCAAAAAGCAAATTTGTGCATATAACTATTTAGTTGTGCACACAAGAACATTTTGTTTTGCAAATAACTAGATTTAAAGACTGTAGAACATTAAAAACCTTCAAAAACAGAGTTATGCAACACAACTTTATTGAAACTTTTGAAGCAACATCAATTTACAAATAAGGAAACGGGAGCTCGCTGAACAAAAATGTTTTCTGTTGAACCAAGATGAGGAAAAAGTATCCAAGAAAGGGAAGGAGACTCCCATGATTTGAACCAGCAGTGGCATGTGCATTTTTATTAATAAAAATAATATATATATAACTTATGAAATCTTTCAAGTTTACAGGAGTATTGGAACACGTGGCCTGTGTGAACCAGTAACTGGATGTACAGCTTGCCTTGTGTTTTAACCTTTTAATGATTTATTATTTTCAAATAACAAAAGCAGGCAGAACTTGGATTGAAGAGAAGAAACAAAGACACTGATGGAGAACAAATAAAAGAAAGCAAAAGTGAGCTGGGGCAAATGCATTCATGGGTTTTAAATTTTCAGTGTGGTGCAAATTATTCAGTCACAGTCATGATTAAAGGCCATTTCAGGATCGCATTGCTTGAGTGCTTCCTCTCGATACTCCTCTGGGTCCCTGGCTGGCTCCACGCTTATAGTTCTGTTGGTAACCGTCCTTGAGCAGCAGCAAAGAACAAAGGGATATTTTAGAAACTATCTGAACAGATAGTCCTAACAAAGCCAACACATGAAGACGAAAACCTTCTTTCATACCCTTTGATAATTGCCGTTTGAGTAGTCACGAGGCGTGCTGAACTGAGTCTGTCCATATCCGGAGTTGGGAGTGCTGGCGAAAGCAGGACGATAACCATCATAGCCACCTGAAATAAACAGTAATGATAATAATTACAAAAATAAATAAATAAATAAATCCACTTTAACTTACAAATTACTGCCTGTTAGACATGAAGCTCTTAATCTTAACAAAAACAGGACTTCAAAACTTCTACCTTTGCTGGTCTAATTTCCGTTTTAGGGAATGGATGGTTTGTTTAAGATGTAAATTTAAGCCTCTTTGCACCACTGATAATGCAAACTGACAGATTACTGAGGCTGCTCACCTTCATTTTTGGATTTGATTAAGCATCAAAGTAGCTAAAGCTAAGTTTTAGTTTGGTGAGGAAAAAAGGTCCCTGTAAAAGTAGAACCAGGTTTGTGAAAGTTCTTGGGGAACTACTGTAAGTCACAACTTCAACACATGAACATTATAGCTGAACATCACAAATGACTATAACCAAGAAATAAAAATCCTCCAAGACCTCGCTCTGCCCACTGTCTGGGTCATCCAGGACAGAACAAGTCCAAGAGTTTAATTAAAGGAAAACAGGCCTTCTTATTGAAGGTCTGTGAAGATGTTTCACCTGTCTGATATGCTTCTGAACTTCTGGTTAAGGGGTTGTTGAGTCACATGAATCACTGAGCCACTCGTCTCTGCTCTGCTCAGAGTGGTTACTTGTGAATGTTTACCAGAAACCAACATGTGCAGGGTTTCAGCAGCATGTGTCAAAGTTTTAACGGGTGTGAAACTGCCTGAGAAGAGCCACGGCTGCGATGTAGGTGTTAGATGAAAACTGAGACATCCCCTCTGGTAAACATTCACGAGTAACAACGACCCAAACCACTCAGAGCAGAGCAGAGCAGAGACAGGTGGCTCGGTCATTTATCTGACTAATACGATAAAAACAAACAAAAAAAACAACAACATAAAACCAAGTCCTGCTGCTCTCTATTAAACTGTCAGGATTGTCTGAACTATACGACATAAAGTCACATCAACATGAGTAGAAGTTGCTTATTAGGTGTTCAAGTTGCTTCTGTCAAAGGAATGGCAGAGGATGTCATCATTGCATAGAAATGTTGTAAAAACTTTTCTAAACCATGTCTGCTTTTACCAATATTCAGTTCTAAGTGTTCTCCTGCATTAAGAGCTGCAGGATTTGTTTGACACACTTCTGTCAGCATAAAGGCGACAGAAGGGAGAGGAAACGTGAATTAAAACCCAAACAAATTTATTTTGTTTTGCTTTGAGCAATAAAAATGGTGAGAAAAAAAAATCAGTCAGAATCTTTGTTTGGTTATTATGACCTGCTCCCATCCATGTTAAAAAAAACAACAAAACACAGCAAACTTTAGGCTAATATCTAAAACGATAGAAATATGGCGTGCTGCCAGCAGAATAGGAGTGCATTTGTAAAAGTAAAATACGTTCAAGTGCAGGTTGTAGGCAGAGTTTTTAAGTCAAATTTGTCCCCACTCTTGGTACACAGTGAACCCTTTTAAAATAATTAAATCAAAAATCATAAACTGGGCCTTCAACTCTTATCGTCACTATAGATGACACTAATTTAAAAACAGAGGAACTCCATTACAAGACAGAGCCTTCCAGCAGCACAGAAGATCAATTAAAACTCAAAATAAACCTGGTGCATCATTAAACACTGTTAAATATGAAACACAACGATGCTAATCATGCTAGCATGCTGGTGAATAGCAACTAATGTAGTGATAAAACGTTCTTGTTGTGGATTGTACAATCACTGCATTTGCTCTGAGTGCTACTTAAAAAACAAACCTCATTTGACCAGAATCGTTTGGCTTACAGGAGGACAAGCCAAACACTGACAAGTTCATTGCACTAACCATGCATATTAAAAAAAAAAAAAAAAACTCTTTGAATCTTTAAGCAAACAGGTTATGTCCCATTTAATTCAACCATAATATTGATAAAATCCTACTGCTTTCAGTGAAAGATGTCCCATCTTCCAGTCCCATGCACCTAATTATTATTGGTTGTAGATGTAAGTTTACCTCTAAATCCATTGGAGGAGCCTCTGTACCCGTTGATCATGCCCCTGGCGTTGCGGGGTCCACTGCGGGACACGCCTCTGCTGTTGTAAAAGGACTGCCTGCCAAATCCTGGGCCCTGCTGAGCAGGCTGCTGATGGCCTCCAGACTGCTCTTGGGAATGGAAGGCACTGACTACTGAAGAAAAGTGGAGAGCGGTACATCAAAACAGATGAGTCATACTTCTGCCACGGTAAAACATAATGTAGTATCCAAATAACTGGAGAAGTTGTGAAAATCTGCCCACCAGACTGTAATTGTTCTGACTGCATCTCCGTCTGCTCTAAAGAATGCTGTGACTGGCTGCCGAAGGCCTGATTGTAGCTGTTCTGGTACTGGCTGGCCTGGTTTAAGGCCTCCGTCTCATTAGCTGGCGGGACAGGAGCATTAAGGTTGAACACCTGAAAAATGAACAGAGGCCACATTGTGGTGAAACCAAAAACCAGAGGAAAGCTCACTTGCTCAATAGCAGTGAAGCCTTTTACGCTCCGTTTCCACCGTGACGCTGTTCCACTACAGACTCGTAAAAATGCAGAGTGATAAGAGAACATGAAGCAAGCAACAGCTGTATCTACAGGACAGAAATAACACTCCAGTCTGAGAGTAAATCGAAGCTTTAGTCACAGTCCAAGATGGACAGGAACAGCTATAGAAAGTTCTTCTGAAACCAAGGAGGAGTGTTCCTCTTTTAGTTACGTTTGACCCAACAGCAACAAAAAAAAATGTCAAAACGTGAATGTGACAATTTCAGAAACAGGAACAAAGATGACTAAAATATTACACAGAACATACGATGTATGAAAGAGGCATCCACATGACTTTACAAGCAAATGACTACTAGCTTTTAGTGCAGACAGTTTGAGCCCTCGTGGGCGTCGGCGGGTGATGAAAAAATGTCATGCGGACCAATGCAGCCACATAGATCAAATAATCACGAGTTTGCATTTACACTTTAAACGGTTTCATTAAAAGGTACTGTTTTGCAGCATGAAACTGAATTGGTGTTTAACTTCAGAAACAGGAAGTGTCATCACAGTCTTACTGTTTGCATTGACTGGAATGGAGCTGCATTGACATTGATGCCACTGCTGTGAGGAACTTTGGAAACAGGCTGGAAGACCTGCGTCTGAGAGGCGGGAGGGAGAGCTGTGGAGGGGGGAGGCTGATCTGACGACAATGACATGGAGGTCTGTTGTAGAGGGAAGACACAACACACATTGCATTTAGGATTGGGATGAATATACTGGCTAATGCAGATAGGTGGAGTTTGTCAATAGCAGTTTCTTTTATAGCATATCAGCTTCTTTACTTTGTTGCATTTTTGAGGATTTACCTATAACTGTTAGTAAAATACAACTCAGTCTGTGCTAATTGTTATGAAAATGTTTTGGTAATCCCAATAAATTCCTTCAAAGCTGCAAAGTGGCCACATAGCAAATATACTAAACCAGAAGGATCCTTAAAGCTAGTATCTCGCTGCGACTGCTGGAGGCTGGCTGGCAAACAGCAGCCACGATGGAGTCTCTGAAATGTCTCAAAATGTTCCTGTGGGTTCTCAATTTTCTTGCCTGAGTTACAGAGGCTTGCATTGCTGTCGCTTTATTTTGAGCACTTTCAAAAAAAAGTGTGCAACAAATTTTCTCTCAAAAAATAGTCATTGCGGGCATTTCCAACCCGTCTCAAGAACGCTACGGAGACCTGCAGGACCTCTCATCTGACAAAAAATATGTCCAGATTTAAAAAAAGGGGACTAAATCTGCTTATTTTCTGTTTATAAGTGTGCTCCGTTAGATTAAATCAAAGACGTGGGGGCAGCTGGCAAGGTGGATACAAAGAGGGCTGAAGGCAGGTATGATATGGGTGGAGGTGGGCAACAAAATAATGTACACAGCCTAGAAAAACACAAAAATAAGCTGCGATTTTTAAAAACTGTCACTGCAAAACGCAGCCACGTAGCTCGCTGGTTGTTTGGCCACAACCACACAGGTAACCAAAAAATTCACCTATTTTCTCGCAGTTTTGAGTCACTGATTAGTCTTGAACAGCCTCAACCCAATGAGATACAATTTGACTTTTGCCTGTAATATTTTTTGCAAAGGTGGCATGTTGCTTCATTTGAGACGGTTTGCTTGCCAGTTTTGTTTAGTAGAAAGAACAAATAACGCCAGGGAAATGGATTTGTGTTAAGCTCTGTTGTGACTGCATTTATTGATAGTGGTATACCAATTCTTCCCATACAAACTCCACTTTTCCCCGAATATGGATGTTAGACCAACAATGGCTGGTTAAAACAGAAAAATTAACATAGTTTTTAGCCAACTAGACACGGGACAGTATGAGATTCTGACAGTATGTTAACCTTGAGCAAAAACACAACAATTTCACTTCAAATTTTCAAAAACTGACGACATAATCTTAGTTTATTTTAAAATGCAAACAATACTACCATTACTACTACTATTGCTAACAATATTAATGAAATACTGCTATTGTTTTGTATTATTTTAATACAGATGCACATAAGGAGTGTGAGACACTGATAGCTGTGCTCTACATGTCAGCAAAACCAAAAAGGTCCAGGAAGCCGTTTTAAAAGACAAAATGATTTTGAACACGTGCACGCAATGGTGGAGGACTTAAACAAAAAACAGGATTAAGTAACAGTTCAATTTACTATAGTACTAAATCTGAAAGCTCTTATTGAGCAGAAGTTTTACAACTTTTCTCTGCTTTGTGAAGTAATGTTGGGCGCTGGAGAACCGGATGTTAGCGAGTTCATTATCTGTGTTTTCTGCCTTGGTACTGAGCCTGATGCAAGTAAATTGATGCTAAACATGAGACAGTTTTACCTTAAAAAGAGAAAGGAGGTGCACACTTAAGAGGTGTGTTGTCTCCAATGATAATAAAACCATTGCTGTTCAGGAAATTCTTAAAAACAGCCAACTTAAGTCTTTTTCAATGGGGGGGGGGGCTCAAGGTTCGTCATCTTCAGGTCTCACACACGACTGACTTATAAATCAGAGGAGAGAGGGTTACTCTACTCTAACAAAACCCTAAAGAGCCTGCTTTATCTCTGAGAACTCACTAGGAACAACTCAAACTGTGGGAACAATACAAGCGAAGATTAGAATGGTTTTGAAGCTGTGATTAAAAAAACGTTTGATCTGACTTACAATGGGAAACTGTCCTATGCCTTTGGTTGCTACAAACAACTGAATATGCTTTCTTGGCAAGAGAAAAAACAAAAAACAAAACACTAGTATTGAACAAACATGATGATGGAAATAACTCTTCGGCAACATGCTGGTTTACCTGGATGGGGTCGATGGACTCTGTTGGGGGTCGAGGATCTGGTGTGTGTGAGGTCTGATACATCGGGGGTGGTGTTGGGGAGACAATGGGGACCTGAAAACAAAGAGTTTAAACATATTCTATTGTCATTTTATAAAGACGTCTCCACCACCTTTGTTATCATGTTTATACCTAAATACTTACTTGTGTGGGCTCAGGTTGAACAGGAACAGAGTTGGGTTGGATCGGCCGGGGATCAGGGTGACCTAAAACAATAACGCGTTCATCAAAAATGCTTCTGCTTTCAGCAGTTAAGTCTTGCACTTTAAACTAGAGGTGTAATGGTATGCCTAAGTCACGGTTCGGTACAGGTCAGGTGTAAGAGTAACAAGACACAAATTCCAAACGCAATTATTTTGAAAAACACACAACAATCTTCCCAGAAGCAGAGAGAGAAAAACAAATCACCCTTGCACAAGTGGGGAGGCTAAAAAAAGGCAATTTATAATGTCTTTTAAACAATCTGCACTGTAAACGGTGTCCTGCTGAAGACAGGAGTTTATCTACCTTCCAGTTTGAAAAACAGAAGAATGTCTTTCTTTGGCTCAGATAATATTACAATAAAAACAACAAGGAGTGTTTGTTTCTAAAAATCTGACTGAAAATACAAAAGGAAAAAAAGTTAATACACTTACTCTTAGCTTCTCAGTTAGGTGAGTGCTAGTGCAGGAAAATTATGTTGGTTATCAGGAATATTGAATAAACACGCAAATGGCTTGTCAGGGTGTTTTAAAGCACGCAATTAATGACCTACTTAACTTGCCATTTATGATGTCTCATTGCTGTCTACTGCAGCCAGGAATGACCGAAAACATGTTTCCACAAAGCTGATTTAATCTGTTTTATTCTGAACCTGCCATTCATGCTTTGTTTAGGAGTAGAGTGCTTTAGATAGCATCTTCCTCTGCTTATTTTCTGTTACGGCAGCTAGCAAAATGCACTTAAATAAAATGTGTGCCTGTGTCCAGATGAAGAGTGTGATCACCTGGATTCCTGTATCTGTCCCAGTCGTCCACACCACAATGATTTGGTACAAATGTGCCGTTGCAGCCCTACTTTAAACTTTATTAGAACAGCATATCTTCTTGTCAAACATACCTGGTGGACAAACCATCTGTGCTATGTCCATGGTCTGAGCAGGTTTCATTGGCTGCGCTGATACAATGGCTGGATCAATGGGCGTTCCATCAAACTCCAACATGGAGTCCTGAGAACAGAAGCAATTAGAACCACGGCACGTAAACTATAGCAAACAGTGCTCTCTGAAAACCACAACTCACCTGCATGAAGTTGTATGGTCCCTTCATCTGTGCCATTAGGTCCTGGACTACTTGTTTCCGGACCATGGGGTCAGTAGTTGGAACAGGAGACGTTAGGTTTACGGGGTGAGTCTCCAGAGCAACAGGGGTAGCTGCAGGCTGTACAGGTTGTTGTTGCTGCTGCAAGGCACTTACAGCCTGAAAGTGTCAGAGAAACAAACACTGGTTACCTGTTGATTTATATTTACTCCAAGAGTAACAGAGCTGCAGTGACCCACAGTGTACAAAAGAAACAAATCTGCATTTGTGAGAGCAAATCCCAACCTGAACGTTTATTACAGGATAGTAGTTAATCATCTATCAACAGCCCTTGTTCAAAAGTCTATTTATAAAGTATGTCACCTTTATAAACTGTTCACCACTTATTGATGTTCAGTGCTTTGTGCTTTTGGCATTGTTGAAAATAAAGAACTTCCCATGATTCAATCACAACACTAACATAAGTTAGTGGATCCAGCATATTCTGTAAAACAGGTGGCAACACACTTCAATGTAGTGACTTGTTCAAAATGTGGCTGTTGCTACCAAAATAACATCCATGGGATGAAAAAACAAACAAAAAAAACCCTAAAATGTGTGCCTCCACTGTCACTGGAAGTAAAAAAAGACGAGATCCTGTAATGTACAGACACATCTAACAACATTCCCACACTGCAATAGGAAGAAAACGCAGCTGTCATTTGAGCAGCAGCTATTCAGAAATGCTTTAAGCATAAAGAGCTTGAACTTAAAATGTAACTAATATGAAATAACCTGTTAAGACAAAGAAATCCCATTTATAAAGTATGATAAAAAACTGCAGAAATATTTGAAAACAAACTAAAAGAAAAATCAAAAGACTTCACAGAATTGTCAGTTTTTGTGTGTGTGTGGTTTTTTTTTAAAGAAACTAAAACTACACGGTAACATTACTGTAAAGCTCACACTTGAAATATATTGAAACACGTATCAATGATTTGATTTTCTATAAACACGGCCTTAATTCAAACCCTGCCAACATGAAAAATAAAATAAAGTCTTCAACAAACCTCAGCTTCTCTGGTCCACTCATCACCCTGCTCCTTTTCACTGCCACTGTAAGAGCTGTCTGGAATGAACTGTCTGTTTACAAACTGAAAAGATATCAAATATCAGTAAAAAGCTAACAAAACAAAACCTCCCTGAGATAGCTGCTAAACTTACCTCTGTTGTTTCAACTGTAATGGACTCTGCGAATTCTTCGGTTACTTCAGTTTCTGTAAAGAAAGAACATTTCAGAGAATGTCATGCTGACTTAATTAATGAGTGAGTATATTTAGCATTTTAAATAAGTCTCATGCATCGGGGAAAAGGCCAGAACCTGGCTCAACTGTCTGCTCTTCTGCCTCCGACGTCTCGGCTACCGCTGCCACCGCTGCTGCTGGGACTGACTCTTCCTCCTCTTCCTCCTCACACACTCCATTTTGGTGAGATGGAATCCGGTCAAAGTACCCGCTCAGCAGAACATGGTCCAAAGTCTCTTTCAGTGCCTTGTCTAGCAGAGGATTAACAGGGTCAGCACTCTACTGAAAAGTCCAACCATGAAGGCACATATCCAGCAGTCATACTGACATGGTCATAATGAGCAACCCACCTTTTTTATGAGCTTTGAATCAATGCAGATCAAATGTGGAATACAGCGTAATTTTACAAGACAAACTGCAATTAATGAACTCATGAGAAATGTGCATATAAAAGGACCAAGGCAGCTGCTGCATGTGTATTAATAAAAGTCTGGAGTGACTTCACTTATGTCCTAGAGTGCACCTGTCATGACAAAAATCTTAAGTTAAAGGTCCACTGTAAAACAGATGCTTTCTGAACCGGAGCCCCTTTCCTCTCCCATCCAATGCAACGGTGACACAAACATTTTCTAGTGATTTAATTGACAATTCCCTGGTGAAAAGAAGAAAATAAGCAAGAAACCTCATTACTGATGATCCATTTTGTTCCAGATGTTTGAACCTAATGGATACACAAAACTTCAACAATCCAGATTCTGAAACAAAACATAAAAACCTCAGATAAAAAAGGAGACTTTGAATCAGTCTAAGAGCCACAGCATTAACACATATTTATCAGATTTTAAATATTCAACCCCACCATCAAGGCTTACGAATCAAGATGTTTTTGATTTTAAACCTCCGACTTTACAAATATCATCATCCTATCTGTAAAAACCCCTGAGGGTAATAAAGTCACACTTTGACAAAGCAGGTCGGTGTTATTTTTGTTTTGGTGGTTCAGGCAAAGAAGTCACCTTCATAAACATCAACTTGATGCTCCAAACTCCATCTCATTACTGAATCAAAAAGGGTTCAACTGGTGTCACAACACTGAACTGGGTCACCAGTATTCAAATGTTGCTTTAGAGATCTGACCAGGGGGACCACAGGCAACAGGGCCACTGGCAGTGTGCCCCGCTGCTGAGTCAGGATAAGCCTGCAGCTCGGTTCCTGAGCAGAATGCAGCAGAGGGAAGCTTGGGGCCAGACAGCTGAGAATGCAGTGCCCCGATATCCGCAAGCCCTAATTATTCACATTTAAGCAATGGACACACGCTGCATTAACAAAACACAAAGCACGTGCTACATTAACACATTAAGACTGGCTAAATACTCCAGCCCCTCTGTGACAAAAAAAAGAAAGACAAACAACTGTTTTTGTCATGTATCGTTTTGAGATCATTCTTAAATATCTGACAGATTATTTGTATCCAGCATCGACAGGACAAAAAAGCTTGATGACAACTGCGTCACCGGCCATCTGATCAAATGTCCTGCCAACTATTTGCACCACCAGCTGGCCATTCAAATGCAGCCATTTTGAATTATAATTCCAGTTTTATATAAAACTTTTGTTGCCATAACCCACAGTGTGACTGAAGTAAACAATGAACTCTTTAACATATATTTTTTACTTTCAAAAATGGCTACTTTTTCTTCTTCTAATTGTTACTTATGTCAAATATTTAATTTTAGCCAACTGGATTGATCAACGTGTCCCCCACAGAGCATTGATTAAACTCCTTTCCTTCTAAACACTGGCCCGTATGCACCCAAATTTTAGTAGCAGCTAAACGGACCTGAAACATGTGACAACTGACTGGACCGGTCTGTTTGGTGACTGGCAGAGACAACATGTGAGTAAGAGAGGAAACATGTACACGTTTTCCTACTTCTGATGTCATCAGATAAACAGAAAAGACATCCAAAAGAACAGATGTGAGGAGAAAACACCATCTGAACTCTACTTATCTGAACAAAACACACAAAGCAAGATAAATGACTAAACAGCAATCTCATGCTGATTTTCACATCTTGAAACAGACTTACATGTTGTTCCAACCACTGGCTTGTCCTTCCCTTCCAGCAGCTCCCAAAGGTGCACAGATGCTTCTTCATACTGATCAGTCAACCTGCACGTGTCGCCAGGATTTCTTTGTTCAAGATAGGCATACGGTATGTTGCATCTCTGATTGGTTTACAAATCAAAAAGGTGAACTAACCTCACGTTCTGATCGCGGTCTGGTCCCGCCAACTTGTAGAACTCATCGAAAGCTGCGAGGTCCACATCTGTCAGCAGCGGTGAGCCGCCGACCCCCTGCTTCAGGTCCTGCCGTACAGTGTCGTCACCCAGCCGATCCAGGATAAACTGCAACTCCAGAACGGTCTTAAGCTTTTTCTGCTCAGCCTCCTCTCGCTGCAGCTGCTCCCGCCGTGCAGACTTCTTTACCACTTTCTGGATCTGAACATAGCAAATAAAATTAAACTCAACGTAGAAAGAGCCGGAATAAATCACTCCGAACAATTACAAAGAACAGTGCTGTCCTTACATCTTGTCCCAAAGTAATAAATGTCTTCTGCAACTCTCGGGCAAATTCCAAGTTGTTCATGACTTCCTGGTACTTGGAGAGGGCCTCCTAAACAAAACAAATATTAAAATATAACAGTCAGCTATCGATAAAATAAGAAATCTTTGTAAAGATCATCAAAAGATTTGTAGCAAAATATTATTTTTTGTACCCACCAGCTGGTCCTGGTTGAGACCCTCTCCATTATTCTTCCTGACTTTATAATCATCCAGTTTGCTCTGTAAAAACACAAACAAACAAAAAACATTAAAGTGCAAAAACAGCTGTGAACTTTATCAATATAGGTAGACAAAAACCTTTTCAGGGCTCTGCTTTGTCCCAGACACATTATTATCAAAAGTCCCAACCTTTTTTTTCTCCATGTTGCGGACTTTCTTGTCGATGACACACAGCACTTGCTTCATGACGTCTGACTGTCCACCGAGTGCAAAATTTCCTGCAAACCCCGGAGCGGATCCCATGTCTGGGCTGGCAGATTGCACCGTTCTATTTGCATTCATTGCTGAGGGCATCTGGAGGGAACAGTGAAAACACAAGGTTGGGAGGTGGTAACAATAGATCCACTTTACTATAAAAGTATTTGCTCAAAAAAAAAAAAAAACAACATGTTCTAGATTTGACAAATGGCATATCATATGGAGACAAACTAAAGCTGGTTGGTCTACATATAGTGGATACAACTCTTCCTAAAAGCAGAATAAGGCTTTTAGGTTTTTGTTGTAAAGTTTATTCTTCTAATATGTTCCTTATAATATCCTAGTTCAGTAAGTCATTTGGTCTGTGGAAAAATCAATGTGTCCATTTTTTATACGGCAGTGCAGATAATACTTTTACTTTGACAGCTGACCAGTCAGTCAGATTTCCAAACCAGATCATTCTGAGGTGTCGAGTTGCTGTCTATAACAATGTATTTGAGCAGAAGTCCAAACTGAGTTGTTTGCTATCAGTTTCACTTTTAACACAAACCCAAATAAACAACCTAAAAGAACACACTTTAAAGTGGGAGCACATGCCTAGAAATTAAATCAAAATACTCGCTAAAAATCTGAGTTTATTTAGCAACATCCTATCTTATCACACCACGACATAACTACTGTCAAACAACTCTATACTGGACCAACAAAAGACAGATTTGGAAAGTCTCAGATATTAAACATCATTTTTACACGTTAAACGACGGATTCACACAAGTAAAATTGCTCTAAGAGAAACATTATTTAAAAAGATTTGAATGTTTTTTGTTGTAAGAGTCTCCGAGACATCCGAGCACAGTCGTTTAGGAGATATACTTTTTATCAGTGCTGACCATGTTTACACACATTTATTTGCAGTTTCGTAACACGAAAAGTGTGCCATGCATGATGCAGACAACATATCCGTAGCAGCCGGCTAACTTTAGTTCCAACTGTGCCTATTAGGACGGAAAGGCTATATTAAATTTTAAGTAGCTATAAATATGTAGCTTCTGTTAACACCTGTGTAATTCCCTCCAAAGTGCGGTCAACTGCTGCTGTTTCCTCTGAGATTTGGTAAAAATGGCCCTGGCCGCTCTACAGTTAGCACTGACTTAGCTTGTCTGATAGCAACACCGAAGCGTGCTGACCACCACCAGCCGACCGGAGCCTCGTTTTCTCGACAGACTGACTTCCTATTCACCCACCTTGCTGATATATATCCAAAGGGGAACTTGTTAGCTTAATTGACGAAAAGGCCAAGTTGTTGTTTTTGTTGTTGTGTTGCTTTTTTTTTTATTTCTCCTTTACTCTAGTGTGGGATCCGCCCGGCCGGCCTCACCGACAACTGAGACGGTTCGAAAGACGGAGAAACTCTTTATAAAGGCGCAGGTCCGTTTTTAGCTGTTTAATATATGCCTAAATAAATAAGCTACATTAAATAAAATGGAAAAATATAATTCTTTTGAAAACAACATATACACTCATTGTACATAAAAACAACACTAATAATATAATAAAAAGCAACACAATAGCAATTAAAACGTTTTAGAGTTTATATTTGTGGTCAGGCATAACTGTCTACGGCCTCTTCTCAGAAAATCTGCTCAATCATATGCTTTGATGAGGCTGCGATATGTACAGTGTTTTCTATAACATCTGTAGTACCTTCTGTAAACGCTGATTTACGTTGGAGCACACCTGTGTCACTACATAGGCTATCACATTTGGTAAGACAAGACTGCAATATTGGTTTCAGTTTATGTCCATGGACAGAGGCACTTATGTGTTAGGACTGTCAGTAGACTGTACGATTTTAAAAGTTAGATTTAGTTCGGGTCTCCAATAGAACACTAACTTGTTATTATTATTATTATTATTATTGATAATAATAACAACAAACAAAGTGACCATATAACTGTAGTTGTAAACAAAATGTAAAAAACACCCAAGGCCCTACTCAAATCTCCCTTATTTCTGTTGACCTGACTTAACAGGTTGCTTGGTGGGGACAGGAAGTGCAGTTCCCTCACAGCAGGTATAGCCAAGGTTCAAATGTCAAGTGGGATCTTTCTGTGTGGACTTGTTCTCCTCATGCATGTTCGGTTTTCCCTGAATAGTTGTTAGGTTCATGTTTTCCTGCCTTGATGTGTGAAAGCATGGTGACCTGGCCAAGGTGTACCCTTCATTTAGCTCCAGTTCAGTGTCCAGGGACACTAAACAGGTCTAAGCAGTTACAGAAAATATAAGCACAAGCAGCCTAACTTTAAACTTGCAAAATGCAACACTGATTATGCACACAAAATATAAATTTAAAGTAGCAGTTGCACTGTTTTCTGTGAGAAGAATGCGTATAATTTATATAATGAGTCCAAACATTTGAGTCTTGTATGACATACAAGAAAAGCACTGGTTGGAATTAATAATCAGCTTCAGTATCAATATCCATCCATCCATCCATTTTCTTTAACCGCTTCTCCATTCCCGGTCGCGGGCAGCCGGTGCCTATCTCCAGCAGTCACTG
>JAOXNZ010000012.1:10928517-10941760 GCA_028566095.1 Kryptolebias brasiliensis | reverse complement strand
AAACACTCAAACATTTAGATTGTTGCAGTGATGAACCTAAGGTTCTACACCTGCTGTTCTACATCTTGCTCCAAAGATTAAATCCTGGCAGTGCCATCCTTAGTTCAGAATTCCTCAATTCTTTTAGATTTCTCCTTTTTTCAGAGCTCGCCTCACCTGGAACCAATCTGTAACACAATCAAAGTGTCCTAACATGAAAGCTCAGCGCCTTCCTTTGATAGTCCATTTCTCCACACACTCGGTCCTCTCCTTTCTCCCATGGTTGCAAAAACAGCCGTATCTGGAAAAAGTTCTGCTTAAAATAGAGACGCCGTCACTAATGATTATGCAAATACCCTTGAAACAATTCACTGGTGCTTCTTTTTTTTTTTTTTTTCCGTTTTCTTTCTTTTGCAGACAACAGAATGGCCCCTTTGTCTACAAATGAGATGTGGGGGGAAACTAAGAGCAGCGCTAGTGGAGAAATTGAGAACAGTGGTGCAAAGGGCCTTGGAAATTTGAAGTGATAAAATTGAACTGGTGCTCAAATAACTTGTGTTAACATCTGAAGTATCGTTTACAAGTGCAATCTGGTTTTATTAAACTAAACTAAAAAAAAAGACAGTTTAACTATGAAAGCATGTGGAGAAAAGTGGAAATAATACTGTGATTTCTTTGTTGCTGCATTGCACTCATTAATCCAAAGTGGATGACTTGATATTTAAAGTATGGCCATCATTCATCCTTCTCACCTTCAGAATGTGCCCAGGATCATAGGACGATTAAACTCTAATAGCAGCCTTTTGAGAAGTCCGAAGGGATTTAGTCCTGAGTCAACATGCCAGACCCCATTTCCTCCTCACGCACAGCTGCCTCTCAACACCCCGGCAGCTCCTCCTGCCAGGCTACATCTCCATGTGGAACTTGTATAGATAGAGAAAACCCTGGAAGTGACCCTGCGTACTGCCTTAGGTACACTCAGGGAACTGTGCCAATGAATACCTTGTTTCTACCAATTGTTACATAATTAAACCAATTCATTCAAAGTTTGAAAATGGAGAACAAAAGAAATGTAAAGGTAAAGGCAAGAACACAAACCGTGAATGTGTAACTCTTAATCATGTGTTTACAGTTAACCCAACCTTAAAGTCTATATTATTTCTATTTCTGACGTATTTTTTTTCTGACTCTGATCATTTACAAGTGAAAAGTGGAAAGCTAGGGATTTATGAGGAAAGTGGAAAAGTTAAGACTGCAGAAAATGTTGCTTGCAGGTCTTTAACTCTGGGTCTCCTAAATGAAAGTCTTTGAACAAGATTTTTTTTTTTTTTTGTCAAATCTATGACGAGAAGTTGAGACAGACTAAAATGTGTTGGAGGTACTGCCTATATCTTTTGCTTCCTAGCAGCCAGGCTTTCTTGTAATCTTTTTAAAGTAGTTTTGATCATTAGTCATTCTGAAGGTCCTTTAGATATTTATTTATTTAGTCAATGGCTGTTTTTTTATATATATTCATTTTTAGTACCTGACTTTATGGGAGGATTATTTTGTAGTTTCCTAAACTCCTTTGAATCATTTAGTCATAAAATGGCCCCTGAACTCAAGAGATGAGCCAGTGGTGTGTCAACAAATCACAGTCAGCTTTGCAAAGAGCCAATTTTAAACAGGTTCTTTGGGCGCTTTGTTACCAGCAGCCTGTGACAAAGACACATTTTTTTCTTTAGCAGAGTCTTTGAAAAATACTGAAGATAACACAGATTGACAGATAAAATAGTATTTTAGCACCAAAAAGGTTATTCTCAAAGAGTTATTAGCTGAAAGCTTCACATGCAGATGATGATCAGCTGAAGGATGATGCATCTCTCAGGTCCTCCATCAGGTCTTCGATGGATTTCTTTCTGTTTTTTAAAGACCTGTCTTTCATCTGCAGTAAATAGTTATATAAGTTGACACTTCTTCTTTTGTCCTTCACATTCCTTATCTTTTAAGCACACACTTCACAAGAAGAACTGAGCACAAATTGAGAAAAAAGGCAGCCAAGGTCCAAAAAAAACCCCCCTGAAAAACCTGCGATCAGTCTGGAGAACATTTGATAAAAGCCACTTATAAGATTACAAGAAAATGTGGCTGTTTGAAAGTTTAAAACTTTAGCACAGCAGGGTATATAGTCTGTGTCTCTATATGGAAAGAAATAATGCAAACAAGATCATTGTATACAAAGACATTATACACTTTGTTGTGAGGTCACTTAATGTTGTTGGTACCAAACACGGATCTGTTTCATCTTCATATTGCACTGTGAAAGGATTTCCATATTATTCAGTAATTTTGTGTTTCTATACAGTCAATATTGTTTTTTTTTCTTGTGTTTTGCTGCCACATGTCAAAGTAAAACATATATATTTCCAAACCTTGTGGGCCTTCCAGTTGTGCTGAAATGGTGATCATATGAGTGTAACATTCACCAGAATCCTTATGTCTGAACGGGACGAACAAAAATAAATCGTAGTGCTTAATGTAGATTTATGATGGTTCTTCCCCAAGCCAAGCTGAAGCTGAGGACTGAGACCCCTGTCACATTACGAAGATTTCAGACATCTTGTTTTGCAGCTTCCCACGAGCAACAACACAAGCACCCGTTTATCCACCGTCCAGTGAGTCGTTCAGACAATGCAAGCTTATCCTCCATGTGACTTTAATTGACTGATTAGACGTAATTCAATAAGCAATCGAAGGGCAGTGCGCGTGAGTATGAGGCGTAAAGCAAAAGAGCACTGGTGAGAGGGCTCTTTGTCCGTGACCCTCCATCGTTGCTGCTACCTTTCAGCCTAAATCACACAAACTGATCGACCCCTAGCTAGCCCCTGTGTGGACCCCTCCACTCTAATTCTCTTGGCCACCAGTTTCAAGAACCACACAATTTACAGGTTCAGCGCTTGAGCTTCCTGTGTCTTGTGTTTGCCATGTGAGTCACTATCTTTAGACAGAAATCAGTGACGCACAATCATTGCAATTAACATTACTGTTTGAGAGCAGAAGTTCCTCAAATCTCTTTTTTGCTTCAGAAGGATCTACAATCCGCTTGTAGGTGCTGAGTAGAGCATAAAGTTTTAACACATTACAGAAAAAAGCTATGAGTTTCAAAACACAAGTGATACAAGATTGAGAAATCAGAAAATTGCATCCCAGCATGAATTAAAACCCTGTGTGAATGCTATCACCACATTCAAACAGCTGTTTATCAGTCTGCACAAGCTCAGGCAGTTTAAGCTGGAAACATTTGGCATTATTATAAAGAAAATTTCCCACTCTAAAACCTTACTATGAAGCAGTTAAATAGTTTCATAAATTATGTCCACTTTGCAAATTCTTGGAGTGAATCAAAGTCCCCATATAAAATATGGCTCATTACGTAACTAAAAGGTTGTCTGCTGAATTAGAAAGTAAAACACAGTTATACCATAAAATAAAAACGCAAATTTTAGATACAGCTTTGTAAATGTCAGAAAAGTAAATGTCAGAAAAGTAAATGTCAGAAAAGTATTGCCACTCTTAAGGAGCTGACTGGTGGGAACAAGTGCATCATCCAACATGTGTTTTTAATACGTCATCAGCACACATGCCAGCTGTCATATTGTTAAAGAAAGACTTATTGCTATTTGGCTGTTAATCTTTCATTTTTAATTTTCTACTCCTCCTTTAGTTTTGGATAAAGTCTTAATAATAATAATAATAATTAAAGGCTGAGCATTCCTTGAAGGACTGCATATTGCCTTCTGAGTTTTAAAAGAAGGCCATCATAAGAGAAGCTACGAAGTTATAGCTGTTTTGGTCAAACCTTGAAAATTATGTTATGTGCGAGCTAATGTTATGTTGTGAGATCTCACAAGATTCAATAGAGAATATGTTGAGGATGCTAAAGCAGCTGGAATGAGTTGGGTTTGATTAAAGCTGATAAAAACAAAAGTAATGCAGTGTTAACAAAACAAGACATCAATTACAAATTAAATGTCTTTTTCTTTTGGCAAGCAATACACTTTTTTTGTTCCGTTATGTTTAGGTTAGTTTGCATGTTTTAACATTCAACAGCTGTACAGTGTTGTGCTAGCATGCTAAAGCAGTTGCTATGAGCTTGGGTTTAATTAAAGTTGCTCAAAAAAACAATTTTGTTTTTTAAATATTGACACATTTAAAAAAATAAAAATACTGGTGTAATTTTGGACATCTCTTTGAAAAGATTAGTTCAGTTGTCAAAGCAGTATTTTGTTTAAACTTTTAGCCATTCTTTATTTTAGAATAAAACAAAGATAAGTTATGCTTTTATATAAACTTGTGAAATAAATAAATTGAGCCTTCTTCTACTTGGGTGTAGAGCAGTCATTTCTGTAATCTTCAGCTGCTACAAAAAGCAGCTGAAAAAGCACGTGAATCTAAAACACGGTGTCATTGATTTTTAAGGCTTTTGCAACCAGTGAGTCTGGACATTTTATATCCACAGGAACTTTTACATAATAACGTCAAATCCAGAACACAAAGGTTACCAACCAGATGCTCTTAAATGCCCAAACACTTAAAATGAAAAAAACAAACAAAATAAAAAAATAGAGGGAATCAGGCTTTACAGTGGCTGCCTCTAAGTTATGGAACAACTTATTCAAACAACTATTCATAAAAGAAACATCAGTGCTCAGAGACATTGAGCTCAGTGTTAGGGACTCATGTCTTCTGTTTTGCATTTGACTCAGTTAAAGCCAAGTGTTTGCCTTACTTTTAGAGAGAACTTTACTAATCCTGAGCTTTGTTCTGAGGAAGCTGGATGTTTGAACCAACAAATAAATGAGGGCACCCATACACTTCTTGAAGGTTCAGATTGGTCTTTACAGACCACACCATGGGAGGATCATTGTTTTCTGCACCAAGCGTTACAGAAATCCATAACATCTGCGCCTGACATTCATGAAACAGGTATTGAACTCTTTACAACAACCAATGTGATCCTACACTGTGTCCTAATGACTGGCATCAGCCAGACTACTGTTTCATTGTGCCATGCAAAGGTTACTGTTAACACCAAAGCAAAGACTGATGGATTTGGAGTGGTGCCCCACCCTGCTGACATGGGACCAGCGGTGTACCTGTACTTCCAACTCCATATTTGCTCTGGTATTTTAATCACTCTTATACAGTCTGTACATCAAAACATAAGCATTTTTGTCTTTGTTCACCCAGTGTGTCTCTCACTGTCAAAAGACTTATGGTTTTCTGTCAAATTCCCTCAGATTGCAGAGCACACACCAAAACTCTTAATGACTTCTATTGTATCTTGAAGTAAAGTTGTTGTTTTTTTAACTTGTCATATTTCTAACATATTACACTGTAAAAATTAGCATGTGTGATCAACAGATGATTCTGCCACTTTGTGTTCAGGAATTTTTGTTCAATAAAGCTTATAGCTTTTGTACAGTGACTGCTTAATTGAGGTCTAATTTCTAGTCTGTGTTTTTGTCTGCCTCTCTCAGACACAAGTTTAGGGTTACCATGGTGACCCTACAATTCACTGTTAGCAGCTTTAACACTTGACACTTCTTCTACAGTTTCTACCTCCCAAGACAGGCCTTTTGGCAGCATAGATTATTACAAAGTAAGTCTTAAAATACTTATTTGGCTTTATGAAAGAACGTTGTTGTAGGCCGGAATTTCAGGCAGTAGTTTCATTGACAGCCTTCAGAAATTTTCTAATTACACAAATTATTGGTATAGCAACAGCCACATGTGTAATGCTTCTGTCAAATGATCAGTCAGGTTTAGTAACACAAAATTTCTCAGAAACACCATTTAAACAAAACAATTCATACAAACAAGCAAATTGTATACTGTCACATTTTCTCATTTCCAGTGACACAATAAATTCAAATTAGCTGAAAGATTTTACTTGAAAGTGATTCTTTTTGGTCAGATTAAGTTGTTATTTCAGATCTATAATTTTCTTTTATCTTCACAGACTTTCACACCACGAGCAAGTAATCAAAGCAGCACAATAGACCAATCTTTGTTTAAAGTGGCACAGAGCGGATGTGTCATTACAAAGAGGGCGACATGCGCGGGGCTGTGAACTAACATTTTCCTGTAGTGCTTTGGGACTCCAAGTCTTTGCAGCTGTTTGAAAGAGGGGACAAGGCAGCTGTTCAACAAGTGTCCTCTGGAATTAAGTGCAGAGAGCATGACTCTGATTAGATGCCATATGAAAGAGCCCCTTTCTCGCCTTAATAAGAGCATTCCTGACAATTAGGAGGATGAGTACAGCTCTGTTTGTCCCTCTGAGGCGACCCTGTCTGTTGGGTCAGAGACTACCTGGGAGTCTGAGATGCACAACAACCGTGCAGCTCTACGGTGGCAGCATTAACAAATGACACGTGAAGACCTAATGATGAATATTGAACCAGTTTAAAACAAAAATGACAGTTGCAATAGATGTAGTTGCTTTTTTCACTCTAGTTTCAGCTGATGAGCAACAAAGAAGTAAAGAAAAACATGTAAAAAAACCCCAACAACCTTGTTCCGTTTTTGAAGAAACATTCTGGTTTCTATCTTTTCCTTCCTTGTGGCAGAAATATTTTCTGGGCAACGTAGCTTCTAATATAAGTGGAGTTTTGGCTCAGCTGGAGATCCAACAAAGAGCACAAACAGGAACATCACTGGGGCAGCATCTTTTATGGTACAACCACAAAACCAAATCCGGACACTGCCTCCCAGGATGTCGAGCTTTTTTCAAAAACGCCAAAAAACCCTTACGCTACAAGTGAAAGAGTCACAGAGAATGTGATCTATGAAACGTCAACCCCAGCGTTTACAAGCACAACAGGGAGAACGTTTTGTTAAATTAAAGACTGGGAAACAATGGAAAATCTACGTGAAATGATCCTATCAGTTAACCAGGACCGAGTTGTTTCATTGTCTTTATGCCACATTTAACCAGCAGATTTACTGTTGAGGCATACAAGTGTTGGGACTTTTTAGGGATGCTATTACTAACACATCTGTCAAATGTCAAATCTTATTCAAACCATATCACCACAATTATCTAAGCTTCAGGCAGAAAAAACATGAAACTTTGTTCAGATGTTCATGAACCCTAAAATGAGAAATCAAGTATTTAGTTGAAACCTTTCCGATGAAGTCCCTGTGTTTTATTTATTTATTTATTTTTTGAGAGTAAGATCTTTTGAGTGCGTTCAAATAAAATTTGGTTGAGATAAATAACTGAAGATTTATGATGATCTTACTTTACAGTACTTCACCATCATCAAGTCTTGCTAAGGCAAACATTTTAAACTTATAATACAAAGTAGACATGACAAAGAAAACAAAAAAATGTAAAAAGCGTTTACCCCTTTTTAAAAAAAAAAAGAAAAAAAGATGATCCAAGGGCATTTTCTTCACCAAGCTATTTTATTGTTTTCTTTAACAACAATTGGTAAGAGCTTGGAAACTAACCAGATGGTGCACTTTTGAAAGAAAAATGTCACTCGTTCCCATTTAGTAAGTCACAATGAAAGCAGCTCTCTCACTGCTTTCGAACTGAGAGCTCTTGTTGTGCTTTTCATTTTATAACTTATCAAATGTTTTCTGTAGTTTACAGATATGCAGGCTAACTAGTTTACCATCAGGATGTTCTATTACAGTGCAATACGGTGTATATTGTGCATACCACATGTAGTGGTTTATAATTTGCTTTAGGAAATGCCTTGTTCAAACATCTGGATGTGCTACTTTATCATGTCGTGTCTAAGCATGTGCACCCACACCATCACTGATACTGTCTATCAAACTCTTCCTTAATAACAAACTTTTTAAATTGTTTGTATCAACAAGATCAGGTCAAGGTGCACTCCTGTGCCTCAAGAGGCTGATGGCAGGAGGACGAGGCAGTTTGATTGGTCACTCAGTCCCAGAACTTGCCCTCCTGATCAACCTCTTTTTAAATTTAACTCTCTATTGGATTAAGGATGGCCCGAGGGGCAGAGGGAGCGGAGGTAACCTGAACAGAGGGGAAGGGGGGGTCAGCCAACTGTTTCAAGTGAAAGTGGAATTCGGGGCATCTGTGTTTGTTTGTAAGTGGGTATGTTTGGGACTGAGTCTAACATCCTGAAGAGCCTGAGGGGCAGGGCAGAGGTTAGTCCTTGTAGCCTCGATGTGCACTCTGCTCAGGCCTGATAACCGCTCATTTTACTTGCTACTTCTCTTGAGCATACCTCCATTTCAATATTACAATCAGGTTGGAGTATAAGAGAGATTTCTTAGACTCTCCCCTCATGTCATCCTGAGCCTGTTAAGTGTGAAGATGTCAGCATGCATGGATAAAATGAGCAAACAGGTTTCTGATGACAGCTTCTCTCTTCACTTCCTGGGAGAGATTTAATTTTCTGAAGCTGGCCTCCATATTGCTTCAACATGCAAAACTTCTCAGCTACTTGCAAGTAAAATGTGGGCGCCCTGCTGCCTGTACAACATGAAAAAATGCTTTAACTGTGAATTCAAATGAAACACATGATTTTCAGTCAATATCAAAACCTCATATGGGGTTTTGAAGTAAAATGATGAAAGCAGATCTGCAGATTTATCGCTGCAGATTGATACAGGATATCACAGGAACTCCAGGAGCTGCCTCCTGTGGTCCACCTCTGCTTAGGTGAAAGGTTACCACTGTGACAGTGCCGGCTCATCTGAGGGGCTCTCTTTTACCCCTAAAACAAAACACCCGAGGGTAGAATGGTGGGCTTGTCTGGCCACCCCAACCCGACTCCCCAGGATCCTGGCAGGGAGGCGGAGAGCTCAGGATCAGGGCTCCCCACCCCTCTGCACAAACACAGACGAGGTCGTGGGTCATCAGGGGAGCTCACACAAAGCTTTCATCCTGTAGAAGCTCATTTCTGGGGAATGTGGCTCTTTCTCCATCTAGATAGGAGTCCTGTGAGGTGGCGATGAACCCGGGGATTGACAGACTTGTTCTCTCAGACTCGTTTGTTTTGTTTTGACCCAGCGTCTCAGTGCATGTCGCTTTGCCTGGTCCAGACACTGCTGTGGGAAGATCAGGCCGGATCAGCGCACACATGGTGTTCTGTTACAATCCAAACATGCACTAAAAGTGTATCAAACAGGCAGAAAGATGAAGGCCTGGATAAAAATACCATGTAGCAGTGTTTTGCGGCTGTTGAAATAATGGCAATGGCTGATAAATGTGACTTTGTAACACAAAAATATTAACACAAAGACATTTCTTAAACAAAAATGTTATTACAGAAACATACTGTAAATGGGACCTTATTGAGGATTCAAATTCATTGTGTATTTTCTTTATTGTCTTTATGAAACCATCCTATGTGATTAAAAAACTAGCATCTCTTGAAGGAATGCGTATTGTGTGCAGTCTTGAATGCCAGGGTTTTAAACACAGATCTCATGACATCTGTTAGCACTCAAAGTATGTGTTGGGGATGACCCTCAGCCACTACCACACCAAGTTTGAAGTCAATATCTGTAAAACTGACTGCGCTATAACCATTGTTGTGTTTGCTAAAGTTAATTAGCTGTAGCGGCCATCTTGAATAACGTTGAGTCCGAAAAAATATTCAGTTCCAGATGAAAATCCTTAATCACTTTCTGAAAGTTTCATTAAAATCTGGCCATGGTTCATGAGGTATTTTGCTAACAGACAGACATACACAGGCAATCACATTATTGCCTGTCCATCATGGTGATGGTGGCTAATTGGGAAAATACATAGTGTAAATGAAATACAAACAGGCTCTTTTAACTTGGACTAACATAAGAAGTGTAAAGAGTCTTCCATGTAAAAACACAAAAAGTCAGCATGAATCTACAGGAAGCACTTAACAAAAGCACATGGAAATGCTATAAGTGCTATTTTTAGACTCAAAACATTTGACTTGCATTATGTTGCGTTAAGTCTCTGTGTGAAACTGCTCAGGAGGTGAATGTAGCAGCTGGGAACAAATGCCAAATATGATTCTAAAAATAGTTTTCAGTCACATTTGACAGATGACAACAAAGCGGAAGAAACATAATGCTGTAATTTTGAGCTCTGAAGTTATTTTTGTACTGCAGAATGCATTCATGTGTTCATCATTATAAACTGAGAACAAAGCACAAATGGAATTTTGTTATATTACTGTTTGCAGTAATTTGCAATGCATTGTCAGATACGCATTCTCATTACCTCTGTTTCCTCATGGTAGGTATGTCCTTTATGTGTGAAAAAATAGGGCTCAGTTTAAAGACATTTAACAGAAGTACATACAGGTTTCTCTGGTGTGTGTTTGTGAGTTCACAACAGTTTCACTTAATCCTCTGAAGTCTTCTGTGTCTCCTGTGTTTGAATGATTAACAAGCTGGTGCATTTTTTTGCATTACAGCAAACCACCTCCATAATTAAAGGCCTAGCAGTCCTTGAAGGAATGCATATTGTTCACCATCTTTCATGCCAGAGTTTTAAACCAAAGTTTAATGATGAAAAGAGACAAATGAGAAGAGACAGAGTTTGATGGTGGACAATAAATACATTAAGGCTGTAGATGTGTCAGCACATTTAGTTAGATATAAATTAAATATCAAGTCTAAGCTTCCACACAGAACTGTAAAGAAAGATATGTCACTTTAACAGGTACTTTAAGCTGAAAAGCAATTGGCCATTTGGCTACTCTGCGGTTTTTGTGCAGCTGCATTTTTTTGTTTTTAGAGCTTTTGGTGTTATTTGTACACAAATAAGCTCACGTGGTTGAGAACTGACTGGGAGTTTAAACCGAGGTGAAGATCACTGTAATATAATAAATCAAGAGTTGGCCTCGCAAGAAAAGGAGATGTCTCAATGGATCAAAATCTATTGAAGAGATGAAAAAAGCGAAGGAAAACAAGCTGTAATTTGCATGATTAGGATTTCCCCCCTAACTGTGCAGGAAGTCATGAATGCTCTGAAGGATTCGGATGTTTGTGTATCTTGTCAACAATCAAAAAAGATTCCATGATTAAAACCACAGAGGATTACAGATGGAAAAGTCAAGGGGGGAAAAGACAGAGGAGAAGTCACAGACTAATGACGTAATAAAGATAATCTGTGATCAGATTCTCTTGCTGGATCTGTTAGTGCTTGGATTAGGTGATGGGGATAACTCTCAGCTACTGCCACACCAAAATGATAGCTCAATCTTTGTGAAATTGAAAAAATAAAAATGCGTCGTAGGCTCAATGAACACTTTCTGTGACTTTCATTAAAGTCAGTCCAGTGGTTCATGAGATATTTTACTAACAGACAAACAAAGAAACAATTACATGATCGCCTGCCTTTCGCGGTTGTGGTCGATAACAAATTGCCTGATGAACTGAAAAGGTTTTCAGAAGAGAAAAGCCCTCAGTGAGTTGACCTGGTGCGCTTCAGGTGCTGTGAACCTGCTAAGATAAGGCTGAAAACAGAGAGAAACAAACCTTACAGCAAAAGAAGTGTTCAAGACAAACAACTGACGTAATGTGAAGAGTTGTCTTACACAAAACATGTAGAGTTTCTAGTTTCCTTGCAATTTCCCCCGAAGGTTTAAATTATACCAGCAGGTCAAGGTTATGTTACACAGACAACAGTAATTCAAGCTTCACTTACCATTTTTTAATGTTGGTAATATTCATTTGGTGTTTTTGTTTTGTCTGTTCTTAAAAGAAAAGTGTTTTAATGTTAGCACATCATTTCTTTTTCCCATCTGTTTGGGTTAAGGTTTAAAAAAATATAGACATACATGAAAGAACATTTAAAGTTGCATGTTTTTGCCTGACAGGATGTCTTCAAAAATCAGTTTTCATGTCAAGAAGAAAAAGCTGATATTTACAAGAATTAAGCGAATTTAAGAAAAGAAAAAGTCTGTTATTGATTTCTTGAAACTGACAGTAAGTCTTGTAAACAAACAAAATATTGCAGCTGTTAGAGATAAAAAAAAAGATAATTTTCTCTAAGGGTTTTTCAGTTGCTTGTGCTGTAATTTTCAAGTAAAACAATAAATAAATCTGATTACAGATGTCTTTGGATAGATTGTTAGCTGAGTTTTGTGAGAAAAAATACACAAATAAAATAAAACAATTTGGCATTAATTGATTAATCACTTCCTGTATTTAGTTTTTCATCTGAGCTCTGAAAGATAAATTGTTATCGAACGGTTCTTATCTTTCACTAATAGCATTTGACAGAGCTTGAATAAAAACACAATCCCAACACATAGTTTCACAAAATCTTCCTCACGTGCATCACTGTTCAAAAAACCAAACAAAAATACGAAATACTAAAGCTGACGTAGGTTTGCACCTTTAACAGTAAAATGCCCTATTGCTCAGTATACTGACTGGCTCATAGAAAAAAAAACATTTTAATATCATTAACAGAAAAAGAAACTAGAACTTTCTGCTTTTTTCTAAACATTTGTTCAAAAACCGAATTTAATTTCCTTTCTTTAGACGGATCATTTAGCTGTATAAATGTTTAAGATGTATAAAGAATTTTTTTGCCAAATGGGATATGAAATTGTTTCCTCGTGCTGATGAAAAACATCGGCTTTATGTTTTTATTCTGACGCGGCCGCTGCATCGATGATGGATGAAGGTTTGCTCCTGTGTCTCTCTCGTGGGTTAACCATCCAGATATAGAGCTGAGAGATGAAGGCATGCAGCACAGCCTCTCCTCTGTCTGCTCCTCCTTGGTCCTGTTTATTGAATTAAACATCAGTACAACCACTGCCTCTCTTTTTGTTTCTACCCCCTTGTTGCTGCTTAATTTCATCAGAGAATCTGCTGATGCACCGTGTGTGTGCCCAGCTCATGTGAAACTAATTTAAAGCTGAACATAAAAATCTGCTGTCCCTTCTACTGTCAAAGCTGCAAATAGTGATGTGCCATTTGTCAGATATCAGAGATCCCGCTCTTGTAATGTGGTGCTTGTATAATCCCAGCGGGGAGCGGCAGCTGCAGGCTCGACTTCAGGTACAGAGTTAGTTACAGATACAGTTGAGCAGAATAATCCATCCATCCATCCATCCATTTTCTTTACCCACTTTTTCATTCCTGTCTCCATCAGTCACTGTGCGAGAGGCGGGGGACACCCTGGACAGGTCACAAGTCCATCGCAGGGCCACATAGAGACAAACGAGAAAAACAACCATTCACACTCTCACTCACACCTAGGGACAATTTTAAGAGTTACCAATGAACCTAA
>JAOXNZ010000012.1:10848110-10861771 GCA_028566095.1 Kryptolebias brasiliensis | reverse complement strand
GGGGAAGGGGGGGTTAATCTAGTGAAAATGCAAGGAGTACTTTAAGAAACATTTGTTCAAACAGCCAAGTGAGCCACAAGCACGGAGAAGTCAGGAAAAATCTAGGCTTAGCTCAACTCAAAAAGCACTCAGAGAAATAAGATTTAATCTGCGGAGCTTAAAACGTATTAGCTAGATGTAAACAGTTAGTGTTGGCTCTGAGAAAGTTCCCGTCCACAGATCAGCTGCCTGGAAAAACAATACAAAAAACATCAGGGGTTAAACTGGGATTTGCCATATGGGGTGCTCTGTGGTTCCAGGTTTGTGTTTGTGTGCACAGATTGCAAAACGTGACATCATCTGACAAACTAAATAAAACACAGTGATGGCTAACGGTGTGCAAAGTTAACAAAAAGGTGAGAGCACCCTTTTGTTTAGCTCTACCCACTGAAAAAATTGTACTGTTTAAATAACAGGGAGGAGTAATAATATAAATATATCAGCAGAGCAAGTTTTAATGGTCAGATAAATAAAAAAAATATAAATATATAATAATGTTACAAAATAGACATCCACTTTCTATTGATTTCTGTTACTTTTCATACATTTTTTAGAGTTCCTTTTAAATTCTATTTCTTTTCAAAATACTGAAACAAAAAACAAAAAATTAGAAAAGATAGCAAATAAAAGTATCATTTAATGTATAAATGCTTATCGCCCACCACCTTGCATGCCAATGTTTTGAACAAAGATCTCATTTGATCCAATAGCGCTTGGAGTACATGTTGTGGATGACAACGGCTACATCAGGTACTCCTACACCCGATTTTAGCTCAATACCTGTAGAATCGGCAGAGTTAGAGTCATTTTTGTGGCTGCTAAGGTCGAGTACGTGTGGTGGCCAATGTTAATCAGTTGTAGGTGTGCATCCAATGATTACAGTCTGAGAGTTTCAGCGAAATATGCCCACTGGTTCATGAGATGTTTTGCTAACAGACAGACAAATGAACACACTATTACATTATCACCCACCTTTCATGACAGCAGAGAAAAGAGAAAATCACCGTAGCACTTGTTTATTGGATTTTGACATAAGACTTATTGCTTCACTAATTTGTACATTTGAACTGTAAAACTTTAGAAGAAAATATATTTTTAAAACATATGTTAAGTAAAAATGAAATTTAAACACAAACTTAACTAATATAAATATAGTTTCCTGTTTCTATGACAGATAAGAAAGAAAAACCAGGATAATCAGCTCTTCTTAGTTGATGTTTTAGTTAGGAACTAGTCCCAGTAGCACATCTCTCTAATTTCCTCTTATTTGTGCTCAAACCATCAATGCCGTGACAATACAGAGATTTTATTAAGGTAGCTTTCTTTGCAGTTTGTCTAGAAGTGAAATCACTGTTGAGGCTGGAAATTGCAAATGTAGTGGAGGTTTCATGATCATCAGTGGTTTTGTCACAATGACATAGAGAAAATCTTTTGGAGGAAGAACTTCTATCAATGGTATAATTTCTACTCTTTATCTAATCTTGTGTCCTGAGTTTGCCTTACAAAGAACTAGAGAAATATAAGAATATGATGCTACTTTGAGAAGAAGAGATCCAGATTACCAGACGGTCCAAATTATGTGATACAATAATAACTATTATAGAATTATTATTCTCTCCAGCTTTCAGTGCTTGAGGTATTTAATTATGATATAAAAAAACCCATCAACATCACATAGCTTAACTTAAAAAGTAATCCTGAGAAACCTGCTTCAAACCCTGCATTTTGTTCTGAACTTGGGAAATTAGGTTCTGTGAAAGGTTACGACCAATTAATAGCTTATAGATAGTTCTTTGAATGACGTCAGATTGTGGAAATTATTATTTACATATAATTCTGTGGTTATTTGTTAGCGCAAATAGCGGCAGCAGCCGCAAGCTGTAGCACTTACAGTACAGCCTGAGACACTTCAGGCAGGAAAACTGTATTATTTATGACAATGTAAAATTGATGACTGTGGAAAATACTTCTAAAATAGCAATCGCTTCAACAGATGTAAAATGTTTTAGACTGGAGTTGCTCTAAAATGGCAGCAATCCACTTTGGTCTTGGCCCTGATCAGACTAGCCATTAGCTCATCAATATGGTCAGAATTAAACTGTTTCTCCAAACTGAGGGACCTGTCTATCACAGGTATAATTGTTCATAATATTTCCACAGAACCCCACTTCAAAAGCTCTCCCTTTAAGTTACTGTATCATTTTGTGAAGCTTAATCTTTGCATGATCTGTAATCTTAATCTTTGTTTTTTTCTGAGCACCAGCATTTTTAAAGTTGTTTCCAAGGAGAAGACAAACGACATGGTCACATTTCACTGTTTAGAGAATGATGTAATGACCACAAAGTTAAAGCTGTCTGGTAAAATGAAATCCCCATCTGTCCTGTAGGTGACAGCAAAGCAAACACAGACCCTCTGGGGGGCTCATCATGTTCCTGAACATTGTGCAGTGAAGACGAGGGTCCTAACACCAATCCTCTACAGGGAAATCTTTCTTTCCTTAACATAAAAAGGCCTTACTTTCAGAAGAATAATAACTACTATATTATATGTGTTTACAGTGGAAGAAAAAGTTAAATACTAAATTGACAGATACAAATAAAAAGGATTACTGCTGGTTTATAATAAAACAGCGGTTAAACTGGATACGGGTTGTCAAAGTTTTGTTGTCATAGAAACAACAACAAAAAAAAGAACCACTTTTTGATGAAATGCTGTCAAGGCAGCATACGCCAGCACCCTGAGCTTTCCTGCCAAAGAAAGTGCTATGTGGACACACAGCTGTATTTTTCCTCCCTACCTTTACATCCACCCGTCACTCAGCTGTCTGTCTGCATGACACAGATTCACTGTCAGTGTGTCTATTGAAACGACCGTCCTGAGGTCCACAGAGGTGTGAATATGTTCTTATGGGTTTTAGAACATAAATACTTTGCCTCAGCCTGGATAACAGGTCCTATTTATGTCATTTACTGCTGTTAAACATGATTTAAATTGTGCAGCACATTTCATAACATGCAGCACCTGAGTACATGAAGGAATTTCAGGTGTTGTGTTTGGGAACAGTAATAAAATTGGGGTTTTTCATGTTATCAAAGCCAGCCAAAGTGTTCAGTATATGCAGAGTTAAGTGTATCATAATGGGAAAGCATATGTTCAACCCCGTGAAATATCAAACATCACTAGTGAACAGAAAATCGGCAAATACACATATTTAAAACCCAAACTACAACTCTCACAAAACAGAAACAACAGAATTGTGGGAATCAAGACACTAAGGTTAACTGGTCACACTGAAACCCTTCCTCCCTGAGAATATTGTGCCTACAGTCCTGAGCTGTGGGAAAGGGAGTTTATGCAATTACATCACATTGATTTATGGGAGCGAGAGGAAAGATGGGGAGAGGATGAAAACCGAGCTGCTTGGAGAGGCTCCAAAATGAAGTCCCTGAAGAAACACAAGTCAATAGATTTCAGACCACAAAACATGATGGATCTGAGGCAATTGTATGGTCAGAGAAACATGGGTAATATGGCGAGGTCAAACTTATTTTAGATGATAGGCTTTAAAATGCTATACAACAATAACAGCCATGCTTGCAGCGCAGAGGTTTGGAGCTCATGGAGCTCCAGCAGATGACAAGTTCGGAAAAGCAACAACACCACTGTTGACTTGCTTTCATCTGTCTCAGCTGAGAGAAGTGATGGAAGTTATCTTGATTTAGCAGATGCTCCTGATGCTGACTTTTATACTAATTGGGGCCGTGATGAAATTGTAGGCAATGCCCTAACGCTTGCACTGCAGCTTTACTGGAGATCCATATCTCCATCAGCTCCAGTTGTGATAAAGTTATAAAGAAACAGTTCACCTAGTGCGCTGCTTCTGCAACAGGGCCACAGGATGACCACAGCTGAGTTATTATCGCCTGCCGCCATAAAAAGCAGGCGGTAATGTAATTGCCTCGGTGTGTGTCTTCATTCGTCTGACTGTTAGCGAATTATCTTGTGAACCAACAAACATATTTAAATAAAACTCTCAGAAATTAATCATTGGATGTCTACAACTGATTACTTTTTGGAGTCGGTACAATTTAAGCTAATCACAGCTAATCAATGTTAGTAAACATAAAAAAATTGCTGCAGTGCAGTTGATTTTATAAATATCAAGCTAAATCTTAGTGTGGTAGTAGCTGAGAGTCTTTTCTGTCACATATTCTGAGCACAAATAGATCACGTAAGGTCTCGCAATATCGAATGCCATTGCACATGTTTAGGAATTCACAAAAACGGCTATAACTTTAATCATTTTCAAATAGGATGATCTTAGTTTAAAACCCTGGCATGAAAGGCAGTGGATTTTATGCATTCCTCCAGGGGATGCTCAGCCTTCATTTTTATGATAAAATAGATTACAAGTCTAAGTCAATATTTTTTTTTAGACTGTTTAAAAATACATTTAAAAAGCTACAACAAATCCAGTAGTCCAGTTGGTGTTTATGAAAAAGACAAACTGTTGCTCATTAAATTCCTCTCCAAATGGTGAAGATATAAACAAAGCAGAAAAGGAGTACAAATTATATTCGGTATCACGAGCAGAAGAGCTGCAGTCAGAGATAATACATCTTTTTCCTAGCTTGGAAATCTCCAGCTGTCAGCAAACTCTCAGGCTTCTTGGAAGAACAACAAACCAAAAGCAACAAAATAAGTCCACAGAAAAAGAGAGCAGGCCAAAGACTTGAAGTGGGTGTTTTAAAAGCACACAGCGTCAGACTGTGGTTGCTCTGGACGTGGAGAATGCATGGAAGTTTAACAAGATATGTTTTGGGGTCTGAAAAGGGCAGGCATCTGTTTTTCATTTTAAAAAAAAAAAAGTCCATTTTTCAGACTCCCTGCAAAGATAAGAAAAAGTGATTTTCATAATTGCTCCAAACATTGGCTTCCTCTGCCTACATTGCTCCGAGATTATGTCCAATTACTGACTAAATATAAAGCATATTAACAAAAGTTCCATTTCATTTTGGCATCTTATTATAACAGTAGCTTGGAGCCACAAGTGCAAGAGGTGGATGATTGATTAATGTGTTGTGAGGCCAAAACAACCTCTGCTCAGTCAGGAGTTTTAAAAAAAACACCCTCAAAATTACTTTGGCTTCAACACTGGAGCTGAAACATTTCATATGGGATTCTCTCCTGCCAAGTTTTATCTGGAAACATAATCTGGACGTGTTACTCCCGGGTGTACGGTTTTGGAGAATTGCCTGAGCTGTCTGTTTTGTCCTCAAACACCTCTGAGCATCACAGCCAGGTGGTCAAGATCACCCTCGACCACTTCGATGCCCACTAGGTGAGAAATCAGCACCGGGTGGTGCTGAAATTATTCTTTTAGAGTGACAGCTTATTTTACCCACTGTTTTCTTTTTATTCCAAAATCTCCACCAAACACACACAAGGGTAATATCTGGTTCTTACAGCATAGAAAATTGGACCCAATTACATTTTCATTACTTATCAAACTCCTTTAATAAACATCAAATGGTTACGTTTCCTATGCAGTGGATTTTCTTTTCCCTGTAAGCCTCAAAGAAAAGAGGACGCAGCAATTTCCAGATTAAGGAGAAAAGGAATTAGACTTTACTGTTTGCCGGTGATTACCCTATTATTACTGTGAAAAAAATAACTCTTTAACCCAAAAAAGAAAGATTGATCTATTTTTGCTGTCTGCTTCTTAGAAAACTCATTTTTTACGAAAAATACCTTGAGGAAGTTTCCAAAGTGAGTGTGTGGATAAAAAACGCAGCACATTCCTTCCACACTAATGGCACGGTTTGCTTGTGGCCGTAACACTCCAGCTGGCATTGACCGACTGTTTGCCCAAAGGACTGAGTCCGTGTTTTAGTGCAGTGACCCACGAGTGCCGTCTCCAGTGCAGCGCTTTTAAAACACAAGAAGGTTAAAAATTTCATAAGCCAGCATAAAAAAAGCATGAAGCAACGGGCCAATCTGTTTTTGCCGTCTAATTGTTTTCTTTTTAAGGAGTGAAAAGAACAAGAACATTGACAACTCCTAAGTTGTAAAAAAGGCAAAGTCTTTTAATAAATCAGACTATACAGACAGAAAAAACAAAACAAAACAAAAAAATTTAAAAGCATGTTTGTCATTGAAATATGAGAGAAATCACTGGAGGATTTGTTTCTGGAGCAACCTCTGCTGGCTTTATGGTGACACTGTAAGCAGCTGTCGAGCACCAGGGGCATGGCCTCAAAATTATATCATAATATCTCAAGAAGATATGCAAATATGATAATGAAAATTGATATGATAGTGAAAATTTTCCCTTTACCGCAAGAGCAAACACATTGCAAAGCTAAATGCAAAAGGTTGTTTTGCACCCCTCTCAATTTAGTTTCTGTAATGCTAGAGCTAGAGCTGTAATTTTCTGTTGATATGTATGCAAACCCCTGGTAAATGTTGGCCACAATGTTGCCAAGAGCTCATGCAAATGTGTCCTCCAGTGTAATTCCAAGTGAAAATTTACACATTATTTCTCATAATTGTGTGTCTCCAAAAAGTCTCCAACAGCCAAATCTCAGCGAGATACTACCTTAAAAGCACAACAGATGTCACTCTTAAGATGTGCCTTGACTTCAGGTGAGCCAACATTATTGCTGAGTAACACACATCCGTAGAGAGACTTTAAATATAAACATAACACAGCTGAGACAAACGCCCACACTGTTACCAGTTTATAAGCATTAGCTGTCCTCACTTCCTGCTTTTTAACAAGCTGAAGTCAAATCCAAGCAAAGACGCTTGTGATCCTAGCAGGAGAGTGATCATTAACCGCCCCTTCCCCCAAGTTTCCCCAGGTAGAAGCTGCAGCCTGCTGCGAATTTTCCTTTTTAATCAAACTCTGATCCGTTCCTCTAAACTTGTGGAGGCTGACGAGGAGCCCATATGTCTAATAGACCCGCGGCTGGTCTCACCCAGTGGGAGGGACCAGAAATTTGCTGTTACCCCACAGGAACTGCAGGGAGCTGTGCTGTGGACGAGGTGTGTGGGCTACAAAGGCAGCAGAAAGCACAGCCGCCTCAGCGTTAGGGAAATGCAGAGAGTTTCCTTTAAATAGGCACCTAAACTTATATATCACATGTGAATACAAATGCACATAAATTAGCTTGCAAAAAAAGAGAACAAGAGAATACAATTAGCCCAATTACATCTGCTTAGGTTTAAAATATTCACTTTTAACCAACATTTCTGCTTAGCCTAGCTTTTTTTCTGTGCCATGTATGTAGAGCAGATTTGAGCATGTATGAAATACTGTAAATATAAAACAAACTCACGTACAGTTGAGATTTTTCTGGAGGCTGCAGTCTATATTTAGGAGATCGTCATGCATGTCTGTGTAAGTAATAAAAGCTTGTATTGGTGTTATTGCCTGAAGCATTTAAGTGTTATTAACTGCCCTGCATACAAGTACAACTCATGTTGGAAATAAATCTCCTAGAGGCACTCTGTAATTTAGCTTCAGTGGAAAAGTGGAACCAAGCAAACAAAGATTTGTCATTTGTGCGAAGCGACTGTCCTTTCTGTGTCTACAAATCTGACGCGACGTCCCCCCATTACTCACACCACAGCCTAGTGTTTGCAGGAGAATGAGTTAATGAGTGAACATCGAGCTCCAACTTGCATTTAATTTGTTCACAATCATAACGACTTCATTATCTGAGTAACCATTAATAAAACCACCATCCATACCCACAACAATGTTTGAACTCCAAATTACCAAATTAATTTGTGACAAGAGCAAGTGCATTTGGATTTGTGAGCAACAATTATCACATCGCATTATGCTGTGCAGACCATCATCAGTGAATAAAAACTAAACAGGATATTTACAGGAGGTCAGATCCCATGCAGGCACAGGAAATAAAAAGAGTGCTCAACCTGTAATAGAATGAGGCAGATAAAAAAAGCCACTGATGACTAAAAGGGGCACTTTTGTATGGTATAATATATAATTTTATTGTAGAAAGGTGAGTGGAAGGAGTAGGAGCAGAGAGAAGGACAAAAAGGAGAGCTGGGACAGAGTTGCAGCTGAGGCAATAGTAAAATTAAAAGACCAGAAGCTGGGACAGAGTCCCATTTCATCTGAAAAATGCTTGAGTCAGGAGATGAGAGAACCATTAGGCCAATGAGTCACAGGGAGAGGCTGTAAAAAAACAGATCTGAACCGAGAGCAGCTCACAGTAACATTGGGAAAATAACAACCTAAGAACTGTGCAACAGTGGCTACAAATAAGGTGTTGTGATTTTATTGGGCAGAGGTGGATACACTCAGAAAAAAGTTCTTTCAATTGTTCTTTGAACCTCCGATCAGTAGAGATACTAACCATAACAGAATACTAAAGTTCTGATTTTTGGATCCACCATAAAATGACAACAAATCACCAAGAATCCAATTATTGCTGTCTTCTTTTTGCTTTCTTGCTTTGCTTTATCTTACTGATCAATCCAAAACTATAAAGCTGATTAAAAGTACAGTAATATACACTAGATTTAAAAAAACAACAACTCCAAAACAAACCAAACTGAAAGTTGACAGAAAGACCACGACAGAAAAACTGCAAAACACTGTCAAGGAATACAGGAATAATATACCACCGATTACCAGATTTGGTGTTAATGTGTCAGCTTCAACTCTCCTGTTTGATTTCAGCAGCAAATGTTTCAAACAACAACGGAGCTGAAATGAAAGCCTATGATTGACATTTATGAAAGAGAAAATATAAAGAAGAGACCCACCGCTTAAAGAAATAGTTGACAGGTTGCTTAAAGAAATAATTAAAAAAAGCCAGATTGCAGAAACATTCACTTGCACTGATGCAAGCTCATTGTTTCTACTAGCAGAGCACAGAAAAGGGAAATATTGTCCTGATTACATATGGAAGAGAAGGGTTTCATGCATAGGATTACCCATGAGCGAGTGCATTTAGTTAAGAACGCCTTATAGTGCTGATTACTTTGTCAATGCTCGGCGCACGCATACTATGACAGTGAAAGAGAAAAAGGGGTTCTCAACCCATTTTGAAGAAGGCTTTTACAATCAGGAGACCATTAAAATATCAGTTAATGATTAACTCCATTCATTTAGATAAGAACATCATGTTCACCCAAATAAATCCCTGAGGTGTTTTAAAAAGGCAGACTCCCCCCCCCCCCGAAAGACTTTGCATGTTTCCAGTTTTTAAACAGAGATGGGTCCTCTAACCATGGATAAAGTCTGTTTACGCTGTTTGCTCTGAAAAATACAGGCAAATAATGTTACTCATGATGCAGCATGCACTTTCTCTTTTCATTGATTCATAGTCAGTTCCTCCATTTGGGTTGATAAATAAGCCATGTGATGATGGAAAACAACTAGTTTATTCAAAAAATACACAAGAACAGAGTCTCTGACAGAGTCACATAAATTAAAGGTCCAGTGTTAGGTTGTGACTGTGGAAAACAAAATCCCCACTATAAGAGAAAGAGAGACGTTTCTCCCTGGTGCTGCTTGGTTTGTATCCTCCAGCTCGGTGTTTTAACTCTGAACTTAAAGCGATAATCTGGTCAGTTTTGAAGTGACATTCTGTCAAATAGTTATCAATCGTTAGTACCAGCTATGACACAAGTCAAAGAGCACAGAGTTTGGAGGAAAGGGCAGAAGTCTTCATCCAGGCTAGGCTAACGGCTCGCCAAAAGAGGGCTTATAGTTGATCATTTTTCAAGCTTACAGAACAACTCTTTCTCAAGACATACTGGTGTGAGAGGATGCAATGTTAGCTAAAATTATACCTCTACACTTTTTACACGGCACCTTTTGTTTAGTGTGTTTTCTCAACCGAACAATGTTTGTATTACCTTGCAAAAGATGTCCTACAGTATCGCCGTCTCAGCTGAAAAAGTACTGATTATTGATTTGACGGAACATCAATTAAAAAATTATTAGACTTTCCTTTAAATGTGAGTCACTGTGTTGTAATCTTCACCAGAAAACAGACAAAAAACAAAATTCCAAACATCTCCATTTTTTTTATACACATAAAAGAAAAAGTCAAAACCTGTTTGGTGTTCTGCACCATGTTTTGTACTGAGCTCTCTCTGGCTGCAGAGCGCTTAAACTTCAGCACCATTCAGTGCATCAGAGCTCCAGCTCCGCTCTCTCTGAAGCCAGGTAGATAATCTCACCACACGTTGGACCCGTGTCACATATCTAGACAGCTGGCAATCTTAAGCCTCTCTCTGAGCTTTGGATACATCTGGGGGTGGGGTGGGGGGGTGAAAAGAGTGCCAGGTGATGGAGAAAACCTCCGGCAAAAAGCTCAGGGCTTTACAGAGCACACTCAGTCTGTGTAATGACCTCAGCTTTTAATGGATACTTGTGTAAAATAGTTTATTAGTTCTGAGAGAAAAAATAAATGCAAAGAGGAGATGGCTATGGGGAGCATCCTGAGATGGGGCTGAGCGTAGCCTCATCTTAAAAGCCCAGATATAAGCCTATTGGAGGGGTCCGCTATCTCCCGGGCCCAGCTTGTCAAATACATACCTTTTACCTCATTACCTGCTCAGCACAGCCATTATTGAAGGAAAAGGAGTGAACGCAAGATAAGCACAAAGATTTCTTGGGGGGAAGCACAAAAACAGGCATCCTGCTTCCTCCTGATAAAAAAAGGAAGCGAGGGCCCCTCAACTTCCTGCTCTCAATGAACTCTGGAGCTGCCAGCTGCCCCATGTTTAGGTCACTCGCTGCTTCCTGGCTCATATGGAGACACGCAAGGGACAAAAGGAATGCAGGAAAGTGTGAAGAATGTGTGCGTTTATGATTTACGAAATTGAAAGTTATTCTAAAACTGAGTTTGTTAAACAGGTTGTTTTCTAGATGCCCACAGTAAGAAGTGTTGCAACCATTTTAGCATTAATGACATTATCCAAACATTTATTAACATTGTAAATCATGTGCAAGTGGCCCTTATAGGTTTGTAGTGTGTTAACTATTGCTACAAGGTCTCGTTAATAACTACTCATCTATCATCAGGACTGTGGTAAAAATGCTCACAGAACAAACTATTCTTATAGCTTGCCGCCGAAGGCTAAAGGGCGATAATGTTTTGGCCCGAGTCTATGCCTGTGTCATGTTAGCAAAATATCTCATGAACCACTGGATGGATTTTAATGACTCTTACAGACATTGAGCTAAAATCGGGTGTGTGAGTTGCTGAGACTGATCCCCAACTTATACTCTGAACACAAACTGATTAAAAACTGATCTCACTCGAAGCTTTGCCATTACCTACTGGAGTCAACACTGCCAGTCTGTTAGCAAAATAACTCATGAACCACTGGACAAATTTTAATGAAACTTTCAGAAATTCAGAAATGAATAATTGGATTTCCATCTACAACTGATTAACCTTTGGAGTCAACCCAATTCAAGATGGCTGCTACAGCTAATCAAACTTAGCAAACACAAAAATGGCTATAACTCAGCCAAATTTACAAATATTGAGCTGAAGTTTGATGTGGAAGTAGCTGAGTGTTGTTCTCAACACATACTCTGAGCATTACCACATCTTGCAAGATCTTGCAGTTTCGCACAAGACTGCTCATACCGTCATTTACAAAGTTAGACCAAAATGGATATGACTCCATCCTTTTTCATTATAAAATGAGCTTAATTTAAAACTCTAGCATGAAATCCGGTTCTTCAAGGAATGCTAGGCCTCTTATTTAAAATGTTAATTCTATGAAAATGAACTTTTAGCTATCTTGTAATGTGTTACATTCTGTTCATACACTTTTACAGTTCAAGTAAACATCTGTTGACATTACAGGAACAGTAAAAGGGATGTATGACATGTGATCAGTCCCATCACCCTTTAATCACATTCCTCAGAGTAAATAGAAACTAATTCTTTGTGCTTTCTTTTCCTGAGACACAAGAACAACGGCTGCATGCAGGAGCTCTGTGGTGGATCAGCAAGAGGAAGTTATTTAAACAGAAAAAAAACAAACTACTTTTCCCCTCCGTTTATTTCCAGCATTGTCTGAATCTTTTGACCCTTTGACTCAAATTCATAAAGTCTATTGAGTTTCTCCTGGTCAAAAAGTCTTACTGAATTTCCACTCAAGTTGATACTTGAGCTTCATAAAAGATAAAAAAATCATCCACAGAGACCTTTAACCCTTAATGAAAGAATTAGACGTAGAAAGCTCTAAGAGAGTTTGTTTTTTCTTTTTTAAGCAGAGGATAAAATGTCTGACAGAAAAAACAGAAAAAGATTCAGGAGAAATATTCTTCAAACGCTGAATGACAGTGAGTTAATGAAACCCTACAGATAAGATCGTGCAGGGATAATGTTTGTGGTCGATCTCATTTGAGATGCGCTCACATCTCCCACCCAAAACAATAGCGCTCTAACATCAGCAATGAAATAAATCGCAGCACAAATTTATTCTAAAACTTGATGAAAGCAACAGAGAAGCACAGATGATTCTTCTGTCAAAATGGATTTAAGTTTGTCAGCTGGTAGCAGGACCCTGCTTTTCAAATATTATGGAGGCTACATTTGAAATAACAGACATTATTTTTTCTCTAAAACACTATAGATCAAAAGGATTAGACATGCTTTAACTGGGAGGAAATTCTATGACTAGTTTTCTTCATTTCACTGTAAATTTTGTGCCCATATTCATAGAGAATTATATAGTTTTCTTCTAAATGAACAATTTCTTTTGTCTCTTTATGCACCAATAATCTAATGCCGGTGATTGACCAATTCAACACTCAGAAATACAATTTCTACTCTGGTAAGAGACCACACCTTAGCTATCAAAATCAAAAAGCAATAAAAATTCCTTTTTTTTTCTTGGCTTGTGAACGCACCACAGCTAAGCAGCTAATTAACAGTGTATATATGGTGTAAAAGTTTCAACTAAATGAAGAAGACTCAAAGTTATTTTTTGTGATATCTGTATGTATAAGAAACTATATTTCAAGCTGTCATTTAAACTGGTGACATATTCAGTTGGTGCACTTTTATGATTTAAGGTGTGCAAGAAAAATAAGACTTTTCAGGTGCTATTAGGAAGGAACTCTGTAATATGTTCTCAGATGGGGTTTTTTGGACAATTACCTCAGTCCAATAACCTGGAGGATTATTATTTATCATTGATGTCAATGTCAATGCAAAATATATCCAGTTTTAGCACCAGGTCAGTTGCAAAGCCAAAAGCAGTGCTGACGTGTCGGCCATAACAATGTCCATTTTCGTGGCTTTTAAACAGCTGGTGAAAAATACACATTTCTGAGAGTAAATAATTTCTGCCAGCTGAAAGGCAAATTTCATTTTCTCATGTCTCCCAACAACAAAGATGCTGAACCCATTACAGGCCGGGGCGTGTGCATCACACACATTAAATGAAGGGTCCTCTAGCAATCTAAAAAAAAAAAAAAAGCAATTTTCTCATTGAGCCAAAAGATGCTCCATTTAGTTCCAGGCTCTCTATGGACCACAAATGCCGTAGCGGGGCTGATTCTGGGGGAAAGCGAGCGAAGAGCGATGGCCCTGCCTCGAACCCCCCA
>JAOXNZ010000012.1:10833158-10844782 GCA_028566095.1 Kryptolebias brasiliensis | reverse complement strand
GAGTGTGAATGGTTGTTTGTCTCGTTTGTCTCTATGTGGCCCTGCGATGGACTTGCGACCTGTCCAAGGTGTCCCCCACCACCAGCACAGTGACTGCTGGAGATAGGCACCGGCTGCCTGCGACCCGGAATGGAAAAGTGGGTAAAGAAAATGAATGGATGGATGGATGGATGGACATTCACAGTAATATATTTAGCATAACGGGCCCATCATCCAGCGTGAGGGGGGCTAATCAACGTGAAAGAAAATAACAGTTTTTTTTAGACTGTTTTAATATTCTCAGTTAATTGATTTTGGAAGTCATGACAATGTTTTATCCTGCAAAAAATGATGAAAGTGATTACCATATTGACTGACTCCAAGGTAAGAAAAAAAAGAGTTCCTTTGAAGATCAAGGAATGCACTAATAAATCTCGAGTGTGGTGGTGCTGCCGAGGGCTTAATGCAGCGTTTCATCTGCAGAGTGTCACATATAAGGAGACTTGTGTACCAACGTCTGTTCCTGTCCTTAAAGCAAATAAATAATAAATAAACGAACAAACAGTTGTTGTTAAAACCATTTAAGTACATTAAAGCATCTAGTTGTTCAAACTGAAAATTCACTATGAATTTCTTTTTTGAAGGAAACATTTTATGGGTTCAGTGATGAGAGCTGTCGCCTCAAAGCAAGAAGGTTTCAGGTTGAATACCCAGCTGCAGCCTCTCTGTCTGGAGTTTTAAATGTTCTCCCAGTGCGTATGTGGGTTTTCTCCGGTTTCTTCCCACAGACCAAAAACTGTTAATTAACAGCTCTAAATTGTCGCTAGGTGTGATTGAGAGCGTGAACGGTTGTTTGCCTCGTGTGTCTGTTTGTGATCCTGTGTCAGACTGCTGACATCTGCAGGATGCACCCCGAGCTCTGCCCAGTGACGGCTGGAGATAGGCACCAGCTCCCCCATGACCCTGCACGGAAAAGCAGATAAAGAAGATGAATGGATGGATGGACGTTTAGTTTACGAGGATACATGGTTATTACTGTTTCCTTACAGCAAGGTCACTGGTTTGACTCCCAGCTGAGGCCTTTCTGCACAGAGTTCTCTCTGTTAATGTGTTAGTTTTCTCTATGTACTCTGAATTCCACCCACAGTCCAAAAACGTCCATGTTAGGTTGATTGGCTACTCTAAATGATCACTACAGGTGTGTCAGCTTGGATGGATGGATCTACATTACAATAACCTAAAGTGTTGTATATTTTTACCTGGAATAGTTCAGGCTATCCAACTAAGAAATGATGGGGAAATAAATTTCAAAACAGCAATAAAGTACAATTTATTTTCATAAGCTGATAATTACAGATGTTTGTCGACAGAAATGGTGCTTCATTTTTCTTTCTAGGGATGCAAATAAAGATAAACCTTTCAGTTCACGTAAATAAACCCCACAGAGCTCAAGATGTTTCCTTCACTGATCTAACATTTACATCCTGTACTGGAGAGAGGGCCATTATTTACTTCTGTAAGAGTGCACTTCCTTTATATCCCCAGCACAAACAAATACCTAAGTGTCTCCATGTAATTAAGGAAAATAGGACATTTATCCTCTGTCCAGCAAACTAATTATATTTTAATTAAATTACAAAAAGTTTTACATCTTTTGTCAAAGTAATTCAGTTTTTCTGACACACTATGTGTCAGAAAAACTGATATTTGGTAATAATGGCTGCAGTCAGTCTGATATGTTAAAGTGCAGTTTGTAACTGACCTTTTTTCATGTAACTCTTTAGAAACACTAAAAATGTACATTACAACTTTTATTTTTAAGCTTTTTTTCAGGAAGGGAAACTGGGAAAGATAATTAATACAAATTAGAAAAAATGTTGTCAAAATATCGAACAACACAAAACACGTGAATGTATCCTTTGACATGTTATCTGTGTGAAAGTAACGCTTCATTGCTTCTGTTGTCTCCATCTCCAGATAAGAAGGAACTTTCAGATTTGGCAGCTGATAGTTCTTGTTTGTCCCCTGTTAATTATTCATGCTGTGCGCCTGTCTGCCCAGCCAGAAAACAAGAGAAGAGCTTTTTGTTCCACGTTTGGAGTGGGCTTGAAGTGTTTTCTCTCCCTCTGTGCTCCTCGTGCCACAAAAATCTACTACAGATGGAGAGCGAGATAAGAGCTCTAGAGACTGATCTTTTTGCCTTCTCCTCTGAGGTCGTGACACTGACATTCTCACCGGCATACGTGATACTTTCAACCCCCCAGTCTTGTTGTGTTTTCGCCTAATCCTTTTCTCATTGGCCCTAAGGAACTTGGCACAACTTAAAGTGAGCTTCTGGGGCCAAAAAAAACGAAACGACAGAAAAAAGTAAAAAGCAAATCTGGGCAAAGATTAGTTTTGAAAGGTAACTTTCCAAATTTCACCAGGATTCAGACGTAGGGTCTCCGTCAGAGTGAAGAGAAGCGTCACAGGAATGTCTTGGCAGCAGAAGGAACAGCTGTGAGGTATTTTCTCTTTGGCTCTTTTCAGGAGACTTAAGAGTGTTAAAAAAAAAAGGCTGAGGTGACTAAAACAGCCCCCCTCTCCTTTGGGCACTCACATGGATCACTCTTGGGAGGAGTCATTACACAGTGAAGAAATTATTTATTTCTCATAGATAATCAGTGATTACTCAGTAAATATCCTGGTGCCGAGGGATTTACAGTCTCATGTTTTCACATTTTAGTGAAGATTCTCACACCAGTTTACTTTCAGATGCTTTTTAAAAGGCAAACAAAAGTAGTGAGCAATCATTTAAACCCATCTCGTATGAAAATAGAGCAAATGTTAGAACAAGGCTAAAAACTAAAGACTAAAATTAATAGGTGCAATAAAACAGTGGAGAGGTTTGTGTGCGTGTGGGTGTGTGTGTGTGTTGGACAGAAAGACTTCAATATTTCATGAGTAAACATGGCACAGCAAAAAAGACAAAATAAATCAGACAACTAAATGGCTGGTGCAGGTTGTCTCTTTGTAAAATCCAGGTATTGATCTGACAATAAAAGGCCAGTGCTGGTAACAGAGAGGTCAGTGACGGGAAATAAGAGGGTGTCTGTTTATTTGGCTCAAATTGTAATCATTATTCTATTTTAGTAAATTCTAAACCAGTTATTATCTCGGCTGGTTGTACGCACAGCAAAGCTGCTAACCCGATGGTTTAATCACTTGATGTTTTTCTTTTGTCTATGCAGCCAGCTCCAAATTTGACTTTTCTACAAAAAACAAAACAAAAATACATTAAAGGCCAAGGAACCTTTGCAGGAATGCATATTGCCCTCTGCCTTTCATGTCAGACTTTAAAACCAAGATCATTTTATCTTGAAACTGATGGAGTTTTAGCCTTTTTGGTCAAATCTTGACCAAAAGAATAGATCTAGGCTGGATCTCATGATAGCCAAGAAGTCTCTTAAACAAACATCTTGTACAGTCTGTAAGCTCTCAAAATGTATATAGTTAATGACTCTCAGCTACTACTAATCCAAACTTTAGCTCAGTATCTATAAAAATGACTGAGTTATAGCCATTTTTTTCCTAAGGGAGATTAGCTGTGGCAGCCATTTTGAATTGGGTTGACTCCTGAAGTTAATCAGTTGTAGATGTGCATCCAATGATTAATTTCTGAGAGTTTCTTTATAACTTCTCCACTGGTTCATGAGATATTTTGCTAACAGACAAATAAACACATGCATGCACACAGGCAATTACAGTATCACCCATTGTCTTTCAGGAGTGGGTGATGATAATAATAATAATTTATTTGTACAAATGAAAACTTTCTAAAGCCAGATGTGTCACAGAAAGAAACACATTTCTTCTCATCCCACCAACTCCTCAGTCGTCTGGATTTTAACTCTTTTGTTGAATCATCCGAAATTAGGTTAAAAAAAAAAGCTACAAGTCTGTAAATGTGTGGAGAGTTTTGAAAAGTCTCTTTAGATGAAAAGAGGTGAATGGGTTCATCTCTCATTGCGCACGAGGAAACAGTTTTTTCACTGTTAAAGAGTATTTGTTTAAATATGTGAAAAATATTGGGATTGAAAAAGTGGTGTGGTGTAATAAATCTGAGCATGCTGTGAGTGGCTGATAGCACATTGGGAAGTATATGGAAATGCATTTTAAGATCATGATTTAAGTGGTCTAATGAATAAAGTGAAAAAAAAAGCCATGTCTCTACAGATGTAGAAAAACAAAAATCACATGCTGATTCACATTAAATGTTTTATGCATCCAGTCATTAACAGGAAATCCTCTTATCTAGGCAAAAAAGAAAACATCTTTAAAATGAATTAATACAACATCAAATAGACAAAAAAAAAGATTGTAAAAGCAGTACGAAAAACTATGAACAACTTTTCCGCTTTCATTAGAGTTGTAAGAAGCAGCCAAGTTGTTAATTAAATACAGCTGATGAACCGATCATCAGTGATGTCAACACCTGTAAAAAAGCCAACATTTTGGCAGTTTGCTGCTCTGGAGAATTCAGGTGTGTGATAACGCAACAAAAATACATGAGCAACCATCTTAGAGGAGCAACTGTTTGTGTTTGCAAATCATGGAAGGATTTTGTGACTTAGTTTGAAAGATTATTTATATGAAAAACATTTAAAAGAGTTATCATTCTTTTAAAAATTGATAAAACCCAGAAGCTATGTCTCAGACTAAAGGTCTCAGCACGTTTACAGTACAGTACGGTTTTGCCAGGACAAAGTCTCTTCTCTCAAAAAAAAAAAGGAAAAAAAAAGACAGTGACAGCTCTGCTGAGGTTTGCAAAGTTACGTCTGAACAAACCACAAGACTTGTGGAAAAATGTCCAAATGCTAAAACTAAACAGCATCTCAGCACAGACACCTCATTCCAGCTGTCAAACACAGTGGTGGAGGGGTGATGATCGGGGCACCTGGACACCTTGCAGTCATTATGCCAGAAGTACTGTAGAGACAAATGTGATGCCATCTGTCCGACAGCTGAAGCCCGGTCGAAATACAGTCAGAAAACAGGACAAAGAGAAGTCTTTGTCCTGTGTGTGAGTGTGTTGCAGTGTGTGAAGACACACAGCAACAACTGTGTTTGACTGAAAAAGAAAAAGTCAAAGTGACCACACAAAGTACAGATCTTAACTGGAGCTGTGATTAAATAAATATTCAAAAACATTAGTAAACTGAGGCAGATTTGTACAGAGAATTGTGACTCCAAACCTCCACAACACTAAATAGGACTAAAAGAGACATAAGATAATAACTTTTAAGTTATTGCTGTTTAAGTCGTTGTACAAGTGTTCTAATTAGTAAGTTATTATAGGTTTTTCCACACTTTTAATTGTGTGTTCATGTTTAACAGTTATTTCAAAAAATAAACTTTGTTACTGTTAAGGTAAAATATAATAATTAATGATGTTTCATGCACTCATGTAACCTTCAAGTCTGTGTTTATCTGTTTTTAAGTAATCTGTATTGACTTAGAGAGAAGTACAGTCTGTATTTCTCAGGATGGTCAAGGTCTGAGACACCACAAGGCTGGTTGAAACTGGACTCTGTCTCAGGTTTGTGTTTAGTGGTGCTCCTCATGTTTTTTTTTTACTTTGTTAGTTGGAGCACTCAGAATCTGTTGAAGATTTGCTCTCCCTTGTTGAAAAGTGTAATAAACTTTTATTCCCAAGAAGGTTCTCAGTTTGAGCCTGGATTAATTTTTTTCCACAACAATTTGGCGTTGTTGGCAGGAAGTGGCTGTCGGGAACAGAGTGGACTGATCTGTCAGGATTTGTGGGTCTTTGGGTTTGTTTTTGTATTAGGTTTATTGTTTCTTTAATTCTGTTATTTAGTTCCTGTTTAGTTTTAGTTAAGGTGTTTTGCTCCCTGTGCCCTTTGTGTTTCCTGTCATCATTCACCTTTCCTCTGCTCAGTACCTGTCAGCCTGCCTTAACCACCCACACCTGTCCCTCGTTTCTTATCAGTCACTTACAGTTACCCTCAGCCTTTAAAACCTGTTCTCCTTCACTTCCCCGCTGGTTCAGTTTTCCTCGTGGCTCTCCCCTCGTGTTCTTTTCAGTCTGGATTTTGTTAGTTTTAGTTGCTGCCACGTCCGCCTTTTGGTTTCCTTTTTGTTAATAAACTAGTTTTTCTTTGGAGCTCTGTGTCAGTTTTCATTTGGGTTCGAACCATCCAACCACTCAACCTTGACACTGATCATCTTAGAATAACCTTCTAGCCTCCAATCCTCAACGTAGATTTTAGAGAGGGGAAGACTGACCGCAACAGTCCACGATCGCTACTGCTGGGATCCAACAAACTTAAAATTCCAAAATAATCAGACTACTTTTGAGTAAAACAAGCAGGCCTAAAAGGAATAAAAGGTAATTAGCTCTTACTGTGGTGCTGGAGGGAAATGGTTGACATTGTTTGACTGGTGACTGTGATTTGAGTCCTATGGAGGGAAAGACCAGCTCAGGTACTCCAGGAAAAGGTCAGCTGACCTCAGGAATCTTCCTCTCACCACCACCAACCTGCCCTGTGCCCCCCACCCCTCTGCTGCTACACAACTGCTGAGGTACTTCATGGTGAAATGTCATCCTGCAGGCCTGACTTTGCTTCAACATCAGCTTTCTGTCTAGGCCAGAGCAGGCGGGTGATATGCAGCATAGACTGTGGAGCTTCAACTCTGAGGGGAAAAAAAGAAAAGAGAGGATGCTTTCTAAGCGATGAGAGACTGGGACATTTGTTTGCACTGACAACGAACAGTCTTTTTTTTTTTTTGACAAACAGCAGAAAACTGTATCTGAGCGGACATCCAGTTTCTAGAGATGGCCGAATGAACACCCTGGGGTCAAAGACAGCAGATGTACCACTGGACCAGCAGACTGGGAGAAGATGCTGATTGTGGTGAGGAGGTTATTGGCTATCAGTGATATCAAAAGATGCACATTGCCACCCTTGACCTTCGGAGAACCAGACCAGTGCTTTCCTTTGTGGAACTTGAAAACAAGCAACTGCTTCTGAAGTTAAGGAAGTAAGCAGCAGCATCTTTGTGATAAGGGTGTGTGTGTATTTTTGGCTGAGAGTCACCTACTATTTAGTACCTGTATTATTTAAGTTTTACCATTTTAGTGCTGTATTTCTTTACATTTTCTTTCTGCTACTTATTTTTATTGTCTTGCTACTTCCCACTCTTTGAGGTATCCTTATCTAGAAATACTTAACATGTGTGACTGAGTAGGGAGGTGACTTGACGGAAGGGAAAAAAAAAGGGAAATTCTTGAGATGTGTTTGCTTTTTTTCTTATGTTTTGGTGAGGCTGGTCAAATCTTTTTGTTTGGTTGCTGAAGGTTAGAACTGTATGGGTCACAAATGTCCCGTTTCTTTATTCCCGTTCATGGACCACGGAACACCGTGGAAACTACAACACAAACACTTTCATTAACCCCAATAGATCTGCAGTTACAGCTGAGCATGCATCAATTCTTCTGCAAATTTCTTGGCTTGGTGTTGCCTGGAGTTGTATTTGTTATATAGCTCTTTAACTCAAGCTCAAGCTTTTCAGTCACATCCATCATGTCAAATAAGTCATTTTCGGAGTACTTAAATTTTTGTCTTTTCCGGGTTTCTCCTAATTTCTCATAGATTAACTGGAATTTTCTTTCTCTTTGAGGCAATTCTTGTTCTTTCAGCTCTTGCATTTTTGGTGTGAGAAGTCTCTCACCGGTGGGTTTCCATGTGTCATCTGTATTTGATACAGTTGTGGTAAATGTTTTTAAAAAGGTGCTTAGATTTTTTTCAGTATTATCTTCCAGGTGTCCAAGTCCCAAAATATCACGTGTCGTCTGTGATCGACTCAGATGCCTAGTCAATATAATATTTTCCAGAGGCTGAGATAAATATGTAAACCTGGAGTCCAAACTCTGAGTAATGTTTGAGGTTTTACAGATTACGTGAGGGTACAGTTTGCTGCAAAATGGAATAAGAAAATGCTTCTATGTATTGCTTTTTTGTGCAGTTTGGTGTGTGGTCTTCTTGTTTTTTATTTGCCCAAGCTGTGGGAAACAAAATGTCCATATTGTTCTTTGTTCGTGTTCCTCGCATAAGAAACACACACTCACAGGCAGACGGTGAGAGCTTACAGAATGCCCCTCATGCGCTCTATCTTCTGGCACATTAGCCTCTTTAATTCAATTTGCACTATCAGCGCTTCATTTTCACACGCATAGATTCATACCACATGCTAGCTCATTAAAGGGGCCATGGTCATGCTTCACAAGTTTTCACACAGTGGGTCTTATTGTTGTGGACACACACACACACTCTGAAGTGTAATGGTCTGTAGACATTTCTCAAACAACAGCACAGGAATAATTTAATATAAAACATGTTGTGATGATCCCATCCTGACTTGTTTTGGTTTTATTTTGTTTTTGGTGTAATTTTATCACAGCAAAAAAATCAATAATTATGCTTTCCTATATGTGTTGCAATGAAACAATACCACTGAAACTCTACCAAAATTAAAAAAAAATAACATTTTAAAACTGGGTGTATACAGGTATGTATGTCTACAGTAACTTGTTTTAAAGTGATAACACAATTGGCCAACCTCTTCCACCAAACCAGCTTTGGTGCTGCTGAGTCTTTATTTTTCACCAAAACCTTACTGGATTCATAGAGCTTGATCATTTCAAACAGTATTTCCTCGTTGGTTATGTTTTGATGTTGGTGGAGAGCGGAGTCCAACCTTAACCCAACTATAAAGACTCAAGAATGTTTTATGATTTTCTTTTTCCTTTAAAAGCCATATGTTCTTGTATTTTCTGCAGGAATTATAAACGACTCAATGAGTGAACAAAGATTGCGCCAATGAGGTTTAAGCTTCTATTAAAGAAAGGCAATTAAAAAGTGATTTGGGAACTTAGAAAAAAAAACATCCAAGCTCACAGATGGGTGATCAGTTACAAAGAGCCCATAATTTGGTTTTCATGACTTGTTTACTTTTGAATTTTCTTCTAATTACGCGAACAAACAAAACAAAGCTGCAATGGACTTGCTCCCAACTGCGCAGTTTGTCTCCCATCAATTTGATTCACATAAAATCCTCAAGGCACACAGAGACGTACACGAGCGCTCAAATAGACTGTGAACACATCCTCGCAGCCTCAATCTGTCATGGGACATCAGCCAGCGCCCAGGGGAGGTGTGCCATGCGCCCTGCCCCTCCATGGCTCCAGGACTGGGAAACCAAATTGAGACAGGAGGTGTAGACGGGGACGACTCATCTCCTGGAGGCCCTCGTAGGGCAACATAACACATATTTAGCGACACTCCCTCTGAATAGACTTGCCGTTTTAATCTTCCATTGTACGGTTGTGTCATAATCCCATTTTCCAGACTTGACTTCAACATGTTCTTGTCTTGAGGGGAAATTTTTGGAACGTTTTTTATGATATTTTGGCTTCTCCTATGTAATCAGTGGCAAACCTCTGAATGACTTTGCTCAGACGCCATTTAAAATCAGCGTGCTTTTGCATGAAACGACGTGTGAATTCATGCGGCTCCATCTGGCTTCCTGAGGCCGCCTGCATCTGTCCTGTAAACTTGGAAGGTGATGCAGTGTGTATGATCATTTCACTCTAAAGCCAGAAGCTAAGAACTCATCTTTACTCAAAAACACCCTCATCTTAACAAGTCCATGGTAAGTGTACCTGTCGGTAACCTAGCAACAAGCCCCAGGGGTTGTTTAGAGGAGTAATTTGACAAATCCGTGGGAAGATTTAGCACGCTAAATCAGGCATTAGAAAGCTTTTAGAGGTATCCTTGATTCTTTATGCACTGAGGTTGTTTTAGATAGCGTTTGCGTTGCTGTTTCCAAGTGCATTCCTTTAAATAATAAAAGAATAAACATCTGTGGGCAATCTAGTGTTAGGCCTTACTGCACTTCAATAATTACAGATGTCAACATGCTGTAGCTCCGTGACAGGAGCTTGAGGACATGAGGGAGGGAGAGCAGGAGGGAACGTGGAGGAGGAGAACTGTGTGCCAATCCATCCAGGGATTTTATTGACCTCCTCTTTGAGGAATCCGCACAGCAGAAACATCTGTATGGTCTAAACATAACCCAGAGGCAGCAGGGTGAGAGGACATAAAAAGAGTAAAGATGGAAGAAAAGGAATAGGCGGTCCTGAATCTGCCTCTTCACCAGCCCTTTGGCCCCTTTCTGACTGCAGAACCAACTCAGCAGTGCCTCACAGTGATAGGCCAAGCGTGGCTCAACTCCCTCCATCTACTGTACATCCAGAGTTCCCAGGAGGACGAACTCACTGATGAATGGAGAAAAGTAGGCCAGGCAAGCCACCGCGGCATCCCCTCCTCCTTCTCCTCCAGAAATTTGGTTCACTGGGAGGAAAAAAACACTCCATTTGTATGTCATGCCAAATGTTTTGATTCTTGCACTTCCTCTCGATGTCTGTAACTCATTCTATGCTCATTTTGACAGCTCTAATAAGTTCACCGATGAGCTTCTTTGTCAGAGAACCACCTGGTTTCATTGCGCAGCTTTAGGTATGGAGCTCCAAAAGGTATTTGTCTCGTCCAGATTCATTTTCTAGTCAGGGAATGTAGGAGGATGGAACGAGAAAAGAGTTTTAATATTTAATCGTCATATGTTTACTAAGGCTTTTGGGCCCCAAACAGAACAGAATATTTTTGAGGTTGTTAAACTCATTAATAAATACAATGAACTCAGGACTTGAAGTTCATTCAACATTTGTTTAGTTACCCACGTGTTTTGCTTTATCTACATCTTCTGTGGAAAAAAGGGAGGGAAAAGTAAATAAATGCATTCATGTTGTTCCATATATGCTTTTGTTCCAGTGAAGTTCACACTTCAGACTGGTGTAATTCCTTTTTAGAGTTTGTTTTTCATCTGTTCTCACTGGATGTGTTTTTACAACTGAATTAACTGTTGGCGTCAACCCAATTCAAGATGGCCACCACAACAAACACAAAAATAGCTACAACTCACTCATGTTTTTACAGACACTGAGCTAAAACTTGGTGTGGTAGTAGCTGTAAGTCATCCTCATCACATACTTTGATGGCTAACAGACTGCTGAGATTTTTGTGTAAAACTGACTTGCAAGGCGGCGGGCGATATGCATTATTTCAAGGTATACTAGTTTTTTACTTTTTCTCTTTTGTCCTTTTTGTGATTAATTTGTTGCCAGCTCAGTCAAATTTTTAACTAATTAAGCGTGGTTCAAATAGTTTATGCATAGCGTCATCTTCAACAGTTGTTGTGTTTTCTGCTTTTTACATACAGGTCCATCAGCATGGTTACACTTCTTTTTTTAAACTTTTCTTGGTTTGTTAATAACTGGAGTTTTGTGCTCACACTGTTTTTATTTTTCTTGTGTTTGCTACCTGCGTGCATTGGTTGTCTTCTTGTGTTTGAACCCAAACTTTGACATGAAAATTAATCAAGTCATTTCAGGAAACTGTCCCCAAATGGTGCTTGACTCTATCATGTAAGGCATCTGAGATGGGTGGAGATAATAAAAGCTGAGAGGGGGAGGTGTTAGTTGTGCAGGAGGATTGGAGGGGGTCATCCAGCTGGGATAAAAATGCCTG
>JAOXNZ010000012.1:10757497-10795421 GCA_028566095.1 Kryptolebias brasiliensis | reverse complement strand
TGTCCCCCGCCTCTCGCACAGTGACTGCTGGAGATAGGCACCGGCTCCCTGCGACCCGGAATGGAAAAGCGGGTAAAGAAAATGGATGGATGAAGTAGATGAATTACCTCACTGCAGTAGGTTTAGTGTTCAAAACCACCTGGACTTATCTGGCTCAAACTTGCCATTAAATACTAAAGTGACGGACAGTTCAGTCATTGTTGACTTCCTGTTTCACAACCTCACCTGAACTGAATGCATGTTTCATCTAAATCACGCTAAGCATCTAACTTTTTAAGCCGATTTCTGATAAGATTCCTTCAAATGGTAAAATACTGTAATGATGGAACAAGCCGAAGCCTCACAATGAGCCTTTAGCTGAAGATGTGAAGGTGAAACTTCTCAGCACGGCTTCGAACTTTAGTTGAACAGAAATCAGGCTGCAGCATAACTATAAATATACAATTACTTCCAATTATTTCAGTGCTAAACTGAAATAAGGTTATTTTCTGCACTCAAAAAGATGCTTAAGCTGCTCTTCTGAAGTATTCTGGTTAAAGCAGCTGCTTAACGATTATTTGCAGAGAGCACATCGAACACAAATGGCTAAAAGTAGCAAAAATAAGTGATTGTGTTACTGAGTGACTACTGATTACCTCCGCCAAGGAGGTTATGTTTCAAGTTGTTATCACTTGTATTGTAATAAGTCTATTCTTAAGTGTCTGAGTTATATAAACAAGCTGTTGCTTTAACTCACCTTCTTCTGAATCTGGTCCCAGGTTTGTTCTGTGGTCCGGTTCTGACCCGTGTAGTTGATTATCATGTCTCTAATAATGTTGGTCATCTCGTGTTTCAACTGGAAAAAAAGAAAAAGAAAACAAAAAGAGTAAATTATCACAAGCACAGAGTTTAAGAAATGGATAAAATGATTTTATTTGCGAGACTGTAAGCCTCCACTTGGATCAAATTTGGAAAACAGAAACCACCATCTTCATCTTTTCAGCTAGTTTAGCTTTATTCCAGGTTTCTGATTGCCTTGTTTGGTCACATTCACAACTGGCAAGAGAATAAAGATAATCACATATAGCTGATTAACATCCAGAGGACCATAAATACATTGATGTTCTCTTTCAAGGTATGTTTTAGTTTCTGACTTTGGAAAAAACTGTTCGCTCTACATATCCACTTATTCAGCCTCTGTTTAAAGCCTCTCTGGGGGACCCATCTGTTTGATGGAAGCATTTAATATACAGTATTTTAGTTCTGTGTGAACATTGTTAAAGGTCAGCTGTTCAACGTACATAAAACTGATCAACAATTTTCCCTCCACGAAACAACAAAAAACAAACAGTGCTAAAGGCTATCCATCCATCCATCCATCCATCCATCCATCCATCCATCCATCCATGCATCCATCCATCCATCCATGCATCCATCCATCCATCCATCCATCCATCCATCCATCCATCCATCCATCCATCGGTTGGGTCACATGAGGCAACAGGTCCAGGTGGAAAACCCAGACATCCCTCTCGCAGCGACACTCTCCAGCCTGGAAATGCCTTCAATTCCCAGGCCAGAGAGGATATATAATCCCTCCAGTGAGTTCTGGGTCTGCCCCGGAATCTCCTCCCTGTGGGACATGCCCGGAAAACGTCTGAAGGGAGGCGTCAAGGAGGCATCCTAAATCAGACGCCCAAACCACCTCGGCTGACTCCTTTCAATGAGAAGGAATTGCGGCTCTAATCCGAGTCGCCACTGGATGACGGAGCTCCTCACCTTATCTCTAAGGCTCCACCCTACAAAGGAAGTTCATTTCAGCTACTTGTATCCGGGATCTCCTTCTTTCTATCGTGATTCAAACCTCATGACCATAGGTGAGGGTTGGAACGCAGATGGAGATTTGCCTTTCAACTCAATTCTTTCCTCAGCAAGACTGACCAAAGCAAAACTCTCATTACTGTGGATGAGTCCCCGATCCATTCATCCGTCTCCCATATACTTGAACTCCTCTGCTCGAGTCAAAGTCTCATCCTCAACCCAGAGGGAGTGCTAAAGACAAGAAAACAAAACACCCGCACCAAATCTTTTGGCACAGTTCGTCATCTGCATCTGTACCTCATGTTTTTGAGTGGAATGCCACAGTTCACACATGTGAAGCCTCATGTTGGGGCTGAAACATTGCAAAAACACAGCATAGAGAGAGAGAGAGAGATGGTGTTTATGAGTGTAAGACCACAGAGTGAGAGTTACAATCCTGTTCTGCAGAAGATGAGCGAGAACCTCACCCAGTTTTGGGAAAGGGCACCACCCTGCCCTGTGGTGAGCCTTAAACACAGGGAGTGTGTGGAAAGCTACACAGTGTGTGTGTGTGTGAACACACACACACACAAACATGCTGAAGGGCTAACACATAAAACTGCCTCGACCAACACGGGTTGGTTAGGTCTATCAACAGAACAGTTTTTCACATCCTGAGAGAAAATAAAACATGTCAGAGACACTGATATGTTCAAACAGAACACTCCCCTCAAAACAAAAACACATTAATAATCTCCACCTGCTCAGCAGTCAAGGTGTATCAAGTATACAAGAAAAGATTAAAAGAAAACTAATAAAGTCAGAGGAGATTTTCATAGTAAAGAACTGCAGGTTTATGATAAGCTTTTTTTTCTGTTTGTTTGTTTCTTTTGTCCTGTTATGGCATATGAGGCATACCATATAGAGAAGATGGCTGCCTACATGTGCTAGAACAGATTTGCTCCACAAAAAGGGTATCTCAAAATGAGAATCCTAATTGCATGATTTACTTTATTGAATCAAGACTGAATCTAGCATCAGAGTATGTAGGCCACATTGTTGTAATAGTAACCTGTTTGTATGACCTTCAAGCATCAGGACTTTTTGTGAATCGGTGAGTGAAGGTGTGCGTATATGCATACACATAAAAATGAAAAAAATCAAAAATAATAATAATAATAATAAAAAAATAAAAAATGTCCAGCACCAAGCAGGAGCGGCCACCCCAGAGCCCCCAACACACTGGGCAGGCACCAGTCCACCGCAGCAGCCGGAACCCAGAAGGACCAAGGTGAAAGGGCATAAACCCATCTTCCCTGGAGAGCTATCCTCCCAAGAGGTCTGTTGGGGGGAATGCCCACCAGAGCCCAGTGCAGCCCCCGGGACCTCAGCCAAGTCGACATCCCCAGGATCCATAGAATACCCAGCGGGAGCCCACCACTTCGGGACGTGGTCTGGGCACCCACATGAACAACCCCAGACCAAGGGAGCAGCAACCTGCAGGCAGCCCCCCAATGAGGCTGTCAGAGATCCCCAGCCGCCCCAAAACCCCAGCCCCCGCTGAACCAGTACAGGAGCAAAAAGGGGGGAACCGGGCCCCCCAAGCCCAGCCCAGGCCCTCCCCCGTGGTATTTGCATGCGTGTCTGTGTTAGTGTGAAATGTTGCAATGGGTGCAGCTGTGTTAGTCTAAGGTGCATTAAAATGGGGTCTGAGAGGCCCCGCTGCTTGCAGACAGCAGGACCCTCCCCAACCCCAGAGCCCTAAGTGTCTCTAATGCATTAAACTAGAGGTGCAGGGTGAACCCAAACATGGCAAGGGGGAGGGCACTGCCTGCTGCCCCCCTCATGCCTGCAGGGCTCTCCACCCCACACATCAAGGCCCTACTGATGAGTTGTCTTGCATATGTTGGGCAGAAGGGGACGGGCACCAAGGTACGGGCACAAATCCCCCTGGGGCCAGCTCCACAACTGGCCCCCTCCCGAACCGCCCACCACACACTAATCCAGCTTACCGAGGCCAAGGAAACACCGGGAACCCCCAAAGATGCCAAGGGGGAACCCCCACAGAGCAACCGCCCCCCCAGCGGGGGCTGTCCGGGAGAAAGCATCATCTTACAGCATGTTGACAAAAAGGAAGCAAAAGTGCTGAACAATAGCTGAAATAGCACTATGTCAAAAAAACAAATCCACTTAGGAAAAACAAAACTAATTTATTTCTTTTATACTTCTACTCAAATGAATTTGGTTCAGGTGTATTGCCTGCTTTTTGTTTTATACAATCTAAAGTAAAATCTCCCAAACATAAATATAAGTATTTTCTTGAAACTACTGAACTTGTAATTCAGGGCTCCTGTCTTCAGGGTTCTAGGCATGCATATCTGAGGGGGCAGGCAGAAACGTGAAGGGGGCATCATGCTCCAGCACATTTGTTGTTGTTGATAAGTGTTTTCTTCATGGGATTGGGTGCATCATGCAGCGTTAACTGAATGGAACTTTAGGAAGTTCAGTGGCAGTGCTGTGTGTTGTTATCCTACGCTACGCTACGCTGTTGTGTGTCACCGAGGACAAAATGGATGCAGAGACACACATGAAGCTCTTTATGAGCTGCTGAAAGCTGTGGGAGTAGAAAGTAAGTAAAAGCATTGAATATCCTCAAAACAGCTTGCAGAACTAGAGGCTGGACGGGTCTTTATGCAGGGGTCTGTCTCACAGGTCATCTGTCCTCAGTCTGATGCTTCATCTCTCTGAGTGACTGAGAAACGCTCTGACAGAACAAATAGATGCTATATTCACATTTGTTTTTTGTTGTTAATTATTTATTAAGTGTCTCACAACATAAATCACTACAACAAGGTTTTACCACTTCTGAACCCTACCCTGAACCCTCTGGGGTTTAGGGTGAAATTGGACATTTTTGGACTGTTTTTGATTTTTCACCCTAAAAACGGTTTAACCTGCCATGTTTGGAGTCATTTTTTCAGCACAACCTCCCAAGTGTGAATTTCAAGTTATTTTTTACTTTTGACCTACTGAATTAACACAACAGACCTAAAATCACACCAAAAACATCAAATCCGAGTGATTTTTAGTTTGTTTTACTGTAAAAACCACAAACATACTTAACAAAATGTTTTCACAACTTAGAATGCAAATATAAACAGTAATATTCCTAAACACGTGGCCTAATTTAGCATAAAACAAAGTTATAAACACTATTTCCAATAAAATGCATAAATATTCTTAGGCATTTTTTGGACAAAAGAATTAGGAGTTAGAATGAATAGCCATAAATCCTTTGAGGCCACTCATATAAACAGTTTCTATCCAAACCAAGGCAGAGCATCACATTCCTTGTTTTGGTCATTTTCTCTGTCCTGCCCAGGATCACTCAGGTAAATGATCCAAAATATGGATCTAAATCTGTCTCTGTTATTATTTTGGCTGGAAGGAGAACAGACAAAATGTGATTCTGTTTCCAGTGTTCCTTTTTAAAAAAATAATGCATCACCTAGTTCATCAACAAAGCCCTCCCTGCCTGTCTCAGACTCTGTTTTTTTATTTTTATCTCCATCTCTGCCTCTGAGCTTCTCCTTCTGTCTGAGAGCTTCTGCCTGCAGCTCCATCATCTCTGGGTCTGAACCTCCAACAGAAGCTGGAGCTCCACGTTCAAAAATCACCTCATTAGTTTGACTCAAACACAATAAAACTGACTAAACTGAACACTAAAAACACCAAAACTACACCCTAACTATACAATCCAAACACGCTAACTATCACAAAACTCATAACTCACTCCTGCGCCGCAGAACTTCCTTCCACTTTTGCGCCTCTTTCTTCTTCTTCCGGTACATTTTTTGTCGCTTGATTAATAACTTTGGGCCTCCGTCAGATTGGAGAGGGGTGTGTGTTTTTTTCTTTTGGCGGGGTTGGGGGTGAGATTGGATGGAGGATGGGGGTGTTTCCTCCCAGAGACTCTCCGTCTTTGCCACTGCCTCTCACTCTAATGCTTCAAATATGACAATGATTTTCAGAAATAAAAAAGTAGAGTGAAGTATTTATCATAACTCTGGTTTTCCTTGGCCTATTGACACAATTTAAAAACTGGTGTAAAGTTTAAAGTCTGTACTATTGACACAAATTGAAACAGAGTCTTAGAGAGGGTGCATCTTTCCCGCTAAAGTGGCTCCTATGCTCTTTTGCATACTGAACGCTGATTGGCTGTTTACTGGGGGGAGAGTCTCTGTTAACTACAGACGGTCTCCAAAAAAGGTTAAAAACAAAAACAACTGGACTTCAATTTTGTAGTTGAAGACGTTTCGCTTCTCATCCGAGGAGCCTTGTCAACTCAAAAACAGAGAGTGTGGAGTTTGAGCTTTTAAAGCTACCGGCGGTCTCACATGCAGTCGGCACACAGCACGGAGCTGAATGGAGAAAACTTGTGCCTTTTTTTCAGCAAATTTGATTTGAGGGGGCAAGGTACTGTTAAATGTATTAAAAGTGGAGGTGACTTCTATAGGGGGCAGTGTGTCCTCAGAGACTTAAGTAGAAAGTGCAGTTTTTATCTCTGATATGATCATTTCTGTCACACAGAAGATCATTTTTGTAATGGGTGAAAGCTTTAGTAACATCCATTAAACAAATATTTGTTTCCACTCACTCTCTCTAACTGCATAAACTATGATGTCTATCTATCTATCTATCTATCTATCTATCTATCTATCTATCTATCTATCTGCTACTTCCCCAGCAGTACTCATAAAATCTTCTTTATTATATCAAGAATCTGAAATCGTAGGAGTCACAAACTGACATCCTGTCACTTTCCATTTGATGATCTGAAACTACTACTGTGGGGTCCCTGACAGGAGCACCCAGTAGGCAGAAGCTGTAATGGTGGAAAGAAAGGTGGTGAAGCAGAGTGTGAGAAAGGCAGGGGAACCAGAGCGAAAAAAAAGGGGAAATTAAAGTATTTATAGGACGTTATTAAGACCTGCACAACATCAACTGCAGAGAAAGATAAAGTGGAAATTGTAAATTGAATTAAAGGAAGAAGAGATGAAGGAAAACTAAACCGGAGTCTTACCCGATCTCTCTGGAAGTAAACGAGAACTGCAACAGTGACCTGAGCAATGAAGATGAGGAGGAGGCAGGTGAAGTACTGCAGGGAGCAAAAAAGAAAACATTAGTATTTAAAACAATGCCCACAAAATTTATAGTAATGAAAATTTTAATGGAGAAATAAAAATCTCAAAGAAGCCTTAGTCAATATTTTCCTTCCCTCTTTCCATCGGCTTGCAGGTGTTAAAAATAGGCTAATGGTTTGGCTTTTTGGTCCTTCTATTCTAGTTTACGATATTCTAAATCAGTGGTTCCCAACATTGGTGTTGGGACCCCACAGTGGGTTGTGAAACACTAAATTGGGGGGGGGTCAAATGTCTTGAAGCATATTTTGTCACAGGCGTCTCCAACCCTTTTTAAGAGCACTAGAGCTGGGTTTTGAAACCTGCATGAGAGTGCTCTTCTGACAGAAAACATCCAAGACTACAGCCCCAAAAGTTCAGAACTAAAAATCCCACCCATGAGAAATACCATCTATTCACAAACTGGTCCAGTTCTGCCTAGCTTCGTTTACAAAGTGCACTCCAGCAGTTTAGATGATAATTGTGGCAGTGGCTGCCAAGGTGGGCACAAATAGATCCGAGGTGGGTAAGATGTGAGTGGAGGTGGGCAACAATAATGTGCACGACCAAGAATGCCGTTTCGCATGATTTTCAAACACCGACCCCTCAAAAAAACACAGCTGCACTGCTGGTCAAAAAACGCTCACAATTCAGTGAGATGGCAACTAAACATTTGCCCGTTTTCTTGCAATTTTCCCACAAATTTGAGTTGCAAATAGTCTGCATCAGAGTCTCCACCCTAAATCATTTTCAGTGACAGCAGTCAACATTATTTTTAATGAATAACTTTGTTTTGTCCACAGAGGTACTGTTCATGCAAATTTAACAAACAAAAATCTCCCATTTGGAGATTTAAAAAAAAAAAAAAAGATTTACAGTACCAAGAGTTAGGATCTATTTCCAGCTTTGCCTATTTATTTATTTATTTATTAACCTTTATTTAACCAGGCAAATCCCATTGAGATCTCAGATCTCTTTTTCAAGGGAGGCCTGAAGGCAGCCTAACATGCATGTTTTTAGACTGTGGGAGGAAACCGGAGCCCCCGGAGAAAACCAACGCAAACACGAGGAGAACATGCAAACTCCACACAGAAAGACCCCAGGTCCAACCCGGGACCTTCTCGCTGTGAGGCAACAGTGCTAAGCACTAATCCGTCGTGCTGCCCAATGAGGTAATATGAGGTAATAACGAGAATTTTTGTGTCCGACAAGAAGGGGGGCAGTTTGGTGCCAGCTGGTCACTGTCACTCGAAGAAGTAGGTCACAGCAGTGTTTAAGTTGACCCCTCACAGGTTTAACACAGTCCAGGTCACGGATCTATCCCCGCTGTGGTTGGACCCCCCCTACATTTCACTGGTTTTATCCCTGACACCTCCCTCCTGTCAGTAAATCTGCTCCCGCTGCGAGCTCCCAGCCCAACACATTAGCAGACACAATGAAGAGCTTTACTGTCAGCAGGAATCTATCCCATGTTATTAACCACGTTTCAGAGCCAAGGCAGGTACATTTAGATGAATGTTTCACGTAAAAAACAAAACAGCAGAGTTTAAGCCATACCTATTAGAATATATAAATAAGCCCTACTGAGAATATTTTGAGGTATTATATATTTATTATGTTGGAAAAAATGATGGGCAGTGTTCTCAGTCATGACTGTCAACCCAGTGAACAAAATAAAGTAAATTCACCACAAGCTTTTGTTTCCTGAGTGGTTGTGGAGTGGTAAAATGCTAAGTTTCTCAGTCTGTGGCAACGGGTGTTAACCCTGTGTGAGAGCGGTAAAATAAACTGCAGCGTGAAGAGCCATAGCTCAAAGTCTGTTCCTTACCAAACCCAGCAGACATCGAATTTCATAGATGGCTCCGATGCAGCCAAAGAAGCCCATGGCCATCGACAGGGAGCCCACTCCAATGAGGATATATGAAGCCACGTTCACTGTGTGGGATGATTCCTCTGGAAAAGAAGAACACAGAAAAAGTTCAACATCACACAAATACAGCTGCACCGCAAATATAGCCACTTCCTTGACTGTTTATTAAGAGGTTTTGTTTTAAAAAAAAACCCTGGTTTCAGGTTAAATTTCAGAAAAAGCACACACCTATGCAACACTAAATGCACAAATGCAACTCTGTTAGGCCTCAATCAGACTGTTTCAATACAGAAGCTTACCGTGAGCCATAAAGTCTTCACAGAGTAAACAATTTCTGGTAAAATCAACACATTTTAATGGTTTTTTTCCTCCGTGAAAATGTAATTTAATACAGTACCACCAGAGGGAGGTGGACTAGGACAGGTTCTCGTGGCGAGATTAATTGATTTCATTCTTTGGTGTGCACACGGGGAGAGGGAGAAGGAGCCTGGGACTGAAAACAACTGCAAGGTTGAAGACGAGATAAACAGGAGCCATTGTGGGGCTGTGTTTGTTATCGGAGCTGGAAGGGCTCCAGAAGGACAGATGAAGCCAGAATCTGAGCTTGATGAAATGCTTCCAAGATATAAAGATGCCTGGCCAAAAGAAAACCTGGCAGAACCGTCAGATCAGTCACTCCAAACCACGAGGGGAAAACACTGACTGACTCAGCAGCGTTTATTATTTATGAATATACTGCAACACAGCTTTTTTGGAAAATAGCTGATTAGATACAGTTATTTTAAACTCCAAAGGATGCCAGTTCCTCATAGTTGTATATAAAATCTATGCCCTGACACATGTTCGAAAAATACTCAGTGAGCCTTAAAAGCTGTTAGTTCTTATTCCAGCTATGTTATTACTTCTGACTTTTTTACCATTTCATCACAACTGCTTGTTATCACAGTTTGCAGGCTGGATTGTTATCAAAAAGACAAATCCGCTGTTTGTCAGGCTGCAGAACATTTCCCTACCATGCCTTAGCCACAATGAACCCTTTTACTCTTTTTTAATTCAAACATAACAGATTAAACTGAGGAAAATAAATGCAAAATTATAATGAAAATAGTTATCATGTGTCACCTTTATTCCCAAACATGAAGTCAGAGTGCACAGACTTCTGGAAAACATTTCTTGTAGCGTGGTGAAACTCTTAAAAAACACCTAACATCTAACATAACCTTTCGGCACAAAAGCATCCCTGACGCTACATGAGTTACCACAGCAGCACATGTTGTGGTGGTTTGAGAATAATTCGAAAGCCTAAAGTACGTAGACCAGCATGTTCCAGGTGTTTATGTGGCTAAAGGGTTGTACTTAGGGAAGGCAGAAACGCACCCTCTATGTTCTATATGGAGCACACTGCTGAAAAGTGTTATTTTAGTCTCTCAAACGCACACCATAACTAGTGTCTCTGAACGCAACAGATGTGCATAGGTTTCTTTGACGTATTAATTTCATGGGGGATGGGATTTAGGGTGTTTAAAAAAAGCTTCCAAGTGGACTGACTGCTAAGAGTCAAAAGACTGAGCGAGAACATCAGCCTACACCGAACATGGAACATGCCGAGTGTCGCTACACCAAAGCACAAACAGAAACTACTGAAAACTCTAGTTAATGTTTATAGCATGAAAATTTGCTTCAGAAATTAAAAACAGTTCCATTTTGAAGGCGTAAGATTGCAGTTTGTTCATGTGGTAAGATGCTGAGATTATTAACAAGAACATGTGACTAGTTGTGTGTTTGTGTGGTTTTCCTGTTAAAGGAAATAAAACAGAACTCAAATTCAAGTACAAATACTGTAAATATCTAACAAATTCAGTTTTACGTGGCAGGATTTTTACAGTAGTTTAGCTGCTAACACTGAGATACAGTTCTTTTTCTATTTAGCTATTTGGTTTTTTTTATATTCTTAAATGGCTTTTAAAACTCAAAACAATGGGGAGTTCTTGTCAACCCTCTGCAGGTGTCTAAATGTTGCAGAGCACCAGATGCTCATGCATCCTATTGCTCTGTGGTAATACCAAAACATATTCTTAGGCGAACAGCAAGCGTTTGCCTCATTACTGTGCTTTTCTGTCCTGCACCATGGCAGGTTTCCATGTAGGACTCTGTAAGATACTCTATAATGGTTCCTTCAGTGGTTTTTATGGAACTTTCCATTTAAAGGGGAACGAGATGTGCTGCCTTCCAGGGCGGCTGCTGTGGGAGGAGAGAGGGCTGTCTGCCGTTGCAGGTCCCATTGTAAACATGACAAGAGCCACATGTTTAGCCTCCATACAGGTGGGTGAGAAGCCACAGTTGACACAATTTCCAGATTTAAAAAGTAAACACAAGCACATCCACTTTGGGTTGAATTTTCAGTTTGTACTGGATTAAGATAGCTCGAGGAAAAATCATTCCAGTACCAAGTTTCTTCTTTCTCTCATCACGACTCTATGGATCATTATAAGGCATATGTCCAAACTGTGCATTGGCGCAGTCTCTGGACACATATCTGCTTTCCAAGACTAAACAACCAGCATGATAAACATAACTTATCATGTCGCTGGAGTAAAATATTAACATTGCTGCATTAATGCAGAGGGTTTTAGGTTGAGGAGAAGACATTCTTTTCACTGAAAAACCAAGAGGACTGAAATCACAACATTCACAAATCTTTCCTGCCTGAGGTCACTCGGACAGCTGCGAAGGCCTCCGCTAACAGAACATATGAAGAATGGAAACTGAAAACACAGAGATCCTGTTTATAGTCAGGCATTGGTACAGTTTTCGAAAGGAACCCTCAGAGTCAATAAACAGTGCTGCCTTTAGCTTTTGTTCCTTCACACAGTGGTAAAGAGTCAAGGTTGATCCCCACTAGGTTACGGCCATAAAAATACATGCAGAGATGGGCGTCCAGATCCACAAAGGAGGAAAGTCCTGAGGGGATCAGCGAATCATGCTATCTGTGGACGAGCAGCTGGATTATTACAACAATAGGTCTTGGACTGGCAGGATGAAAGATCCTGTATTTGTTCTCTGAAGGCCTAACCAAAGGTTAGCAAACTCAGCTCAATAACAACCTTGAATTGATTTCTCCCCTTTCTTTACAGACCTCAAGAGCTCAAAGAGGAAGGTGGTATTTAGTGCGAATCCCTGTAGGAAACAAGCTCTTCGTAAACCACCTGTCATAATAAAAAGACCTCCAGACTGAATTGAGATCTGCTGCACTCAAGTTATCTGATTTTGGGGAATATCCGGTTTGAATGCTCATTCTACTGAGTCCACAGAGTATTACACTGTTACTAAATTATGCACAATCTGACACAGGAATCAGTTGTAGCCCAGTTCAGAATGAGGTTAATGATAGAAATTCCTTAGACGATCTGAGAGCTCGTTTACAGCACATGATAAGGTTTTTAAATAGTCTTAGCCCTCGTCCACACAGAAAAGCAGTTTTTCCAAAACAACCTTTTTATTTGTCTTGGAAAATATCCCAGTAAATACAGCACTATTTTTTGGAAATGTTTTCATTCACATGGAAACACAGAAAATGACCCAAAACAACATAGTACCTATGCCAGCCTGTATGTGGTGCCTTAAAGCTGCTGGGAAAATACACCAAAAACAGGAAGCATGGAGAATGCACAGAAAAGCTTGTACACTGGGTGCAAAATGTGAACGAGAAAAATAAGAGGAAGCCCTCGGGTCATAGGTTAGATTAGAGGTGGGACTATGATGTATTTGTCTTTAAAAGGTTGCATTTTAACTGTCTGCATTCAAACACAAAGGTGGCGTTTCAGGATTTCTTCACTCTGGAACCTGTTTTCAAAAAAAAAAAAAACCATTATGGGGCTCCTAAAACGCTGTTTCATTGTGGACACAAGGCTGGAACGATCAAAAAACTTTCGAGTATTCACAAAAAAATTAAAAAGTTGTTATTCTCGCGCCACAGTAAGTTAAAGGTGCAGCGTCTCCCTCTAAAGTGTTGAAAAATGCAGTATAAAGAACAACATCTGTGAGTGGGAGATTACATCTGTGCACCTCTGCCATCTGGGCAAGTTAAAAGTGGAAACTAAGGGGGAGATTAAACTGCTGTTTCCCAACCTCAGATGATTTTCAAGAGCCTGTCACCTCCCACTGACAAACCTACTCCACACAGATGTGGCCTGACATGGCATGTCTGTACATCTACAGGAACACGTTAGCTTAGCTGAGGAAGTCATTTAGTTTCATTTTTTGATACAGCGCGAACATCTCTTCATGGCTCTGTGGGGACGAGCCCCATGGGATAAAACTGGTCATAAACTGCAACAAGTAAGCCAAGACTTACAGGATTTTTTTTCTCACCCACATTCTCCAGTTTCTATTTCAGCATACTGTCCTCGGAGGACTCTGGTGAAACGTACCACGTATAAACTGTGAGCGTTTTTTTGTGATTAGATCTTTTAGCACTTACGTAGAACAGCTACGAAGCTCAGGCTGTCGAGGAGGACCCACAGTCCAAAGCTCATGATCAGTGCTCCAAATATCTGCAGAGGGGAAGGAGAACATAAATAATCAGGCCACTGGATGTTATATAAAAGTAAAACACAAAATCTGTGCTCTTATGTCTTTAACAGAAAAACAGTTTTTCTGCTTCCTTCCATTCACATCTGGAAGTCATCAGACTTTTCTCTTCGTCTGTCTGTCTCTTTCTCCCAGTACAGCACTTAAGAAAATATGACGCATAAAGGATCAACAGTCACTATGATAGGTTTTCTCACAGTTAAAACTCAATCTGGAGTAACATATTCAGTAAGCAAGAGTGTTGGTGAAAAAATAAAAAGGAAATGAGACAAACAAAAGTTCCAACACTCCCCCAGAACACCTCAGTGGCATCTGTAAGCCTCAGAAAATAATCAGCTCTAGCTTTCGTTCCTCTTTTATTGGGGCTATGAAGCTCAGAATGTTGACGTAATTAAAAGGGCCTTCGTTTAAAAGCAGTGGGCACAAAATCGTCCAATGAGAGGCCCTGTTGATTCTCCAGCTTCCTGCTTGTATTGTTGCCCTTTTGCAGAAGTAATTAGTGCCCTGGTTAGGAGCTGTTCTTTTATAAAGCCTGCTGAGCGCCCAGCGGCCATCATTAGCCCACCACTTCCTGGCTTCCCAAAGCCTCCCCATGTAGAACTTTTCCACGCAGACAAACACTTGACAGACACACACACACACACACACACTTCCTATTAGACACCAGCTGAGCGCTCACTTCAAAAGCTCTGTCAGGTTTATAGCTGCAGACTCATTGGAGAGCTCTGGACATTTTGGCACAGTGCGCTTTAAGGGGCCCGAGGTTTCCTCAGCCACTGGACTTTACGTTGGAGTGAGCATAGGAGAAGATGAAACAAACAGAAGCCATATGCTGTTCTTTAGACCTGACTGCTCTGTAAAGTCTCTCGCCCTAGGCAGAGTCATGACAACATCTCCACTAATCTCCAGCACAGCACAATTTGCATAAAGATGAACATTTAAATAAAAAAACCTTAAAAAGGTATCTACCCGTTCTCAATGTGACTGTTAAATTCTCCAGAGGAACAGCACTATCTCTCTGTTTTGACTAAACAAAGCTGCGGAGAAAGTAAAAGTCAAGTTAACACAAATACCGAGAACAAAAAGTGAAGACAAAAATGGTATTACTTACAAAAATGAGAAGGTTGAAGAGGAATAGAAAGTACTTGGTGACTGTGATGCATGCTTTCCCCATGGTTGTGTTCTTGCAGGATAATTTTCCAGTGAGATATGGGCCTGAGGAAAAAAAGAAAAAGAAACAGACTCAAGATGAAAAGACACAATAATAAAAAAAAAACAGACAATAAGTCTTGCCTCATTGTGGGAGAGCCGTAGATCAAGGTCATAAAAAAAATCTGCAGTTGGATTTCTAATTAAACCCAGCTATAATCTTCAAAGCCAAACCATTGGCCCCAGTTCATTTGCAACAGCTTTGCTTCTGATTCACGCTTTTAGGAGGAAACAACTGCCTTATTGTCTCGTGTTTTATGACAATATTTGATCGCAAAAAAGAGGAGGCACGCTGGTTTAAAATGGTGGAAGAAAGACCACTACAAAGTGATGAGTGGCGTTCTCATAATGACTGTGTTGCTGACAGCACATATGGTTAGATGAGTTACTGTCTCCGTGGACCAAAGGAAAACCAAACTGCTCGACTACTATGTTTAGTAATGAGCACAAACACAGAACCCCCTTCATTAGGTTTGTCTGATGCCACAAAAGCGCACAACTAAAACAAATCAGAGCCCGACTGTAGCTGCCTGACGCTTCAAATATGAGCACGTTACAGTGACTCTCCAGTTGTGTTTCCTGTTAATACCACGACTTTCAGTAAATTGTCGACGATTTCCTGTAGTCAGCGGGACACATGTGGAAACTCTTCTTGCCAAAGAGATTCAAGCTGAACAAATCCAAAAAAAAAAAAAAATACACTATCCTCTGCAATTCTTCATCCTTCACTGGGAGCACCAAAAATACAACCACCCATTGTGGCTAATTGAGGAGTCTAAAAATATAAAAACGAAGACAACTCCCCGTGTATCAAATGACAAGCTGCTCTCGCCTTGTTTGTTCTACACAAAAATCTGTGTTTGAGCCTGTGCCGGTGTATATTTAACTCTAAAAACTAAGACTAGTTGGGGGACTCGTTCACTCTGCTTCAGATCAAACATTCCCCTATAACTATTTAAAAAAAAAATCTACTTTCTCTTGGGGTTAATATAAGAATAAATACTATTTATTTCAAATGATCTCTGAGCTGTTTAGCAAATGCAGCGTGTTATTGCCAGCGTTCCTGAGTCACATCTGCCTTTTTTCTACCTCTACAGTAATTAGTGTTGATCTTGTAAACCCAAAAAGAGGAAACATATAACCCCACAGCTGCCTGTTCTAAATATAGTTATATCTATCCTCAGAACAAGAAATGAGGAAAAGCTTAGTTTAAACCTGAAACACATTAATTTAAAAGAAAAAGGATCTATGAATGATATAAAAAGCTCACACATTTCAACCATTCTCCTCACCTTCAATGTGGCATATATCCGGTACAATTCAACTCAAAGACAAACAGTTCTTTTAGGGGGAAACTATAAAAAATTATGAAGGTGCGATAAGGTGGTTGCATAAGTGTGCACCCGCTAAGGTGATATTTACTAAAGCATCTATTGATTTAGATCTGTTCAGAACTTTAAATTCCTTCTGGTGAAGCCATTCTTTTGCTGGTTTGGAGGTTTTCTTGGGGTCATTGTCATTTTGAAGAATGAAATTCCTCTTTATCTTCACCTGAAGGTTTGAGGCCAAAACAAACAGGTGTTTGATACTGTTCATAATTCTGTTCAAAACCCCCTGTTTCAGCTGAAGAAAAGCAACCCCACAGCATGATGCTGCCACCCCCATGTTTCACTGGAGGGATGGTGTTTTTCCACAGTCTTGTTCCTGCTCCAAACTGTCCATTTTGAATCGTGGACGACAAGTTCAACTTTGGCTTCTTCCAATCACAACACGTTTTCCCGCATGATTTTGGGGGCAACATTTAGCCAGGCCTGAATGCTTTGTCTTTTTTGGGGTTACACCTTACGACCCCCCACCATAGTCCAGACATACTGATAATACCAGAGATGGTAGTTACCTGTATACAACCAGTACTGGTCAGAGAATCCTGCAGCTCCTCGGGTGTTGCTCCAGGCCTCCTGGCAGCTTCCCTGAACAGTTTCCATCTCGTCTTTTCATCAGTTTTGAAGCGATGTCCACTTCTCGATGTTACTGTTGTCCTCTGTTTTCTCCGCATCTTCATGCCTGTCTTCACTGTGGTCCATTAAATGCTGATGAATTTATTGTACCTTTCTCCAGACTGATAAACTTTAACAATGAGGTCCTTTCGATGCTTTGAGAGCTCCCTGTGAGTGTCAGACAGTTGAACTTCCCTTCCTGTTGATTAGTCACTTGAACTGATAGCAGGTGTGTACCCACAGTATTAGTTTAAGGGTGTGCACACTTATGCAACCGGCTTATTGCACATTTTAAATTTGTTTTCAAGTTGAGTTTTACAAGATATATGTCACAGTGAAGGTGGGAAAAGTTTGAAAATAATTTTTCACGGTCTCATTTTTTTTTGGCATCATGAAAACCTGGCTTTTTGACAGGCGTGTGCATTTAAACAGGATGAAATGTGCTTTAACTCCTGCCATCTTTTCTTTCTTTTATATTATGTCTACATTTCTACACAAATCAAGGCAAAAAGACCACAAAGCGTTTTTGTTTTGTTTTATAAAGTAGAAAACCTTAGTTTTAGTTTTTATGTTCTTTGTGTGATCCAGTCTTATTCAAGGTCAGAAAAATGAAATCCAATCATAGCAAGTTATTTCATATTCCTGACCCCCCTGCATTTGGCGGGGTTTAAACTTTATGTAAAACACACAACGAGCACAGGCGGTCTCTTAGTCAGCCGATATTAATATAACTATTACTATCCATCTATTAAATGTAGCCGTTGACCTAAATACCAACATAATTTTCTGTTTACAAAACTGAACACGGCACAAAGCCCAAACCACTCAGCAGATACGCCTGCAAAGCAAATAATCCCCAAAGGAGCTTGCTGTTGAGATGTAGAGTAGCAATGCGGATTAAAAGAAGACTTAGCCACGATAACCATTGTCTGCTGACTTAGCTCCAGCAACCTCCAAACTGTTTTTAACTCCTCAGTGCCACTTGTTTCATTTTCAGACAACATTAAAGAAAAACTGGAAAATATTTTAAAACTGAACTGTATTAGATGATTTCTCAGGTTCACAGTTGCTGGTCTTAAACCAGGCTGGAGCAGATCCAAACACTGCTGTCTTTAAAAACCACTTGATCACTAAAGATAAGGAAAAAAAAAAGAAGGTCCTAGGTTTTGAAAGAGAACATGGGGAATTTTCCTTTAAATCGGCCGTCAGGTCCACCCAGGAGCTTCGAAGACAAAACCAGTCATAATGGACGCCCTGAAAGCAAAGAGCCAATCTGCTCCACAGTGGACTGGGAAGTGTAAATAATTTGAAACAGAACTATTTCTAACTATTAAACACTGCTGCTGAAATGTCAAGACATTTAATGGAGACGGTGCTGATGTGAAACAGGAGGTCTTCAGGAGGAGAAGGAGGCCTCGACCGTGTGCAGAACAAAAAAAATACAGAGAGGAAAATATTCCACTGAATGAGTCACCTGAACTTTCCAAACTCTGCGACCTTAACAGGCACACTTTCATTTTCCTCTCTTTACAGACCAAACTTTCCCTCTTTCTGTGTTTGGAAAAAAGAAAAATTGATTCATAAGAAATGTGATTCAAAAGGTGCAATAAAAGAATAACAGTTCAGTGGAAATGAGTGTTGGGTTCTTGTGCAGATGACCAGCTCAGAGGCTCGATGTGCAGGAATGAAGACAGTATGAGTGGCAGATGGCGTGGTAATGGAGCCGGACTGGATTTGTTTTCCAGTACAAAGCAATTAAACAAAACACGCTCCAACCTCCCTCTGCTAGCTTCCTTCAATATTCGTATATGACCCATTTACACATCTGTGAGGTCGTCGCCATGAGAAGAAAAAAAATAGGCATCACCCTGATATTCCTAAAGCCTTTAATGCACAGTTAAAGTACTGCTTTAACATCTGCAACAGTGTGATTGAGCTTCCTGCAAGAACAGCATGCAGCTTGTTGCCTACATGGCATTTAGGTGAATTTTTGCCACATTTCTAGAAACGGCACCTTGAGATCTCCTGAGTCTGAACACGGTTTCAGTTGAGTCACGAGGTATAAAGGGGAACTTCCTCTTTTAACACCTATAGGTCTGCGTCAGAGGTCAACTGTATAGCAAATACGAGTAAAACCCCCCAGAGGTAAAGGTGAAATCCGCTGTTTTGTGGAAATGATGTAACATGTGTGCTGACGCCTTTTTGTTTCCTGACTGTGCTCGTTAGCCACATTATTGCTTCAAAGGACAGCAATGTTGTAACAGAGTGTTACATCTGAAGTGCAGCTCAAGACGCTAATGCCTCCCAGCGGAGTTACTTGAAGAGGCCGAGAGATAATAGAGCCAGAGCGAGCGCCGACTGTTTTAAAAGCCCAGAGGCCGATAATCAACAGATAGCTGCTAATACTGTTCGCTAATACTGTTCTTCTTTGCTCTTAAAGCATCTAGTAATACACGTTTGATAAAACAAGGCTAAACCACCCAACTGAAATGCACACTTAACACGTTTGAATCCTTGTTTTAGCGTTTTACTCGCATTAATCGGTTTTGCAAAACTGAAGGTCCAAATGCAAACTAAAGTGTTGTTGTACAGAACTGCATAGTCTGCTCACAACTGCTGCAGGCATTTCATATTAAAGAATTGGCAGGGTGATCTAAAAACAGCAAATGATTGTCACGGTTTATCAGCTGAGCAATAAATTTGTATATAATTCGTTAGCAGTGCCGTTTAATGAGAGGATTTAAAAATACCGCTTTTAATCTTGTGTTTATGAGGTGCCTCCCTACTCTGCAGCGGGTCGGGGAGAAAATGTTCTCTGAATGTACCCGAAGTGCTGACGCAATAAAATAAACTATTACGTGGGCAGCAGCTGAGACAAACTTACTGTGAGCGCAGACTGCACGCCGTGTTCGGGAATGCTTTTGACGCAGCTAGATGAGCAATTTTGGGAGCAATAATTAGTTAATAAATGAAACGGCACTGAGCGCAGTTTGAGCAACAGTTAGGAGCGCGAACCAGCAGGTCGATGGTGAATATCTCCTGATATTACTGTGGAAGTCAGGGCCACTGGAGGATATGTCAAGCTGCTGTTTGTCCCACTTTATGGCGACAGAAATTAGTTTGCTTCATTGCATTAATGAAACGTTTAATCAGTCATATTAAGGTTTATTAATCTGAGCATTTAGACCAGTTTGAGGGACTGTTCTGACAAAGCGTGTTAGTCTTTAAAGTTTGATCATACTGTGGGTAGCGGGAGGCTTTTAAACACTTTAAACTTGGGCTATTACAAAAATAGATTTAAACTGTGGTTCAATTTACTTTTATAACACCACAAAAACTTGAACAGGACACTTTAGTATTTTTACCGCCTGCTACTACAGAAGGTGGGCGACCATGTAATGAATTATCTGTATGTGTGTGTTCATTTACCCGTTAGCAAAATATCTCACGAGCCACTTTGACGGATTTTAACGAAACTCTCCGACAGCAGTCACTGGATGAACGTCTACGACTGAATAACTTTTGGAGTCACCCTGATTCAAGATGGTCGCTACAGCTAGCCCACCTGGGAAAACACAAAAATGGCTACTACTCTGCCAATCTTCGGGATATTAAGCCAATCTTTTCTGTGGCAGTAGCTGAGAGTCATCCCGACAAGCACAAGGAGATCTTTGTTTGAAACTTTGGCACACGAAGCTGCAGGCGTTCCTCTTTGGTTTTATTGCAAACATACATATTTAACGAAAACGTCTGACGTGTTGGAGCAAAGACCCTCTCAGTTCGTAGCCTCTGAACTGACTGATAGAGAGGACATTTTCTACATGAATAACAACTCTCAAGCACCTCAAGCAATCAGAAACTACCAACATTTTTTTCGGGGATCCTGACTAAATATTATATGATAAACGGGCTTGCCATACTACCCCCCAGATTTCAGCGGAGCGCCTCTGCTCACAGTCCCTCTGTTCGGGACTAGTGTAAACAATGACCGAGTCCAGCACTTGGACAAAAAGTTAAGACTGTCCACAGCCCTCCGTTCACTCACATTTCACCCGACATTGTCTTAAAGTCTCTCCTCGAAGGCTAATCACTGAACGCGGGGGTATTTAGTCCAAAAATCACTTTATGTCGACACGGGTCCTGAAGAGGAGGCACGACTTAGAGGTGTTTCTTTAGACTCAGTCCGGGTTTTTACGTCTCTAGTTAAGAAAACAATGTCGTGAATACTTACCGAGAGGGTCTCTTGAAGCGCTCACGGTGGTAGTTTTGGGGTGAACTGCTGCCTGTCTTTGCTGTGAAACATCCACAGTCCCGTGAGAAAGAAACTCGAGTGTCTGACCGTGCCTCTTTTTACGGATGTGTGTGTGTGTGGACATGTGTTCACACCCCCACCATGTGGCAGCACGTAACATCATTTATTTTTTATCCTGCCCTGATGTTTCCGCATACTTCCGTTATTTTTGTCTTCTTATTCCACTTTTAGTCTTCAGCTGCTACTTTTAGCTCCAAGCTAGCCTGCTGATACTTTAACTTAGCCTTTGCTACCCTTTTCTTAAGCTTGCAGCTAGCGCTTTGCTACTTTTGTCTTTTAGCTATTGTTTCGTTTCTTTTAGCTTTTATCTAGACTTTTGTTGCGTTTATCCTCTAGCATTCTTTTGCTACCTTTAGTTCATAGTTTGGTGCTATTAGCTAGTTGTTTGCTGCTTTTAGCATATCTAAATCTGTTACATTTAGCTTTTAGCTAACATTTTGCTTCTTTAGCTTGTAGCTAGTGTTTTGCTTCTGTTAGCTTTTATCTAATTTTGTGACATTAAGCTTTTAGCTAACCTTTTGCAACTTTAGTTTGTAGGTAGCATTTTGCTACCTATAGCTAGCATTTTGCTACTGTCATCTTTTAGCTAGTCTTTTGCTGCTTTTAGTTCATATTTTGTAAACATCATTGCTTGTAGTGATACGGATCATTTCTCAGCTGTCCTCTGCAGACAGGTTATTTTTAACTTTATAATCACATAAAATACATTTCTGGTAGATATTGTCTGTATTTGTTATCCAGCAAATATATAAAAAAAATCAAAACATTTCATGAACTCAAGTAATAATTTTTTGCATAAAACAGCACATTTTCTTTCGATTCATTGCCTGTAAACAAAACAAAACAATACTCAGTGATGATCTTTGTATTTACATGTCGCTCATAAACCGAGCAAATTCCAGCAGATGTTTGACGCAGTCCTCAAACAAGCCCAGGAAAAGAAACATGGATTTGAATACTGGGAGGGCAGAACGGGGAGACTGTGTAACACAGGGACACATGGGAACTTTCTGCAAGTCAACAACCCCAACTACTCACCCATTTCCTGGGCCACATAATCCCCCCTTTCACCTCTTGCCTAATAAATGTGTGTGTGTGTGTTAAAGAGACAGAGGAAAGAAGGGGGCTGGGAAATACGGCGGCGTGCGCCACCGTTTAGGTCTGCACTGAGAATTCTGTCGAGACCTTAAAAATAATCGTGCCGCGACATGAACCCCACCTTAACCCTCCTGAAGCCCTCGAAAGAGAGAGAGATAGAGAGAGGTAGAGAAGCCCTTGTAACTTCGGGTCAATTTGACCCGAAGCCGACAGGAGGGTTAAAAAACAGGGAACGAGGCACAAAAGCGGGTTACGCAACAGCTCCCGAGTTCAGCTGTCGAGACGTGTTGAAACAGATTTTTTCAGTTTTGAGAAAGAGCAACGTGTTTGGTTAGAGTTAGGAGAAAGGCCACCTGAGGGCTCTATACTGCCGAGACAATAAAGTTGATCTGATAACTGAACGCTGATTTAGCACATATCAGAGCGATCAGCTGATTCCAGGTGGGTGACATGACGTTTGGTTTTTGTAGCTTTTAGACTTTTCAAAATATTAAACTTTATTTACAAATACTTTCACTATAAACATACACTGAAACCTTTTCAACTCCTTCGAAACCCATTTTATTTGAAACCTGCTTTAACATTCTGGCTCTGTTTTTGTCTACCTATTTCTACTTTTAGCTTCGAGCTAGCCTGTTGACACTTTTAGCTAAGATTTTTCTACTTTTAGCTACCTTTTGCTACTTGAGCTTTTAGCCAGTATTTTCCTAATGATGGCAAACGTTTCGCTACTTTTGTCTTTTAGCTTGTGTTTTGCTTCTTTTAGCTGGTATTCTGCTTCCATTTCATCTTCAGCAAATGTCAGCAGGCATTCACACTGCATTTCTGCAGAAAATAGTTTTTGTCCCCCCCGTCGCAAGGCGAAGAGGACACTTGGAAAACCATCACAGACAACTTGGGAGCTAAAGAGATAGCCCGGTTTACCCGGGATATATGATTAATTAATCAGACAGGACAAGAAGAAATAAAGTCTTTGCATCATTTTGCAAGTCTTCAAATAATAAAGTGTTTTTATTTCAAACCAATAAATGGAAATCCATCACAAATCATTTTCCCATGTACAATATACCACATATATACAGAAAAAGACATTGCTACAACTTGAAACAGTTTGACATGATATGCCAATCAGATTGGTATATGCTAAATGAGGGGGGTGAAGAAACTAACAAAATATTTTTTGACCTACTTTCAAATTTCAAAAAGACTCGGTACTGGTGTAATATTCTCTCGAATTTACAAGTCAGGAAGATGAAAGAGCCTCTTTGCCTCCTTTCCTCTGAGCTTCCCTGCAAAAGTGCCTCTCGCTCCGAAAATAACTCTGCCAAGCAAACCTTTAAACACATCCTGAGGCTGATTATTTGAGGCCTTGCACTACTGACGGAAATGGAGTGACATTTTTTTTTTTTTTTCCTTTTTCTTCTTCTAACTCCGTAATTATTGTGCAAGTAAGCACAGAGCAGCAACGTAGGCTGGGCCTCGCAATGTGACTTGGGATACTTGCATCTAATTAAACGCTGTAAGAAAACATAATTACTACTTTTTAGGGGTGCAGGAGACCTCACCCACGTTTCAAGCGCCGCGTCTGAGCCGAAGACCTGCCCAAGTAACGTGCCCATTTTCCTCCAGCCAAAATCACTCCGACCGCAGGACCTCTCCCATCTGGGGCAGGACTCTGTGTGGTCATTTCCAACAAGCTGGACCACCTTTGAAGACACGCAGCATGTTCCCAGTTTGGATTAAAAAATAATGACTCGTCTACTTCTACGTTTGTCGTCTGACAGGAACCAGGTACTCAGAGTTACAGCGATCACAGTTGACAGCTTTAAAACTAAAACCTAATGATTTTAGAAATTCCTTTTTGGTTGCTGCGTTCATCTGTGGTCAAATATCTGATGTTTTTGCTCTCCAGTTTTTTGTTTGTTTTTTTTGGTGAAAAAAAAATAAAAATACCACATGCAGGATGTCCAAACAGTGTCATTTAAATAGGTACAAAACAGAATACATTAAAGAGAAGGATCAACCTTTAATATTCATTAACTAATACTGAACATGTTCCCTGTTTGGTTCACAAGAACACCACGAAAATATTAAATAGTTTTATTTACATATTTACAAAAAGTAGGATGCAGTGCTGATGACCGTTTGTTTTGTTTCTTTTAAGTTGTTTTAAGGCAAGACTAAGAATATGGTGCGTGGCTAAAAAAAGAAGACACAAAATAACCTTCTGTGCTACATCACTTTAAGACACCAGCTAAGGTGCGTTTATCCTGCACAAAGACATGCTCGACTAATTTTGCAGTAAAAGTCAGACTCGGACTAAAGTTCCTCCTAACAAACAGTGCACAGGCAGCAGAGACAACTAAAGACTATCTTGTAAAAGTCACCTCACAGGTGCACCGTTAATTTCTTTTAGGTGTGTAGTTGAAACTACAAATTCAACTTTTGGGGCAGTATAAAAGTTAGGACTGGGGGAAAAAAAGGGTTTCTTCCTTGTGCTTACCAAGAAAGCCGCTGTAGGAAAAGGCTCACTGTCAGGCATCCAGCGTTTATCTGATCTGAAGCACACACGGACAGCGAATAGTTTTTCCACGAGTGTAAAGCTGTCAGACCTCCCGTTCAGCAGGCATGCAGCGTGGGCTCACAACTGTCGTATCGAATGAGAAGTAAATGATAGCACAAAGTTGTGAGCACAACTGAGGAAACAGCATGGATTATCAGCAGAGGAAAGCACTAAATACTAAGTCATGTTGTACATGAATAATATAGTCAGGTGTTGTCTTTTAACACACACTGTAACACACTACGTACTGCTAAGTTCTACTCTGTGGGACAACCAGTCAAAAGTACACAAAGAAGGAATGTGTGTCAAGTGGGGCTCGATCTCCTGGCCCGGCTAGAGTCATTATGAGGTTTTTCTGTTCTGGTTGTAGAGTCAGCAACGCAACATGGTGCTCATCTGTTAAATACTGGGGGGTGGGGGGTGGGGTTGTGTTTGGCTTGGTCCCATGGAAGGAGGGGCAGGGGGCATTTACTGTCAAAGCAATGCCCCGTGCCCCAGTCAACTTAAAATCCAAACCTTCTGACCCCCCATGTTTGTGGTCTGTGCTCAAACGCCCTCGGCCGGTCGGCTCAGATCTTCTTCGGCTTGCGGCCCAGGTGGTAGTAGTAAGCCATGGCGACAACAAAGAAGAGCACTCGACTGAGGAGCAGGAGCATGGCGGCGTTGGGCAGGATGCCGATCTCCACTAAGGTGATGGACGTGACTGAAACAACAGAGCAATGTTTAAACACTAAAGACATGTCTATTTTCTTCTTTAATGACAAGCTACAACTCACACACCGCATGTGCATCATGAAAACTTGTTATAAATTTATTACAAAGAACACGTTCTGGTGTTTTTACAGTGTATCCATACTGTCCTGTTGTAGAAAATTAGTACCATGATGGAATGTTAGTCTTGTGGAAAAAAAAAACCTCTTGATTTGTGAATACAACACTCTCCATGTGCTTCATAGTTTCAGCCACTAACAGCTGTGGGTATTTAGGGTCCAGCTGTTTGATATTGCAAACAGTGATTCAATATATTATGCAGCACTTCTAAATAAGTAAATAATTGGCTCATTAATTTAGCATAATTTTAAATATAAAGAAGACAATTTAAGAGCATAACTTTTGTTCACTTAGCCTTGGTTAGTTTTAATTGAAGTTAGACTCAGTGAAAAAGCCCGTTTCTGGGTCTCATGTAGGTATTTTTACGCTCCTTCATTTTTCTTGAGAATATAAATGTATAACTCTTTAGGAAGCAGCAGAAGACTGAGTCCATGCAGTCTCCATTACAGAGTTGTGTCTGTTTCTAATGCAGCGGCTCCAGTGTGTTTCCAAATGCGTATTCAATGGAAAAACGGAGCAGAGGTACTTTATAGTTACCACAATGATTTTCTTACTTTGAACTTCTCATTAATCTGTCTAAAGCTGAGGTGGAAAGAGAACCAAATGGGGCTGATCGAATACTTCGAGATTAACTTTCAGTCAATAAAGGATGTCAGATTTCTGGCTCAAGATTACAGTATGAGCATCGAAGCATATCAGACAATCATCTGCATTCTTTTAGCTGCTTTCTTTTGTACCTTTAAGGAAAAATGTTTTTTTTTACAGGTTTTAATGCCCAAATGGAGAACAGCAGATAAAGACAAAGGCAAAAGAAATGACTGCGACTGATGGCTATTTTAAATTTCATGTTTGTTTGTTTTTTTGTTCAACAAATAAACTGTTAATTCTGACTTTTAAATGAGACGTCTTGCAAAAATTCTTAGGAATAATATGACAAAATGTATCTGAAAAACACAGTACATTTATACTCTTATTACAATAAAGACTTGGACCGAATTTTTTACCTTGACTCTTTGTCTAATCAAGTCTGCCACTCCAGCTTTAGAATAATGCAAAACTGCGACTCCCCAAACTAAACACAAGAGGGCACTATGTGCACACGTGTAACTGGTAAAACAAGATGACACAGTTCTGAATGTGAAGTATAGTTAGTCTCAACTCCTTTATTACCAAAGTCAGATTAAAAAACGACGAGATTCTGGAGCGATTACTCTCACAGTGACAAAGACAGAGGCACATAAAGTCATAAATGAAACAGGAAGGCTCCTTAATCACCTAGAAACTGGACAGCAAAGAAGCAGGCTTCACTGAGCAGAGTCCACTGGATGATGACCTTTTCTGCTGTGTAGAGACCATTCCACATAATGAGTGCCAGGCCTGGAAAAGGAGATCATAAAAGAGAATTTATAGGTTAAAGGTTCAGGGGCATAAGAATGAAAAAGAAAAGATGAAGCTCAAGGAAGAAGACTCGTACATCTAGAAAAGCATTTTCATTCAAACAAAATAAAAAAACGGCACTGTAAATCTGCAACAGCATATACAGAACATGATGACTGCTCATTAATTCAGCTAAATGTTCGATGATGTTTAATAAAAGCTCGTGCTTCATAATGTCATTGCCTGCTTCTCTTCATGTGCTTCTCTCCCAGCGACACAGACCAGTGAGGCTTTGGGAACAAGACGGGGTGGGCAGCGTGGTGGGAGGGCTGATGGACTGCATCCTCTCCCTGCCAGGATCCATCTGTGTGGCAGATGAGACTCCATCCTTCACCCCCACGACTGCACCTTGTCTTGTAAGACATCGCCCTCTATCTTTGCTAATCCCCGAAGCTCTGCTGACATTTATAATAATGAACCTAGGTTTCTGTTGGCCTTATGAAGCTTAAAGCTGCTTCATTCCTATCTTCACTTACAGAGCCGTGTTTCAGGGTTCATCTTTCCACACGCATGTGGAGATTTTTTTCCCCCTCCACTGGTAATCCGAGAAAGTTATTTAGAAGTGCCAACCTAACCGAATTTACTGCGTATATGTTAAGCTTTTGATCGCTTACATCTTTCCCCAGCTTGCTCTCCTCTCCTGGCGCAACCTGCTCCTTTATCATAGTGAGTCACGTAATCCCCTGAGTGACAGTTCAGTCTCAAATTAAGGCCATTAAAATGATTGCCACTATCTCTAAAATACATACTCCGTAAGAGGGGAGGAAAGCACAGATGCTATAACTCCCTGGCATATTTATAATAATTTTCTGTCACCTGTGGATGACATGGAACAAAAGATCAAGCTCAATTTGTCGAGCTTGGAGTGAGCGAGCAGCAAAACTGAAATGAAGCACAGAAAATGTCCTCCTCTTGGGGTTCCAGGCCATCTCACACATGCACATACAATCCGCACACTGTCCTGCCAGCCCCCACTGAGTTTCCACCAGATTTAAACCTGACACACGAGGCCGCGGAAACAAGAAGTGACTGGAGCCTTGGCTGTTAGTATTCCAAAGAATTGCTCTCTGTGCCTCTAGCGTGCCTTCACAGCGGACTGCAGATACTCCGAACTGTATCAGATTAAACAGCCTCTGTTTGTAGCCTAAAGGAGTGAATCTGAAGCAGAAAGAGGGCTCTTTATGCTGCGTCTCAATGAGAGCGTGTGTGACTTCTAATGAATGCATCTGAAGCCATTACTGCAAGAGACCACATGCAGATGAGCGGTGTATATTTTGAGCACGACTATAAATAAATGTAAAAGACATTGTGTGCTAACATGGTTGCAGCACACTGAAAGCATTCTGTGTGCTATAGAGATGCATGATGGGACCCTTTTTGGATGTCTTTCTTGCAACTGAGGACTGAGACTTACTGAGTAACGCCGCTCCATAAAGGCGTACAGAGATGCTTGTCGTGGAGAGCTCCTCCTCAAAAACGAGCTCATAGAGCTGGTTGGGAAACACCAGAGCCTGTTTGGGAGAACAAAAGCACAACACAGCTCTATCATTTCCACACAACAGCATTCTGTCCTCGCTAAAGTTCTCCGGTTTGCGTTAGCACCGCTGTGGATGCTCGCAACACAGAGGATATTGAGAATTTGATATTAGAGCTGACAAAGATGGAGCTGTTTCTCCAGATAACGGTCAGTAATAAATTATGAAAGAATCCACAGTGAGTGCGTATCTGGTTTTGCAAAATGTGCCTTGCATTTTCTGAGAAGAGCAAGTTTCCCGCCTACGTTATTGCATTTTTTATTGATGGACGCAATTAAAATTGAATGAATTTGAAACTCTGTTCATAATTTAAAGACTCACCATTACAGCCATTACTGTGAACCCCACTGCAGAGATGAGTATCCACACCCTAAGAAGAGAGACATCGCATGACATACCATATCCTTCCTACAACAAATACTGACAGCACACTTGTTTTATTAAGAGTTTACTGGATGTTGAAGTGATGCACAGATGTCGCCTGCACAGCTGAAATCTCACCTCAGCCCGATAGGCTCTCGCACCGCAAACTTCAACTCATTTCCGAGCATCTGACTGATCTGCGCGCGAACAGGGCAAGAGAAAGGAAAAAGGAAACGAGTCATGAGAGGGTAAATGTTATCACATTCCTGTCATCTCAGCAGATATTTATCATGCGATAACGCTCGACAAAGCACCTTTTAAGCAGGAACAAAAAGCACTCTGGAGGTGCACTTAATGTGGCAAAGCTACAAACATGAAGCTCATTAAATCGAGCTTGGAAGAGAAAAGGGAGGGAAAAAAAAGAAGCTAATTAATATGTTAATTAGAAACCGTACAAGTCCTCACCTCTTTAATTGCCTCCTGTGTTTCTCATCACAATATCTCACAGTGAATTTTCAATCAATAACCCAGTACCGTGCTTTTACCAGAATGAGTGCATTACTTTTGACTAATTAAATTATTCCTTGCAAGAAAATGGCCGCACAATACTCAGACTGTTCATCTGGCTCGTGAGAAACCGAATAACTGAATAAGGGGTACACTCTGTCTTAGTAACGGATTACAGAGGCAGATAACGAATATTATATGTGCCGTCATACAGCAAGAAATCTCATCAAACAGCAACACTCAGAAAGCACATCTGCATGTACACAGTAGCAAGACAATCTGTTGGGATAGACGTTTTCTTTCCCGTTTTCAGGAAGATGTGGGAATGCCAACTTCTGATTTATCAACTTTATTTTCAAACTCTGGTCTTACAGAAGAAAAAAAAAATCTAAGGGCTGTAAAGACAATTTCAGTTTGGAACAGTGCCAAGACACATAAAATAACTTCGCAAATACACAGAACACATAGAGCGACAAACCATCGTAACCAACACCAAGTCTGATGAGCATTTTCATTAGATCAGGAAATACGTTCCTAATTTTATTGCTAAATTAGATTTTTGTTAAAAAACAGACCATGAAAAAAAAAAGACAATTTGTCTTGACTAAAGCTCATAGTAAGAATGAACGTTGATAGACAAAATCTACAAACCTAAAGCCATCCACTCAAACACCATGGTGATATTTATAAAACACACACATTTAACTAAATCTGTGTATTTACTTCTCTCCCATTCACTAATTGGTTAACAAGTTAACAGACTGCGTTTACTTTTTAAGAAAGCACCAGATCTATTTTTATTCAACTCTGAGCTGCAGTTGTCAGAATTGCTGACACTATTTTTTTCTTTTCATCCTAACATCCAAGAAGCTACAATTGGTTAGAATCAGCTTTCAAGGTTAAATGTCCTCAACCCTCGTTTCTTTGGTTTAAAAAAAAAAAGCAATCTTCGCTGAAAGCAGAGCCATACGTGCACAAACACCCGCGCACATGAACAACAACAGAAACAAAAACAGATCTCGAACGTCACAAAACAAAAACACAGTTCCTATCATGTTTCGAACATCAGCGATATCCCTTCATCATGAAATACCTCTTCCGTCAGAAAGCATTGTTGTGTCGGAGCTCGACAGCATTATAGAAGCTAAAAACACTCCGGGATCATAAACAACACTAACAGAGAGACGATGAATCATTTTCTGGCTCAAAGTGTTTACTGGGAACTCAACACCAATTGGAAAGTAATTTAGTGTTTTGACAAGCTCGTGAAATGTCAGAGTGAATAAAAAGCAAGTTGCTCTTACCATATTCTAAAAGTGTTATACCACATATATACAAAAACTATACGTGAACCTATAAGAAGCCTTTATGTGTTCAGAATTAGCGCATGTCAGAAACAAATAACAGAAGAACAGAAATGTTTTGGGGGTTTTTTTCTACATGGCAATTCTGACAAAAGGAACTAGGTGTTTCTGATTATTCTTTTTTTTATTAGATTCCTAAAGCCCCCCCCCAGCTGCTGCTTTGATCTCATGCTCCGAAGCTTTGAGACGACTCCCTTGAAGCCGAAGCTCTAAAAATTATTGACAGTTGCACAGAAAACCCATTACATCTCTCCTCGCGCTGCAGCTGAAGTGTCTGTTTATGAAACCCTCGGCACCAGCTGTGATCACATGACCAGGTGAATCAGCCTTGCATGGTGCCATGGTTCCAGGGGCTGTTTTTGACAGGAACACATAAATATTCATGACCGGCATGACAAATACTCAAAGGGATCTGGGAGTTAACTGATGGCACCAAGTTGGCTTGGGGTATGAAGGAAAAACAGGAAAAGACACAAACGTGCTTAATTACAGCCGGCGCTGACGTGAATCAGTCAGTTCCAGCCACTCAACAGCGGCCTCCTTTTTTAGCTCCAGCCCATGACAAACTACACAGGATATTCAGCCCTACAAATGTCCGAATGTGAAGTTACAATAAGCAGATGGTGGTCACCATGTTATGTGTCTTTTGAAATCCTCCAGGGCTCCAAAATATACACAAAACATCATGGTGTGTTGAGTTATAAGGGCCTGAGTTCACACCGCCGAGGCTTGTTTGTTGCGACATCACCATGGCACTAAACCACCCCTGTCAGAGGCTAAAACAAGTTGTTGGTAACAACACTCATAACAGGCAACATCTTTTCGCACAAAACAGCACAGGCACAAAATGAACACGTCTCCGTCTTTGTCATAGAATCTGTAACAGGAACAGTCATCTTATCAGTAAAGGAGGTAGGAAAAGACTCTCAGCAGACTGCACTTCCTTTCTTTGTTTATAGGAACCACAAGGATAAAAATTCATCTGTTTTCCTTTCCACACAATCTTAGCAACACAACTTTACTTTTAGATCAGATCCCATGGACATCTTTTTCTTAAAAAAATATCCTACAGCGTGGCTGAAGTGCACAGAACGTACCAAAAGCGTAAAGAGACCATTTGTAATAGCAACAATTTAATTGTAAATGTGGATCAACGTCACACAAATATGGAAGCCTTCCTATTAAAACACCACATCCAGATAACATTAGCTAAAGCAATGCTTTCCTGTACGTCCCTGTGACTGTTGCTGGTTCAATTATCAGTCATTATTGTCAGTACCAAAGCTAAAGTATATTTCTCTGATCAAACTGCTGTCATATACAGATAGGGAGAGACACAAAACCCTTACTGGTAATTTGTCAGTATGTATCTGATACATGAGTATGAGCTTTTTTGAGAGAGATTTATGTGACAGATGTCTGGGTTAGGCTCCGTGCTAAAACATTGAGAGAGAAAACAAACACTCAGGAGGGCTGAGAAAAGGGGGCTGACATCTCATCACACGCTATCAGCCACCACCGTATGCCTGCTCCCTTCTGTTCTGTTCCCATCTCTCACTCGCCTGATTAATATTTCAGGACGGAACTGTCTGCTGTGCCTATGCACAATGTGATGCAAGATTATATAAAAAAATAAATAAAAAAAAACACAACAACAACAACAACATTCAAACTGTTATATCGGAGTCTGGTAAAAAAGGGGAGAAATTGTTCTCCGTGTGCAGCTGCGGCATGAAAATGAGAAGGGATTTTGTGTCTCTTTGAATAAACCAGCATGTTTTGGTATGCGTTGGCCGTATGTATGTAGAAACGGATGTGAGGAAGTAATATAACACACAAGATGAAAAAAGGCAGGGAGTCTCCCAGGAGAGCCCATCATATCTCAGTGGAGATGCGAGAGCTTAGAGGATTACGTGATCTAGATTCACTGAAGCATAAGAAGCAAATGCCCACAAAGGAGAGATGAGCCAATTAAATCCCCACTATGGCGTTTTAAAAACGAATCCACAGCTCTCCTCTGGGTTAATAAATGCATCTATGTTGGAGAATTATTTACTTTTATGATTTCCTCCAAAATTATCTATTTAACTGATGATAGTTGTGGGTTTTACATTTGTAACCACGCTGTTTGTTGTGTTAATAGCCTCGCCTTTGGAAGCTGCTGTCTATATCTCTCCCCGTGTAAAATAAACTGTCTGCAGGGTCGATCTGAGGCTACCTGACCTTTGAGCGGTGCACTTCGCCATCATCGTCCTCGCCGCCAACTCCAAGGATCTTCCGGCTCTTCAGGCGGCTTATCAAGTCTGTCTGACTGTGCTTCTTCATTAGAGGAGGGTGGGATTTGGACGCCATGGTGCACACCTGACACAAAAGTTGAAAAGACAGTCAAAAAATGGAGACAAATAGAATAAATATCAAATAAATTACATACAGAGAAGACCATTTATACAAAAGAAAAACACTAAACACAAAAAAAAAAACAGCCTCCTGTATTAAGAGGACACTTCTTTTTGGCACAGAGAGGAAGTGGAATCCACCAATCTACAAGCAATACCCTTAACAACTTGACTTATGTCACACAATTACATAATACGAGTCTTGCAAATACAAGCAACCGTCTTAAGTCACGGAAGAGGCAAAAGCCAGATGTCCCTCTGGTGTGCCGGCAGACTCAGGTGCACACTCAGAGAGCAAATAGATGTGATAGTGACACACAGACAGAACCACACACACGCACGCAGACGGACATAAATAGAAGTAGACATTTTGAAGACTAAAGGTCGAAATGTCAATATCGACCCACAGCTCCAATGACTGAATGTAATTGAGTATGTGGAACATGGTTTTAAATTCAGCCTGTATTGTCTGCAGAACAGTATGCCATAAGGATGACTGCACATGTAATTCTCTACAAATTTTAAATTGAAATGGCTCAGAGGCTTTTATTTGAGCAAGGATTTTGTCATTTGCTTTCCGTTTCTCTTTTTACATCTAAGCTAACATGTAGCTCTGATCAAACAGAGCGGGGAGACACATTATCGCTTAGCTCGCCAATTTTTCTTGTTACTATACAAAACAAAATAAATGCTATTATTCATAATAAGCTATTCTTTGTTGGCGGTTAACGGTGATGACAGGATAAACTGCAGCGACGCCTTCATGCAGCATTAATGACCACTGCCTTTCATTTGAATTCAGTGCGGACAACAAGCAATAGTTACATCAAGCGAGATCATCACTGACTCAACAATCTGCACCATAATTAAACAGGAGGCTAAAAGGCACGCGCTAACGTGAGTGCACTTGCGCACACAAAGGAGCGGCCAAAAATTGACGGCCACTTCACACGGCAGTTTTCTGGAGGAGAGAAGCAAGAGCAGTTATTGAACTTTTCTCCCAAGGATGAGGAGAGCATTTATAACAGGGTTTTCAGCCTCATGAAAGAGGGGGAAAAACATCACTGCTAACAGGAAACACTGTTATAATGTAGCTACATCAAATAAACTAATGAAAACTATACTTGTGGTGTTGTATAGGTGCTCAAACTGCTACAAAAACTGACACTACTACACCAAACTTGCTGTTTTAGCTTTTATATTACAGTTATTGAACGATACACCACAGGGATTTGGGCCTGCTTCTAAGAAGCCTCGACTACTTTTAAATTAATAACAAGTGACAAGAGGAAAAGATCAATAATGGCGAGACAACAAACAAACAAAACGCTGCAGCCAGTCTTGGACATGTCAGAATGGTAAGCGCTAACTAAGATTTAGTTTTCGTGTCCTGCTTCCTGTCACAAGCGTGATGAAAATGGTCTTAATCAAATTGTATTTCATTCCTTTGAGTGTGCTGCCACCAAGGTAGGGTCTATCATTTCTTTTAGCGATCAACTGGTCATCCGATCCTTCAAATAACTCTCCAAACAGAGTGTACCACTCCAAGCAAAGTGGCAGTCTGTTTTCCATGAAGAAATTTCAACCTCTGCTCTTGTGGATTCATTCAGACGTACTACCCAAGACAAGCCCACTCCAAATCTAAGGGCAGAACCATAGATGGTTATTGGGATTCAGCTTTAAACTGTAGTTTTTAGAGGAATCCAGGAAATAGAGAAAAAGAAAAGAAAAGCAGAGGCAAGATAATAAAGAAAGCGATGCAAATTTGTTCCTTTTTAGGTGATCAGCTATTTTTTTATTGCTTGTTTTAATGAAAAAGAACAAGCACAAAGTATAACTCACAATATAAGCGAGTTAGAATAGTCCTATAATCCTCTTTAGTAACAACTAAAAGAAGTAGAAATACACTTTTTTTTTTAACTCTACAAGTACACCAAGAATAACTACAGTTTATCTACATTTATCTTGTCTTGTGTATTAAATAAAAAGACTTCTGGACATTATTCACAAAAATTCAATGTAATTGTTTTTTTTTGGCTGTAAAAATCAATGATACTGATGACCTAGTTTGCTTTTTTATGCCAGATTATGTCTTTTATGGAGCTCATTCGCTGTTGATAAACTGCCAACTGACAGCAGAAACCATAAATTGTTCAACAGCACTTTTAAACCTTTACTCTTTTCATATTATACTGTTTACACACAAGTAAACAGGTAAATCGTCTCCTCTTTCACCATCATATCAAAGGGCTTATCTGGGTAATACGGCTTTTGTTGTGTCCCCAAGAATCAACCAAAATACCAACAAAGACTCTGCAGCCTCTTGCATGTTGATCCCCAATCAACATTTGTGAAAAAAGGCCATAAATAAGGTGTTCGCTCGTGGATGCCACGTTACTCACACATGCAAAAAATACCCATGCACGTCTCTCCTTTTGAATGTCCCCACCAGTGCTCCTTGACTTGCAAGAATAATGCTGATACAGTTGCCTAGCAACTGCCAAAGGACCTATCACTTCTTCTCATCTGAAAACCCCTTTCATGAATGAAGCCCCCTTTGACAAAGGTGTCCTCGTGGCAAGTCATCACTGACCCAGTAGCATTTCCTTTCCTGATATGGACGACATTCTTGGAAGACTTAAACTTTAATTTGTGTTCATTCGCAGCAGCAGACGTATCTATTCCTCACCTCTTGTAAGAATAAAAAAAAAAAAAACTTCTATAAGGGCCCACTCTCAAGATCTCAAAAAAAGACACAAATTTGGTCATATGACTGTCTTTTTAATAACTATACAGAACAGATAAGTGAGAAAAAAGGGAAGGAGAGGGATAGAAAAAAAAATGAGACAAGTGCTATATTCTACATGAAAGTTAAATACTAAAAATAAAGAGTAGTGTGCAATATTCTCCGTTCTTTTTGCAAGTCTAGTGACACAAGATGTGCCAAAGAGAAGAAAAGCTGTTAAACACATGAGAAAGATATTGTGCTATAGGTGCGAACTCCTGAGAGATCTCTGGTTAGCAACTAAAAAGATGTTCCTCAAAAAAATAATTGTGTCTTAGGAACAAAACAGTGTGTGGGTGAGGAAGGACAACTGACATCAAATGTGTTACTCAAAATAAGACAGGAAATTCAACCTTTCTAGTCTCCACTTTAGAGTGCACAAGAAACAAAGCAACTCCTTTTTACAAACTCTTAAAAAACAAACAGGTCATCTGTTTCTCTTGAACCAACTCAGACAGGTTATTTGTTATGTATTGCTCTTAGTAAATGTCTTAAATAAATGTCCTTCTGTTTGGACAGATTTCCATGTTAGAGTTAACTGGGCTCTAACATGGAAATCTTTCCAAACAGAAGGAAATGTACAAACTTTAAGGTGAAGGCAGGAAGATCCAGTCTGCTCTCGTAGAATTAGATCAAGGATCCTTGACCTTTATGGGGCTCCAGATGCTGCAGGAGTGTTAAGAAAGTTCAGGTGCCAGAGATATCCATCTTTGGTGCCGAGATTATCAGTTCTATTGACTGCTTTGGTGCACAAACTGGAGGGTAAATCTGCTGCTTATCAAGTGGAAAAAAAAAAGAAAATGCAAACGGAAATCCAACCTCTTAATGTACTGACATTCATATCTGATGCGCTCACTTTTATTATTGACATTAGTTGACCAGAGGAAAAGGCCTGCTGCAGAGATTAGATCTTCTATGACATGTTATGATTCCCTGATCTACTCCCCATCATGAAGTCGGTGAATAACTGTGTCTTCACACTTTAAGATTGACTAAATGCCAACTGTCAGAAAGCTGATGCACACAATGACACTTGACTACAGAGATAACGAGATATTGATCAAGAGTCTTTTAAATTAACCGTGCTCGAACTGGGCCGGGTGATCTGACAATTACACATTGGGAATCATCTAAATTTGACTGTGTTTGCATCCATACTGCAATGTGCACAAGTGATGGCATATTTTGATACTGATCTATACCCGATTCTACTCTAATCACCATTTTATCTATAAAAATATGGAGACAGAGCTGCACAAACTTACTCTTAAGCTTTTCTTTGAAGAAGAAAAAATGGAAATGTTTCTTCTAAAAGATGGGCATTTGATGAAACTCATAACACGTATAACTGTAAGGAGAAAAGTCACGGATTTGCTGACAATGGGACCCTGTTGCATTCCTCTGTTTTTATTACCTAATACAGATTATTGTTTTTTAAAGTTATAAAACACCCAACTGTATTTCGAGTCAAAAACCCGTAGAAAAAAAAAAGTGTCCCGTATAAGTCAGTATTTTTTATTAAGAATACATAGCACAATGCTCTATCGAACCAAAATAATGAGTACAAAAACAGCTATTTTGAAATGGTAGGTCAAATATTAAAAAACAGAGACAAGAACTGACGGAGAAAAACTGCAATCAGTGTGTCTCTAATTGCCACAGAAAATAAGGAAGGCAGCAAGATCCAAACCTGATAGAGAAAACAACTGCAATTTATTTTATATTACTGTTTTGGAAACAACTATTTTATTATTTAAAGCCTTATCGTGCCACCAGCATGTGGTCCATTGATGACTAAAGTAGCTTAGTGGGTAGATTTGGTGGCAGTTTAGAGTTTAGAATGTTCTATTAAATAATATTTGAAAGATGATCATTCAGTGTGTGCTTTGGGAAGTATTAACTAACTTCACCTCCACATGGAATGTTTTGTCAGTTTTAAGAGTTGTTAAGAATGAGTGTTGACTGATGAGGTCAATAAAGCAGACTTGTAAAAAAGGGTTGAGATTTGTACCACTGTACTGTAGCTGTTCAATCCATCCATCCATCCATTTTCTTTAACCGCTTCTCCATTCCGGGTCGCGGGGAGCCGGTGCCTATCTCCAGCAGTC
>JAOXNZ010000012.1:10746812-10757397 GCA_028566095.1 Kryptolebias brasiliensis | reverse complement strand
AACTCCACCCAGAAAGGCCCCAGGCCAGGATTTGAACCTGCAACCTTCTTGCTGGGAGGCGACAGCTCTAACCACTACGCCGCTGTTCCACCAGCTGTTCAGTCATTATAACTAAATTTATCAGGTCTTTTTTCACTCCTGCTTCAGAGTAGATGCTATCTTGGCTCAACAGGGACGAAGGAGTGAAATAAGGAGTTGTGATTGATCCATATAAAAACGTACTTTGATTGACTGGCCAGGCAAACTGAGAGCTCTTCCAGCATTTGCACTATTAAGTTTGCAGTAAAGTAGAAGCAACCTAAAGTTTAATAGAGCTGGATGGTGACACCTGCACAGGAGCTCTCCTCTGACAGAAAACATCCCAGGCAGTAATCCAGCTCGAAAAACCACGCTAATGATAAATAATAATTATTGACAAACTGGTCCAAATTTGCCTGTCTTCATTCTAAAGTGAACTCCAGCAGATTAAATCATAAACGTGGGGGCAGCTGCTGAAGTGGGTATGATGTGGGTGGAGGTGGGCAACAAAATAATGTGCACAGCCAAGAATACAGTTTTGTAAGCCGTGCACACAAAAATAAGCTGATTTTTTGAAAAATGGTTGATCAAGCTATTGACTCATTGGTCACAAACACTCAGAAACCAGTGTGAAGCAACTAAAAATTTGTGCATTTTTTTTGCAATTTTCCTGAAATTTGAGGCTTTTTTCCCCAGCAGTCACAGCTCAGTGACACGGGGCCTTCAGTGAGATACCACCTTTAGGTACCAGAATTTGCAGGACTCGGACTGACTTTTTAAACTGAAGGAATAGGGCAGAATCAGAATTATTTTGTAAACAGCCAAAATGTGACTATTACCAAAGGCAAAACAGAAAGGTCAGCAGTGACATCACACACACACACACACACACGGCCATGTAGCAGCACAGGCGGCACTGCTGGAGTCTAAATGACATTACTGTACAACTCAACCATGAAGTCAGGAAGTATTCTCCTAAAACATGGGAGAACTACTGAATGTTAAAATGGTTCAATACAGACACACATTAAATACTCGCCCCAAGGCCAGAACGTTTACCTGAACGTGACGTCAATTCAGCCAAGTAAAGACAAGGCACTTAGTAGGGCCGAGAGGCACATTACATTGTGTGAATGGACGAATTGATCTTGTAGATGTCTACAAGTATCAAGGGACGCTTCAGCTCAGACGTCTTCAAATTACCGGAGGCAAAGGTTTCCTGAGTGGTATGCTGGCTCTGATGGTGGCATGATTTATAGACGAGTCATTTGTGACAAAAGGTAAAAGAAAACAGATAAATACAACAAAAAAAAAAAAAAAAACAGTGCCTGTGACAGTGAGTGAATAAAGAACATAAAAGGTAACAAAGAATTTCTATTTTGAGCCAAAAGATGTCAACATCTCATACCATGGAAACTGTGCTCTGCAGCAAGCAGCTAATCTGAGAAAAACAAAAAGACTCTCAGTTACTATAAATAGATTATTTAACTGAGCCAAACGCATAAAAGTGTTAGATCATCTGCAGACACTTGCTATGGAATGAACCTAATCTAATGATCACTGGAAATTTTTTACTTTACCCTCTAATCTTCAGTAATCATTTCACAAAAAGGGAATTTACTCTCATTAGACGACCATACCCCCAAACTACTATTTCAAGACATTCCTACACGGAAAATCCCTCAGGAGTCACAAATACAATTAAAGCTTTGTGTCCCAGCAGTAATTGTGACTGTAATGAGATGTTACTGTAATGGGTGTTAAGTTATTACCTGTAGTTCTGCTGGAAAGCTCCAAAATTATTGGCATTGCAACTGAATGCTATGTAATAATCAAAACCGATGTGTCTAAACAACAATTTCAAGCACTATGCTGTGATCTCAGCTGTCGGGATTGTAGATAATCACTAAGATTACAGAGCTATTGTCCAGCTGGGTCTCTGCTGACTCCCTGCAGGTCTTTTGTAGCGCTGACAGTGCTTCATGCATTAAAGCTACTCTTTCACAAATCAAACAGAAAGCGCTAAATAGACAATTTTGAAACACGGCTCAAAAAATACCTTCACCTGTTAAAAGTTTTCTTTTACCAACTACATGAAGCCAAGATTGATTTATATTAAAAAAAAGTATCAGAGGTGAAAGACATATCTGTGTTGTAGGCTTTGCGTCGTACACACTTAAACAGAGTTAAAAGATGTAAATAAAAGCAGCCTGACTGCTTTGAAAGGTGAGCTCCAGGAAATGTCTTCTTCAATTCGAGCAAACACCGATTTATGACAGCATATGAAGAGGGAAGAAACTGCTTCCTCATTAGCAATTTATCAAACAGCGGCATGAAAAGATGAACATATAGTTTAAAAGTTGCAGTACAGATGAAATAATCATTTAAGCTTTTTAATTGGATGATATTTTTATTTTATTTTGTATTATCAAAAGTGAACAAAAGTCTGCAAAAGACTTGAGCTGTTAGAAAAGTTTTATAAGATGTCAGAACATGATTATTTTGATAAGGTTTGTCTAAAGTCACTGGAAAAGGCCAAATGATGCAAAGAGTTCAGAGCTTTATAAATGCTTTGACTCCAACTTTAAACAGATATGATTTCTTCCAAGTAGGTAAGAGGCCAGTGTTACAATTAAAATAAATCACGCCTACAAACAAGTGGTGTTTAAGAGGATAAACAAAACATTTTAAAGAGCTGTTTTCTCAATCTGTAATTGAATTTTTAAAAATTATATTCTAGAGGAAATGTGTAGATCAGGCTTGAGTTTTAATAGACAAAGAACACCTTCAAAAAGAATCCTATGAAGGATGCTGCAGGACCTACCCAAAATACAAGATACTCTGAGAAGAAGTCCTGCACATTTTTACAAAGCAGCTATACTTTGACAAAAATGTAAACACCATGAAAACATTTTTTAAAATAGAAGAAATTCTGTGTCCTCACCACAAATTCAGTTTCCAAGGTTTGCCACTGAACAAGAAACTTTTTGGCTGCTACGAGCAATGGTATATTTGAAGGGGGGAAAGTGTGCCTATTCTCATGAAACGAACACCTCTCCAACTGTTAGCCTGGGGCTAGAAACGATCATGTGAACTTGTGCTGCAGCCAGAAATTACGAGAACTGCAGGCAAAAGTGGCCCAAATCTGATTTTTCTTTTTTTTGGCTCATATGTGACCCATATCAGTTTTCTTTTTAATGACACTCTAAACATGAAAAACTAAATTTTTTTCAAACTTCACCTCACTGAAGTAGGGGTATGCAGATCGATCCAAATATTAATATTACTGATACCAATGTCATGCAGTTTAAAGCTAGGAACTACACACATCTTTAGCCACAGAGAACAGAGAAGTCCAGTTGAATCAGGGTTATTTTGAGTTTCTTTTGTTTTTTTAAAGATCAAATGTAAATATTGGCCAACACAAGCATGGCAGATAATATTTTCGGATCTATTTGCACAACAACTTCAGGACTGATACGCATGTGCTAACAATGTGTAGCATCCATATTTACTTCCATAATCACAGTGTGCTGCGTTTAATGACGCTTCTTCTTCTGAACATGCCGGTCCCTTCAGGGCTGTAGACTGTTCACACTGGAGTCTGATAGTCCGATTCAAATTGTAATGTGAACAATCACACACACAAACAGAAAAAAAAATCAGATCTCAGCAAAAGATTGTAATTGAGCATTAAGACCTGCAGTGTGAACACAGCCTAAAACTGGACAAAACAAACCGAAAGTACCAGCCAACCTGACCCAGATCTAAAGAAAAAGCTGAAAAGAGCAGAATGCCTTCGACAGCAGAGAAAATCATCCAAAACAACTGAGAAACCTACAATGGACCACATGAAGCTGAAATAAACCAGCTTTATCTTTCCAGATAATCTGTAGATAGACTTCAACAGAAAAGAGTCTGCAAGACAGATCTAAAAAAAATACTTAGCTTTAACATGATGAGCGGTTGTGCATCTCTCATAACAAGTGTGTAAAAATAACAAATATTTCACAAAATTTTGAAGTGGAGTTACATTTTTGATTTTTTAATTTGTAAAATTTTACAGAAACAAAATTTGGCTATGGGTTCTCCAACTTTTGCATCTTATTTTGTGTATAATTTGTAAGAAACTTTATTTCAGTAAAAGAGTAAATAGGGTAGTTGTCGCCCACCTCCATTTATTTGCTTGTGCTAATTTGTATGTCTGTAAGCAAAATGTTTTTTTGAATCAGTGAATGGAATTTATTGAGACTTTCAGATAATAATCTTTGGGTTTACAGCCACAACTGATTAGATTTTTTGGTCAACCCAACTCAAGATGGCTGCCACAACTAATCAGCCTTAGATAATGAAAAAGTGGCTACTAATTCAGTTGAACTTGAATTGAATTTAGTGTGGTAGTAGCTGAAAGTCATGCCCACCACAAATTCCAGGTGCTAACAAACTGCACAAGATCTTTATTTAAAATGTTGTCATTAACTGTTGGGAGTTGGGTAGCAATATTTCTCAAACCACTGGTCGTCATTTAATGAAACTCTCAAAAGGTAATCAGTGGATGTACATCTACAACTGATTAACTTTTGGAATCAACTCGATTCAGGATGGCTGACACAGCTGATCGAGTTTAGCCAACATAAAAATGGCCAGCACACAATCCAAACAAATCAGGCAAGATTTGTGCCTTAGACTCTGGCGTGCAACACAGTGGGCGATATGTATTCCTTTAATGAATGCTAGTTTTGGTTTTTGTTGTTGTTTTTCAGATCTGATGCACTGAGCCCATATGGAGCACGGGGCTTAAAAGGTGAGGCTCTGCTGGTATGAAGCCACAGAAGCCTGCCAGGCATTGTTTGGTGTTTCTATCTCTGAAACCATCTCGACACAGCAGGCTCACTGTGAAGCCAACATGGAAACAGCAAAGATGTGGTGAGGAAAAGCAAAACTGACATATGGTACATGCACACAGCTGGTTGGTGAACGATCCCCTCTAAAGAGCAAAGCCAGAGTTATGGAGGGATCCAACACAAGGAGAGAAAAGACAACAACAGCAAAAGAGATTAGGCTGCTACCTTTAAATGCTCAACAAAGCAAACCAAAGCTTAAAGCTTTGTGTCTGCAAGCTACAGCTGTGCGAAACAACCAGACAGTAACTATTGCTACTTTATAATATCAAGATTTTTTCCACTATGAAATTTGCTCATCTCTGATGCTGCACAATAATACACAGTGCCATCTCAATGTGTGTATATTTTGTATTGTCCATAATGTCGGAAAAAGTGAAGGTCCTGGTGATGCAGTGGAGCCACAGGTACAGTAAGTAGCTTGACATACTAGATGGGGAACACTGGTTGTCCTGGGTAACTGAGACAATAAATCATTTAATGAAGCTGATTTTAATGGTGCGCCACAAATGGTTTTTAGTAAATCAAATTCTGACCACTCTATTTCCTCCTTCAGACTGTTGGCATATTACGGGAAACTTTGGCATCACCATAGTAAAAAGGGCCATGTTGTTGCTCAATTTAATGTCACTACTTTTAGCCCTAACAAGCCTTTTAAAGACAAGCAAAGTAAATGTTATTTAACCAAATCACACAAGCATCATCGCTGTAACGTGATTGCACTCAATCTACGTTTGCGTCGTGGTAAGTGCTGGGAAAAACACGAGCGCATGTAAAGTAGATGTATGTAGATTGTTTCTTTCTATGGGAGAAGAGATTAAATATTTTAATAGACATGATCAATTATTTTCTAATTTTATGTTGTTGACGTTAGAAAACAACTTGTGACATAAAAAGACTTGCCATTTCTTTTCCCTCAATATAAGCTCCATTTTTGGACTCTCCGGATGCAACTTTCCTGTTTACATTCCTCCCTTGTGCTGAAGAATTAAAAAAAGGCAGTGTGATAATCTGAAATATTTCAAAGTAAGACAATAGACTGTGTTTTTAGGTAAACTTGAACGGATTTAGTGTCTTCTGTCAAGTGCTAAAGCAACTGGCTGTCCATCTCCCAGAACCAGCAGACTGTAAATTTTAATAAAACAAATAAACCTTGGCTGAGTTCCTAATTTATTCTATACTTCAAATGTCAAAATCCTTCATTAAGATGCTGTTTGTGACTCCTGTTGGATTGACCAAAGATATTAGCATGCAAAACAGGAAAAATAGTGGCCTTTGATTTATTGCGGTCCAGGCAATGTTGATATTGCGATGAGAATACATTTCCGTTGTATGTCGTGCAGCCCTAGTTTCTGTGCAACACCACAAGGGTTCAAGAGCAACTAGGGAGTAAAAAGCAGTGATCATAATGGACGTTATTCAATAGTCTGCAAAAGGTTATGAACCCCTTCAACAACAGATGATAGTGGATCCAGGTCAGCAAAAGGGCAGTGTGGTATCTGGACTCCAACGTCACAAAAGCAACAAAAGTCTCTGCAGGACTCATTTTGGGCTTCAAAATAACAACATTTCAATCCTAATTGACAGGACTTCATCAGCTGTAACTACGCAGAGAACACATTAAAGCATCTAATGATGTTCATGAAAGCAGACGTTTTTTTTTCTGAATAAACAATAAGCTTTTAAATGATGTATGCAAACCAGAGGATGTAATTACTCGTTTTGAAATACTGAACCAGTTTTTGACAAGAAAAGAGTTTTGATGTAGCAATTTCTGTACAATTTGGTCACAAATTTCTCAAAATACTCAGCATGATTCCAGCTAACAAATTTATCAGCACCAGCCACCATTTCCAACTAACTGAGCTGTTACTTGTGGCTTATTTTTATATTAGGTAGAGTTTTTGCCAAATGCCTAGTTCTCAAGATTTTTACATCCTGACCCCAGGGAACCTAAAGTTACCATTATGCTGCTGAGCTGATTTAAAATACTAAACAACAAATACTAGGTCAGAAATGCTATAAGCCTTATTTTTCTACAAGCCAGTATTAGATCTAATTCATAGTTGATTGATCAATAGACTGTCTGCTTAATGGTGAGACTTGCGAGACACATTTACTGTCATCTGAACCTGAATTTAGACAGCATGCCACCAGTGCAATGATAAAACTCAAGTTCAAAAGGTGCCATCGAAGACACAACAAACAAACAAACAAATGAAAAGAGCACTTGTCAGGGGGAAACACTGCTGTTATCCACATTTGGACAATTTAGACTATGAAGACAAAATAAAGTGCCAATTTCCTAGTGAGAAATCACTCTCTTACAAATAGACAGCTGAAAAACAAGTGTATTTTATTTATTTTAGTTATTCACTTTCTGGATAATCAGGCTGAATGCTGTGGTATAAGTGACCCAAAAATAACATAAATACAAATGCAAGAGCCTCAACAGAAAAGGGAGCCATGTTGAAGTTTTTTAATCTCTGAATTATTAAAGAGCAAGTTATTATAAATTCTTGTTGGATCAATAATTCATAAAATGTGTACTTATTAATAAGATAATTACCTTGTACTTACTGGAAACAGTGTTTTTCTCCCTTTCTGTGCATGAATCAAGTTTTCTTTGTAATTAAGAAACGCTTCTTTATTCAAATGAAGGGTTGTGACCTTCATTCATAATGGTCAGTATTTCTTTGAGACATAGCAAACTGGACACTCGGCGGGCACTTTTCTAAATGAGTCTTGAGCCGATGCTGTTAAGTTAAAGGCAAGCAAAGACTGGACTTCCAATGAGGCATTTGAGATAGTTCATGTGCAGATATCTGAGTTTAGGAGGGAATAACTCGCCTTCAGTGAGGTTTGGACCAACAAACAAAACGCATGAAAAAAACGTAAATATGTAAATATCGTTTATTTCTAAAGAGCTAAAACATAAATGTCTCTTCCTCTCCTCTTCTTTAACATATCTGATTACTTTATCAGTCTTTACAGATCAAACTTTTTAGAATGATCACAAGCCAACACCAATCAATGGACATTGGATTAAAGTGTCGTTAGCCTCTTCCTACAGCTCATTTGTATAAATATTACAATACATTGAAAAAAGTTAATATCCCACCTATCCTATCCCTAATTGACATGGCCTAATTCAATAAGTTCCAAAACAAATGAGACAACGTTAACTGTACTGAACACACCCCACAGCACATTTGTTTCAAGCCTTTAACTTGACCCCTGCTTTCTCAGTTTGTCTTACGGGCTGCAGCGCTACCTGGTTGCTAGGCAGCCGTGCTCAATAACTGAGAGGACTCATTTAGGGCTCGACTCAGGTCACCATTCTGCTGGAATAAATTGCTTGGTAAATGTCAAAAAGGAAATCCTTAAAATATCCAGCGGCTTGTTGTTATTTGTTCTTGTTATTCTGCCATTTCGTAACATGTAGTTCATTTGACAAAATGCCAGCATTTATGCCGAGCGGTGTTCTCTCATTTCCTGTTGTGAGCATGTGTGAAAGAAGTTCTCCTGTGCTTATAATTCCAGGCACAGTGGTGATAATGGATCCACACACACACACAAACGTAGGTTTGCAGAGATGATGATGATGATGATCCCACTCATATTGTCTATAAAATTCAAATGAGCCAACGAGGGTTTTGACAGCAACAGCTAATAACATCCAGAGTGCAACTGTGAGTCCAGGTCAGCATTTCATTATTAAGCCAGAAGCCCACACGCTTGAACGCAACTTAGTTTTACAGATTACATGGCACATGTATGCATGAAATAACAAAACAACCTGCGTCTCAATAACAGAACATAATCCATTGACTAATGTCTCAACAGTCATATTTACACATCAGCACCAAATGGAATAATAACCTGAACGAATTACTGTTTAATTATAAGCTCTACACTCGAAAACAAGTCTAAAGGTGAAGTTTCAGAATTAGGTTGCCTGTGTGCTTTCACTAACCTCTTCTCATACTACAGTTAAATGGTCGTAATGTTGTTGTTTTTTCCCCACCGCTTGACAAAATGGATGTGTGTCATGACAGCCTGTAATGAGGGTCAGCTGGCAAGTGTTGACGCAACAGAACTGGCTCCCGTGTCAAACCACAATACACTAAGGTCTGCTGTAGTCACCCTACAAACACCCCATCTCCACAAATACATGCTGTCTGACCAGCAAACAAACACTAAATATAATGGCTTACAAAGTTTGCGAAGTTTAATATATTAGTTACACTTTTTGGCAGCAAAACAATTCTACTTTTAACTAATTTAATGATTAACTGAACTTACCTTTGATACATATTTCAACAAACTGACTGAATGCCAAAGCATGATGGTTCGACTGAACTCAAAGTATTTCTCTATTATTTGTTATTTATTACTTTTTTGTTATAAGTTGCAGAGAATAAAATATCACTGATATATGCTTCTTAACCACTTCTTTGCAGAGGGTAACTGTGTACCAATAAGTTTATTTTAGGGAGCTTTCGCACAGTTTTCTGCATTGCTTAGCAACCTACACAGTGAATGGGCATATTGTTGCTAACTGGAGGTAAATATGATCATCATGTCTCTTATTTGGGTCTTTTGTAATAACAGTTTTCCTGCTGCTTACCTCTTATGTCTGTGGTGTCCAATCCTGGTCCTGGAGGGGCCACTATCCTGAATGTTTTAGTTGTTTTTCTGCTTTGACCCACCCACTTCTGCAGTAATTGAAGTCATGCTGAAGAGCAGGGAAACAATTAAAACATGCAGGATAGTGTTCCTCCAGGACCAGGATTGGGCACCACTGACCTATGTTGAAAAATAAGAAGCGCAGTGAAAGTCGAAGCTGGCACTGGGCTGCAGCTCGAGCCACAGCTGAGACAAGTGACATGGAGCCAGCAAGAATGCTCTAATTTCTTAAATTGGGAGCTAAAATGAAAAACTATAATGGTCTAAAATCACAACCCGCATGTAACACTGATGATATAGCTTGTATGTGTTTGGTGGTAATGAACAGTGATCCCTTTCTCTGATCTTAAGCACACCTTGTCAACAATCTCTCTTAACTGTGTTTCAGGAGCAGCAAATATTGATTTTATTGGCATCCAATTTGACAGCTGCCCAGCGTGACAAACGACTTCACCTCGCACCACAAGAGCAGGGAGGAAAATATTGAGCAAAACAAGATGGAAGTTATCACTAATGTGGCTCTTTCCCCTGAGTTTAAAAGAAAAAAAACAAGCCATTCTCTGTGATAACTCAAAGCTCGGTCTCAGCTGTAATTACTTCAGAGACAGAAGCATAACAAAGCAACAAACTTAATTTTGAAAAACAAGAATTCTTTTTTTACATTTTCTCCCTTGTGGCTGAGCTCCCTTTTGTATTTGTACTTTGCCTATGTAAGGAACAACTCAGGAAGTGAGAACCACAACAGTCTTCAGTTTTTCCTCTATCTCTGGCATTTCTTGTTTTGTTTATTTTTTTATTTTTTATTTTTTTGCTTTCACAGCAGAGAAGTTGATATGGGAAAACCAAAACTGTTACATACCAATATTTTCTTTCTCACACAAGTAAAGATACTTGAATTTTCACTTAATTACTTAAGCAGGTTTTTTTTTTAAACTATATATTTTTTAAATAACTGAAATAATTTGACATGAAAAAGC
>JAOXNZ010000012.1:10696666-10714614 GCA_028566095.1 Kryptolebias brasiliensis | reverse complement strand
TCCTATGAGCTGCTGTTTTTTTTTTTTTTACTCATTAAATAAAATCATCTTTTGGAGTAAAATAACGATGCATGAGAAAATACAGCTGCAGCACTTTCAAAAGAATTTCTCTGCTGTGGGAGAAGTTTTTGTTGTCAAATCTGGACTGTTGGACGAATGTTTGAGGGTTGAAAATGATGATTAATATTATCGAGTCGTATCCGTTATCCAAATATCATGTGAACACAGTTTTAACTGCTGTATAATTCTGCACGCTGATCTGTTTAATCAGTTTGCTTGACTGGTCTTATCACTCGGCCCAGGATCAGTCAAGCACTCCGGTCGCCACAAGGTCGACTCGGTGCACATTTTCCCACGAACGAAAGCAAACACAGATGGGTACTGGTCGCCACTACACCCAGTTCCATAACAAACAAAACAGCAGAAATCTTTCACTGCATCAGCTGCTGCCACAAACACTGACAGACTTCAGAAGGGAACTTGAAATTGTTTAACCTCAGAGCGGTCCAGCACAATGCGCCTGTCACCTGAACAAAGGCAGAGCGATGGAGAGGTGACACTCTGAAGGCACTTTAAACGGAATGCAGGCTGCAGACCTGGATAATTTCATGCCATTCCACCTTCTGTCTTAATGATTAGAGGTGAAAGCATGCAATCTAAGAGAGAGAGAGAGAGAAAGAGAGTGCCGAGAGGAAAAGCTTTGCTGCTTCCAACCCACTCTTTGTGTGCTCCACCAGAAAATAAAAAGGCATTTTTCACCACAGAACATTTATAATACCAGATCCAACATTTTAATTAATTTAATTGATGTCAATTACCGGGATTATCTATTTTGGTTTGAAGTTAATGCCATTATGTTGATTATTGAGAGTGCAAATGAAAAAAAAAAAAAAAAACTGTGCAAATCCAGTGATCTTTTTTATTCAGTTGCTTTTTAACTTTCAATGAAAGCATTGACACTGAAGCACTCTTATCACTGTTCTGTTGTCAGGATCTCTGGTTTGGTTGTTCATTGGTAGTCTTTTGTGTGTAATTATTGAAGGTATTTGGTATTTTTACCTACCTGTGCTCCCAGTGTTTGGTTTTTTGTCCCTCAGTTGTACTCCTGCCCCTCCTGCTCCCACCTGTTCCTAGTTGTTTCCCACCAGGTGTTTGTTAATCTGTTTGTCAGCACTTCCCTTTATATTTCCCGTCCCTCTAGGACTCCCTCGGTGGAGCATTGTGCATTTTCCACATGCCTTCACGGTCCTTCCTGACTCCCTGTGTTTTCTGTTTCGTAAGTAGAGTTTCGAACTTTCTGTTTTACTAAATGAGTTTGTTTTTTAAATCCTTGTATCCTGCCAGCGTTCTGGGTTTGATCCTTACCCGATCTTGACATCTGTTTGTGATTTTTGTCTGTTTTCCCTTCCTGCAGCTTTAAAAATAAAAATAAAATGGCCAAGTTTTACATCAAAACGTGTGGCTTGATTGGGAATGGTGTTGTCTGTCTTTCAGTAGCAGTACATTGAACTGTACGGACAAAATTTGCAAAAAAACAGCAAGAACTTTCCCCATACAAAGAAATTCTGATGAAAAGAGTGAGAAAACTTTTTTGGAAGCTCTATAACTGGGGCACACTTCACAGTTGAATCAATCTAAGTTTAAACGCGTCACAGCAAGTTGGACTTTACATGACTGAATTGGCATTTTAATATATTTTGGTGTTTTCGTACAGTTGCAGTTCAAGTCTGATGATTTTTACTAATTTTTCTACGAAGAGTTCAACAGACAGTTGATGATGTCTTACACTCCAACGTTTAAGGTGTCTAAATTTTGAAACAAGATCTTCTCACTCCCTCAACTGTTTCAGTAAATTATGCATCAAATCATAGGCATGTTGATCTTCTCGTACCCAGTGTGCCTCTCACTGCTATAGAACTTAGTTTGCTCTCAAATCCCCTCAGAGTGCAGAGTGTGCACGCCCAAGCTTTTATAGACTTCCATTTTATTGCAGCTTAAAAATTTCTCTTCAAAACTGGAAGTGAAAAGTCTTTTTTAACTTGTCTTATCTCCTACATAAAACACTGCAGAAACATAAAAAGTCACATGTATAAGCATCAGTCTTCTGTTGCTCATGGTTGAAGGATTTTTAAAAAAAAATAATGACTTGAAGTTGTCACACAGGGACTGCTGGTTTGAGGCCTACTTTTTAGTCTGTGTTTCTGTCCGCCTCTCGAGAGTGCGGCCAGGGAATGGCAGACGCTGGTGTGTGGTTACCATGGTGACCTCAATGACCCACAGGGAGCAGGTTTAGCATTTATTTTGATCTTGTTTCTCTTTATGCATCTTATACAGTTTACATATCAAAATGTCGGCATTTTGTTTCTTAAATTATCCCAAAGCTGTGTTGAAATGTTGGGCAGTAGATGAGAACTCTTTAAAATCCTTTGAGTTCTAAGAATCTGTTCTTTCTTAAACACAAATACCTGAGTGCATTTCACCACAGAAGCTAGACCTGTGAGGGGAGGGGGTAAACTCCCTAATTGGAGCCTCGCGGGGGCCCTCTAATGAAGACCTTGTCCCTTCATTTAGTGACGCCTCATTGATCCCTCACGAAGCAGTCTAGAGCTCTTAATGTTTCATCCTGTGCATGTTTCCACCTCCCCACATCAAAACTACCTGTCATCTTTTTCTCTGCCAACACACTATATCCAACAAGTCCAGCTTCTAAGAGCCTGTTTGAGAGGCACAGGATGAGGAAGAGCAGAATTTAATTAACTCTGTTAAAGCCTCCTCCTCCTCTCAGACATGGCTCGTCTCTTGCCTTCATGTGCCAGCTGGGGGGGAGGGGGGGGGCAAGAACGAAAGCAAAAGGTTTGTGATTACCTTTGGATCGGGTGGCTCCGAGTGTGAAATTGTTGCCATGGTCGAACGGTGCACCTGGGTACATGTAAGCCACTAAGTAACTGCTTGAAATTATGCCAAACAAGCATCTTTCAGAAGAGGAGGCAGACATTTTGGGGATAGATAAGCTACTGGTGATTTGTAATCAACAGTAACTGTACCCCCAGAGAGCTCTTTTATTCCCTTTTTCATAAAATCCTTTATGGATACGCTGCTCTTACAACTCTTAATTAAAGTCTGAAATTGCAGTTATCCACGGACAGCTGCCCAAAAACCACTGGGATTTTGTATCCCTGCTAATCATCCAGGAGGAATTCTGGTAAACACTTATCTTCCTCAATGACGTCAGCAGCACAGAGCCCCGGTCAGAAGAAATGAGGCTTAAAATACAAGGAAAAGCACAATTTTGTATCTGTTTACATTCCTGGTGCTATAAGGAGTTGGAGCCAAAGGCTGTGTTTGTTGTCAGTAAAGCTCCCAGGCTGTGGGGGCAGAGGCATTTCAAAGTTTGCACCTGTTCAGGGGAAACACATCACCCACACCTGCATTTCTATTTCAGCTCGAATGAGAAAAATCCCAGCAAAACGGAATGAATGGCTTTACTTTTGATACAGAAACTGTTTTCTTTTATTTTCACCTTATCAGAGCAACACAGGACTGGTAAAGATAAAAAAAAATAATAAGACACAGTTGGAACATTAAAAACATGAAAAAAATCAAATCAAATCCAAGTTTGCACTCTTCTGAACACCATCCATCTAAAATCTTCAACACTACGCCCCGACAGTCTCATTGGTTGGAATGCTGTGTGTAGTCTGTACTTAAGCAGCATACATTGGTATAATTCCAGTTCTAATAATGTTATGAAATTCACATGAATCATTTTTGCAGCTGAACATACTGTAAATGCATCTCAGAACTATCATCCTGGAAAAATTTACCTGATTTCAATTTTTTGAAGCAGAAACAAATACTAAAAAAAAAGATGTGTTAAAAGGCATGAGTTTTTATATGCTCTGTAAGTTTTCAGCACAAGTGAGTAACAACTTCTGTCCGATTTATGATCTGAACAGATCGCAAATGGTCAGGTGTGTTTTAGACACAGAGAAGGCTGGGTACAAAGGGACGGAAAATTCCTGCTTGTAAGAATGCAGTAAAGCAAGACTGCCACCTGGTGCCACATTAAAGAACGATAAACTGCCCTCTTCAAAGTCGAGGAAGACTCCCACTCTCTGTAGCCCGTCTGCCTTCACAGAAACAGATTCCTTGTTGTGCAGAGCTTCCACCTTCTTCCTGTCGTAGGCCAGGCACCAGGAGTAGCTGTTGAACCCCAGGCGGGAGCTGTCCTTTTGGCCCTTCCGTTCTATCTGACTCTCGCAGAGCCCCACCTTCCAGCGGCCGTCGTCCGTGGACACCATCACCTCCCAGTACCAACGCCCTCCCTCCAAGGCAGAGGAGGCTAGAACCTGCGGGAAGGAGCTGAAGCGAGCCTCATCTTCTGTGTAAGCTTGCTGGGAGTCGCTGTAGACCACCCTCCTGTTGTTGTCAGACAGCTGCAGCTTCGGATGGGCTGTGTCTGCATTCAAGACGGGAATGGTGCCATCTTCAGCCAGAAAAGAAAGTTATAAAAAGAGTATTGAGACATTAGGATGCAGACTAACTGAACACGTGAGGGCCTTAATTGTGCTCAATTAGTTTAATTAGATATGATTCGTGTAAAGCGTCTTACAGAGGAGCCTGTAGAGGTCTCTGTCTTTGCCTGGCATGGTGATGACAACCGAATCCAGACGCTTTTCTGTCCACTTCTCCAGGCAGCTGAGCCTAGCGTGGTCCAGTTCCTCTGGACCCTCGAACTGCTCTACACAATTCCCCATATCGCTGGTTCTGGTGAGGATGAGCATGAAAATGACCACTTGTCAAATAACAGGCAAAAGCAATACAATACTGTATTGTATTTGTCCGATATTCAATACTAGGCTTCCTTCTAGTCGGAGGGTCAGGGGTTGCATGATAGCAACTCAAATGATTATTTTCTTTTGACACATTTATAAAAACAAACTGAAGCAACGCAGACATTAAATAACTTACAGTTGAGAGATCCTGCTGTACTCCTGCAAAGTAAAAAAAAAAACACAAAACATTTTAATTAAACTGGCAGTAAACTTTCATAAACAAAGAAAGCCGTTCTCTCAGAATCCAACTGACCGTAATGAAGGCCTGATCCTGAACACGCCGGTCTCCCCTGGCATCAGCCAGACCCTCCAGAGTGTGGAGGCTGTTCTGGATGGACTGCAGGGAGCTCTGAAGGGAGCAGAGTTTCTTCTCCAGTCCCCCCAGGACCCTGTTCTCCTCCTTCATCACACACTGAAGAGCTGACTGCTCTTCCTGCTCCAGAGCCTCTCTGATGGTTCTGTACTGCTGCTTCACTCCTTCTTGTGCCTCAGTTAAAACCACCTGGACAAACAAACACAACATAAACCAGCGTTCTGCAATGACAGAATCCCTCAACTGGTAATTCTATCAGAAAATCCCTGAAGGTAAAGCTATTATGAACAGGGGAAATTCCTCCGAGCGGATGTGCGGGGATGACAATTACTGGAAATGTTTGGTTGCTGAGCTGTTTAGTTATTGCTCAACAGATGGGACACAGCAGAGACTTTTTGAATTTGTGTGAAAATCTGAAAACTATATTCACATGTAAAATTGAAACAAATCCTAGGTGTTTCATCTAAGAATGTAGATTAATCTGAAACATAAATGTGACCTCGAGTCAAAGCGGATATCTTGTTATAGTGAGTAGTTAACTAAATATGTGTGTAAATTAATGACTACAGCTTCCTCTTACTCTGAAAGTTTCTTTCTTCTGTGTGAGTTCAGTCACTCTGCTCTTTACTTGGTGCTCAGCCTCCTGCAGCTGCTTGATGTCTTCTTTCAGGTTTGCCTGAAAAAGAAACATCTGCAAAGTTTAGAGTTTAATACAGACTTCATTATAATAGTATTAGTTCTTAAACACCACTGTGCTTCGCAAAGACCAAAATGTAAATATTAAAGCCATGTTAAAGTGTAAAAACCACGGACGAACAGCGTGGTGCTGCATCGAAGCCAGCACCCACCCTGAGCTCGGTCTCCGCCTCCCTGATGCTGATGCAGACATGGTCTCGGTGGGAGCCTATGACGGTACACACAGTACACACACACACAGCACACTGTCGACAGTAGATTCGGTTTATCTCATGGTGCTCCTGGCACCTCCAAAGTGAAATGTCCTCCATGGGAGGAACCAAGGTGTGATTCTGGAAGACTGCCGACTCCAGGTGGGGACGGAGGTGTTCTTTACACATGGAGGCTCCACACACCAGACAGGTCTTCACTGCTGGCTGATACCCAGTTTTAGGGCAGTAGTGACAGGGGACGGGACTTGTCTGTTTGCTCTCTGGCTTGAGGAAGATGCCAACACGGTTAGAGGATCCTGCTGCAGCTGCAGGACTGTTGGAGAATATCAAAGGTGTCTTGCCGGCTTGCTGTGCAGGACTTGAATTTTTCCCTAGATTTGAAACCCCGGGTTTGCAATCAGAGTTGGCAGGCGAGGCAGGTTTCTTCGGTGAGACGAGAGTTCCTGTGACACGCGTATCTTTCTTGGGGGTTGCAGAGAGAGGCGTATCACACAGATCTACTTCACTGGAGCTGTCAGAGTCATCCAGTAATTCTGATTTACGCTGGTTCTGCCTGACCGAGATGTCTTGAAGCCCATCGCTTGGCGGTATCTTGCTGTCAGAGTTCTCACTGTTGGATGTGCCATCGCCACGCTCAAACTGTACACATTCTAGGTCGGCTGCTTTTTTAGCTGTCCCTACAGCAGTCGACTGCCCGGGTTTATCTGACAGGGAAGTGGTGGGAGACTCGGTGTCACCGGACCGCTCAGAGGGAAACTCCACAGCTGTTCGCTTTGCAGCGTATTGCCCTGAAACTGGCATGCTGGCCTTTCTCTTCCCAAGGAGTCGGCTGGTGAGCGAGGGTCTCCTCAGGTCTGAGTCCAGTGTCGTTGGTTCAGTATTACCGGATGTGCCTGTACAAAACACAGCAAGCAAAGCAAATCTGATCAAAAGAAAGGCTGAATTAACACTTTCACAATACACAAACAACGACAAGTTCAATTCTTTTACAATCATTAAAAAGTTTGACTTTTTATAATTCAAACAATTGCAAATAGTTACCTAAATGCGCTTTTATTATAAAAATTGAACGTAATGCTGCTGTCTTTGACTGTTTTCATTGCAAACCACACAAATAAGTTTTAATTTGATTTCATTAACAAAACAATGTTTTTTAATCTATACTTGTGATGGTAAATTAATTCAAGTTTGTTAAAATTAAACTGGTTAAATAATCTAGTGCCCCGACATCAACAGCTGATTATTTTTTAATCAAAGCAGAGAAGACAACTTAAATTTAATTTAAAAAAAAGGATAAAACTGATTCTATAACATTTATTAAACACAATCAGCTACAAGTTATTTTAAACTTTAGATATTTTGCATGACAAAAAAAAAAGAACAGATCTAGGCTGAAACACACAAAACAAAATTTTCCAAGTAAGTAACTTGTAATAAACCCCTTTGGACAACAAAATATGAAAACAAGACTTGTAAATGCTTCTTAAATATCTCACACTTTGATTAAATTAAACATAACCAGTGATTACAATGGAATTAACAGACCTGTAGTGCATTTTACAAACTAATTAACAACCTGAATGAAACTATGGTTTCACATTCAGCTGATTATTGTTATTATTTGTGAAGTCCAGTCAACTCGTTGTGAGACGAACTGAACTGCATTTAACTATATCTTCGTGTTTGTTACAGGCCAATAACAATGCCCTAACCTGTTCGTGTTGCACTTCTCACGTATCCGTAACGTAACGCTCACCCACGGCGGTCAGCGCGCGAGCGGAAAACGTCAAACGTCAGCTAAGCTAGCTAACATTAGCCAACTGTAGGAGACACGAGATTCGATTTTAAAGCCAAGTCCACGTAGTGTTGACACGTGAACTCTGCGTACCTGCAGCACTGCGACTCGGGGCCGGCGGCCGGATCACCCTGTTATCGAACGGCAGAGTCTGGTACACCGTTTGACATCTCCACTCCGGGCAGTGGTACGGTCCGGTCGGGGTGACGCTCCACAAGTCTCCGATACAGCGTTGGCAGAACCGATGGTTACATCTCAGGGTGACGGGGTCCCGGGTCATCTCGTTGCAGAGGGGACACTTCGTGGGAGTGTCCAGCGCTGCCCCCATTTTGTTTTGGCTAATGTTTAAGTTCTGTTTCCGCAATTGAATAAATAGCAGGGGGCGGGGCTAAAGATTTGAATCCCGCTTCCCCAACGAGCGAGTCTTAAAGAGGCAGTTCAGATTTTTGATTCGGGGGGTTTGTGGAAAGGTAAAGAATGGGTGATATCTTACCTGCAGGAGATAGCGCTCTGAATGATCTCAGTTTGAAGAGTCAGCACTAAGTTCTGGGCGAGCGGTAGAAATTAAAGTTAGTTCAAAGCGGGAACATGATGTCAATTACTGCCATCTAAACTCAAACGTTTCAAAGCAGTTAATTTCAACACTTTCTTAATGAAATCTTTACACCATGTCATTTTTGCATTTAGTGGATATTTACACTGAAGATTTTGTCATTCTGTAGTCCATTACCAATAAATGTGAAACATGCAAACATAATGGTATACCTCTAAAGCATGACCTGGCAGAGAAACTGATACACAACCAAAACGTTTTATTGTTGAACTAGACAGGACTTTATTGATTTTATTTTTTTACAGCACATTACTTTGCCATCACTAGTTACTCTGGCTGAATACAGTTAAAATGTTCTGTTTTGTAATTAAGTTTCACTCATAAACAGGTGGGTGGCACAGTGATTACATCGCCTCCTAGCATGGGGCCTTTCTGGGTGGAGTTCATGTTCTCTCTGCGCATCCCTGGGTTTTACTCCATATATTCCAGTTTCCTCCCACAGACCAAAAAAATAAAATAAAATGCATGTTATGTTAATTGGTAACTCTAAATTGTCCCTATGGTGTGAATTGTTGTTTGTCTCTATGTGTCCCTGTGATGGACTTGCGACCTGTCCAGGGTGTCCCCTGTCTCTCGTGACTGCTGGAGATAGGCACCATCTCCTCGCGACAGGAGAAGCACGTTAGGAAAATGGATGGATGGACATAGACGGGTATTAATATTTAGACACAGGAATGTAAAATAAGTTAAGGCCAAAAACACCATGAGCACCCTGGGCTAGCTGCAGTAACGGCTTTAAGTTCATGTTTGCCCGATTAAAAAAATAAAACTACACTTAAGATAATTTCTTTAGAAGAGATCACTTTTGTTGATTTACGTAGTTCTTACCTTGAAGGCTTTATGTTCCAATATTCCTTTTTCTAATATGTTTAGTTGTATTTAGATCTTTGATGCCAAAAAAACACTATGATAGTGGTGAACCATGTGGGAGAACAGGCAGGACTTTCAGTTGCACATCCCTCAGACTCTGGCTCTAAAAAAAAATACACTATAGCCTGTAAACTGCCTTTTTCAGTGGTTCTTTTTTGAACCACTGAAAACGGCAGAGACGCTTTGTTCATCTTTTTTATTTTGGTTTCACACAATGTTATTGGTAACGGACCTCATTACTCCTTTTGACCAAAGGTTTTAGCTCTATGCCTGCAGATTATTAAAAACTAGAGTCCTGTAGACATTGATTGCATTTTGTTACATGCAACATTTTTTAGGCCTATATATTGTCCATGTCAAGTGAATTTGAACTGAATCGATCAGTTGAGGATTAAGGATGATCCTCTACATGGCAATCATGCTTGACTATGTAAATAACAGTAAAAAATAATTAACCATATAGGTCCTACCTCAAAAGGGTAGGATTTCCATGCATTAAAAAGAGTGGTACAAATTAAAGAGCTGTTATTCCTGAACTGGTTATCCAGTTTGTCTGTTAATACTCATAGTAATCTTAAAAGCCTGCACTCATTGTACAACTGTGTCATCAACCTGAATATGTTTTGGTTAAAACTAGAGACAATAGTACAAAAGACTTAAAAGACTTAAGTTTAGATCTGAGATGAAATAAGCCTTCATCATCTGATAAATGTGCAAAAAAGCCTCATAGATTCAGGTTCTGCATGTGATGTAGTAAAGGCAAAATAACCACTAAAAATCACAATAGGCCAAAAATTCAGTATGATTGAGTTGGACAGGACTGGTAGTATTAATTACTCACATGCTCAGACAGGCACTGGTATGTCAGAACATATCAGGGCCACTTACCCCTCAAAAGTTTTGCATACAGCAAGTGATTCATTCAACCTGTTCGATATCATAATGGGATTGTCTCCCAGAACCCTGCTTTGCATTTGCAAATTGTAATTTAAAACTGGACCTCTAAACCATTCAAAGGGCCAACAAGGGTCGTTTAAACTGCTAATGAAATCACAAGTCACAGCCATTTCAAACTCTGACTCACCAAGCTGAAATGAAAAGAAGTTAACGTGAAATTAAGTTATTCCTCATTTTGATGCCTATAAGACCCAGACTCTCCCCATGAAGCCTATTAATTATACACCCACTATTAACTCCTGAGTTAAAAAATGACACTGATGAGTGTTTTGAGACCAAATACTGAGGCTATTTCTTTTTAAAGCAAGAGAACAATGACTCAAACTTTTCTTATCTTTCCACTCAACATTCTGTTCTTGATGGAGGTCTAGACACGAGACTCGTGACATGGATGAAAAGGCTATTGTGACGTTTAGCAGCTTAATCTTTTATAATCTCTTTGCAACTTTGTCTCTCAAAGCTTTTTTTTTTTTTAAACCAGTGTTGCCTGTAGTAGAAGGTAAAACGTATGGCATGTTATGACACCTTTATTGTCAAAAACAAACAAACGACAAAAAAACTGAAGAAAGCAGTTAAAACATTGTAAGTGACTGCTTTTTAATTTTTCTAACGCACTTACAGACACAGAGGATTATTAGACACCATCACCAGCACTTGGGGGAGTTTGAAAGGTCTCACTGTGGGCTTGTATGAGGCTGGGTGGTTGTACTATGCAACCATCCAGCATGCGGTGTGTACAGGTGTCGCAGTGGCCCAATGTTGGAACCAAATGGTACACGGGGGCACTCACACAACATGAAGGTTCTGGTCATCCAAGACAGCCTACTCCAGTGGAAGATGATTGTATTGTGTGCCAAGTATTACAGACCCCCATGACATCCGTGCCTGCCATCCGAACATTGATATTGGACTCTTTCTCATTCCATGTTTAGGCAGCCATTAACACCAGAGCAGAGACGGCTGTGTTCGGAGCGGTGTCATCACTGGGTGGCATGGTGTGATGAATCTCAATTCTGCGTTACCATGGTTGACTGATGTGTGCACGTAAGGCTGCTTTGAGGGGAGAGGACTGATCCCACTGATACTGTGGAAAGACACACTGGCATTACTCCTGGCATCATGGTGTGGGGAGCCATATCGAACGGCTTCTCTGGTAGTGGCTTGGGGACCCAGACAGGACAGCACTATGCTGAAAGTAAAGTTTGACCCTGTCTTTAAAAATAACTAAACTAGACTCTCCTTTGGATAAAATGAACATAAAACCACAGCTGAGATTTACAGTGAAAACCTTTATTAAGTGTTCATATATTCATAAAGGAATCTCTAAGTTACAACCCCCGTTCTCCATATTTGCTCATCAATATCTACAAGATTTCTATTTACACTAGAACATCTGCACGGTTGAGGCTGGGACAGGCGTTACAAATTCATCCCGAGTTCAGTTCTCCCGCTGCATCGTGCTACCCTGTACGTCCCAACTAAGCAAAGACAGCAAGGTCATCGAAGAGAGAAAAAACAGTGAGACCCAACCGGAGACAGAGACAGAGAAAAAAGTACACAAACAGGACAAACTGGCACATTGGTCCGCTAGCCCAACAAGCTACAACACACATCACACTCACTGTGACGCTTAGTTTATGTGCGTGCACCCGTGGAAACACACACACACACACACACGCACACCCCCACACAATCACACTCACGTAGCAGCTATGAGTCCTGCAGCAATCAGTTCTAACAGCCACCATCACAGTGTCGATACACAAACTACAAAATATTAGCTTTCCTCTCAAACCGAAGCGCTGTGCAAAGTTAGCTAGCAGGGTGTCAAATGGTTCAATTAAAATCTCTAGATCACTTTAAATGGTGTCTGTACAGTGATTTAATTAGTCTTTTTTGTATAATAGTAATAATTCTATAAAATGTTTTTCTATTACAGCAAGAGGAGAAAATTGCATTTAAGCAGGAGAATAACATAATGGTATTTTTAGTCAAATCTAAACACTATAGATTTACATGAACCCAGTATTGTTCAGAGCATTTTTTTTTTTCTTCTTTCCACAAAGAAAACATTAAACTCATTTTGACGATGACACAAAGTTAAGTGTTAACATAGATTAATATTTGTAATTACATAATCTGTTGTTTTTCTGTTTGGATGTGCCGTATGTGTGTGTGGGACTATGTGTGCAGGGCTTGAAGTTTAAAATGTCAGCTCCGCCTGTTCAGATATAGGTAGTGGGTATTCCATGTACTGTTCATCTCAACGGAATAACAGTCTCTGCCCTTGCCATGGTCTATGCATCGATGTGCAAGGGTTAGTTCCCTTTGAAACAACGTGCACTGGGCTCCATCTAAGTGCTGGGAATATAATGTGAGGGGGGATGGATGGATGGATGGATGGATGGGCTTCAAAGGCAGGTTACATTATTTTCAGCGGGAAGTTGAAGGCAGGCTGACGGGTTCCATAAAGTTCTACTTCTGCGCAGATGTAGACTCCGTTTTTTTCTGTAAGATGATGAAAGACCGGTGCTTCATGAAAATGGACACTTCCAAACTGAAGAACCTGTAAGCAAGAGAGAGAGAGTGCGTCTGAATGTATCCATATCAACGCTGATAAATTTTTTCTGGGTATTGGATGTGGACTTGACAGATGTCCTTCCTGTCTGTGGTAATTTTGTTGTCACTGTTTTGTGTTTGTAATTCCCTCTCTGTGAGAATAGGCTCATGACAAATCGTGATACTACTACATTTGTTTTAAGTGTTTTAGACATTTTCAAAGTTATGTATTTCACATGGAGGTTGTTTTTGTGCCTGCATCAGGTCTTTTATTAAATATTTACTGACCACCACCAAATATAAAAAATGTTGGCTAAATTTATCATGACACAGTGGACGGATGTTAATGAAACTTTCAGAAAATAATTATTGGATCTACGTCTATAACTGATTAACTTCTGAAGTCAACCCAAATAAAAATGGCTGCCACAGCTAATCAACTTTACCAAACACAAAAATGGCTATAACTTAGTCAGTTTGACATTTATTGAGCTAAAACTTGGTGAGGTAGTAGAAGAGAATCATCTCCAACACATACTCCAAGCGCTACTTTCTGATAAAAATATTTGCTTTAAACTTTGGCAATAGTATTTGGAGTCAACCATGTTCGTCTTTAAGCAAAATGTCTCATAAACCACTGAACAGATTTGAATGAAACACTCAAAAGTAACCCCTGGACGTACATCTACAACTGATTAACTTTTGGAGGCTACTCAATTCAAGATGGCTGCCACAACAAACTGATAATAAATAGGTTTATCTCAGTCAGTTTTAGAGATATTGAGCTAAAATTCTGCCTGAATCTTTTCAGGCCTAAAACTCGCCAGTGATACTGTAAATTAGAAATAGAGCTATCCCATCGGTTTATGACTTACTAAGCAAAACATGACTTAGAAGATTTGAATGCATTCATTTCAAGACTTTTTAGTCATTAAACTTACCTAAAGATTTGGTTAGGCATTCCCTCCCTCTGTGAAAAAAAAAGAGACAGAAAGGTAAAAAAAATGTGCTCACGTTGTTGTACTGCAGCCAGTCACCACTAGATGGCACCAAGGATGAACTAATATTTAAATGACTGCTAATGAACAGATTGAGCAGTTAGGCTTTTTTTTGGGTGGAAAAGGAGGAGAAACCACAAAGTTTCTTCTCTCTTTAATATTGCCCACAAATGGGACTTTAGAAAAGCTTTAAATAAAAGTACTTTAAATAAGGGTAAAATAACCAATTTGATTTTACTCAACAAGTTAAGGTATAGAAACTCTCTGAAATGAGAAGGACTGTAAACCAAAAAAACACCACAAGCAGGAAGCATTTAATAATATTCATGAGATCTGTGGCTCAAAGAGGAAAAGATTATGTCTATAAGCGCTTGAATGTACAAGTACGTGCAAAAGATCCCATTTTAATTATAGCCTCTTAAAAAATCCCTTTTTGTTTCCTCAAAATATATTAAAATAGTACATTAAATTCTGTCTAAATTAATCTACATTTTTATTTAGCTGCAACATGACTGGTCATAAAAACAAGAGTGCACTATATATTTTATGATTTAGCTCACATAACTTTTTTTTTTGCCAGACTGCTTTATGTTTTACTGCTTCCTTGATTTGTGTGCACTTTCTATTTTCAGTCTGCTAAAAGTCACATTGCTGTAATAAATCCAGAGGCTATTCTTGATGCAAGAACTGAAATAATCTTATTTCCTCTAAGTATACGATTGGCCTGATTCCTGTGACATGAACTGGCTTAAAAGCACACTTAATAGCAAATCATCTCAGCCAGTGAATAATGAACGATCTCCACATTAATAAGATTTATAACCCAATAAAACACAAGCAACTGGAAAGTCAGGGGGAACCAGAGACCGCCTGTGCAGACAAATGAAACAGAACAGATTTTATCTTTAACTACACCAGGAAAAATAATGCAGTGAAATGTAAAAGGCTGGTTATAAAGTCGGAAGACTTGATTTTCATTGAAATGAGATATTTTTAAATATCTTTTTGTAGCTAATAATGATAATAATAATAATATTACAAACATACTTTTACTTTGGTAAAACCTTAGGTTAAAGACCCTAAAACTTAGTTCAGATCACTACAAAGTCACCTCTAAGACCTAAAGCTCTCTTTTACTGTAAGTGGATCCATTCTTCTCTCTGCGAGGGAAACATTTCCCATGTTGCACAACCAACTGCAACATGAACCAAAACCAATATGATTCAACTCTCTTTTTTTATAGCCTTTAAGTCTGTAAAAAAAATTAAACAAATGTGTTTTTCTCCTAAACCTACTTTTGGTTTTATTTTAACATCATCAAGTAGTTTCTCAACATGCAAACATCTGGTAATTTTGTTGAAAAAAAAAATGGTGACGCTGCAGGAAAAGTGTTGCTTCAGTAACTGCTGCATGAAATCTGTGCGGGTGTGGCTACAGTGGGACGTCTTCCTGCTAATGCTCTGGAGCCAGTCAGGTGCTGATTTGTGACCAGTCCTAATAGTCCTCCTAAAGTTTCCCCAGTCTTCTAGACCTCGGTTAGACCTCCACCTTTACCATTGGAGACAATTACTTCATTATCTCACAGAGGAATGTTATCATCTGAAAGTTTCACTGTGCTTCTCCTTGCTTTTCTTTCTTTTTTCCCTTTAAACAAACTCACAGTGTTTTATCTTCATCTCATTGACTTTTTAAAGAATAATTCACCTCCTGCTCAGTTGTATTCATTCCTTCGTCCTTCCGTTTTCTTGGAATTGCTCTAAAGCGGGTTCTGAGATTGCCAAAAGAGATGAACAAAATGCCACATGTTATCAGATCAGCTAGCACATCCTCACCCTTGCTTTCAGCCAGCAGCTCCTCCGTCATAAGCCCGTCCTGTCGGTTCCCCAGGACGAAGGCCAGGAAGGACAAGATGAGGGCGTCCAGGATGCCCATGATGGCCAAGATGTAAGCCCAGCGCATCGAGCAGGCGCCCAGGCAGTATTTGTCCGTTTGCTCTCCGCACATTCGCCGGACCTCATCGCTGTCCCAGCCGTCAGGGTAGATCATACAGCCCAGGACGAGACAGACACCTAAAGGTGGGAGGCAGAGAGAGGAAGAATGAGTGGCGTCATCAGAAGGTGGAATAAATGAAGCAGAAAAAGGAGGTAAATCAAAGGAAAAAGACATACAGTATAAGCTGAACATTATGCTTGTCTCTGCTGTCTGGACATTCTGCTGTGCTTCTGTTTTGTTGCGTTTATCATATTGATTTCCATTCCCGTCCTTTAGTGGATTATAATGTGTGCAGATGGAACAGAAGTGAACAGTAAACGCAACAGATACAGGAGTGATGCAGGGCGTTCCATCATGTCTGAGAACATGAAATGTCCTCAGAAATACCCCTGGATTTTACTGCATTCAGTTCATTTGTTCTATTAGACAACTTTTTGAACTTTTCTCCTGTTTTTATTTTAAAAAGGGTAAAAAAATGAGATCTTAGCTTTCAACTTTTTTTGTTCTCAGAGTTTGTCCAAAGGGTAGCTTTAACTTTAAAAGACATTTCCGTCTGAGGTAAAGATGCAGCACAGGGAAAGTGGAAGCCTTGCACACTTTTTCCTCTTTCCTTTCAGACACACAGGGTCAATGTTTTATCCTTGTCTTTAACTTGAACGAGCTTTTCCCCTGAGGGAGTGCTGCAGCAGGAAAGAAAAGAAAAGAAGAAAAAAATAAAAACTTGTGAAAAGAAGCTGAGTGCACATTTTTCCAAAGTGCTTTCCACATTAATAATACCACGCCCCGACTTCTGTTTATTTTTTTAAATGTCCCCTTCATTTTGCTGCTTTCAGTAATTCTTTACTTGATTCCATCTTGTAACTTATACTTTCAGACGCTCTCGGTTTCCTTCACATCTAACAAAACAGAAGCAAGAATATCACGCCCTCTTTTTATGCACACACAAACGATTCGCATGTATACACTGCGGCGCACAAACACTGCAGTTTGTTAGTAATACTGCAGTCCTTAATGCGCCTGAAAAACATCAATAATTAAGAGATCTTACAGAAGGGAAAAAGTGAGTAGGAGGAAAAATTACAGGGTCATATCTATGATTCAGACCTCACAGAGTACACAGGGTGACCAGCTGTAGCCTCCTCTTCTTTATTTTAACTATCATGGCTAATTTAATGCATCTGATGCTTCAAAGTGCAAAAATATTCAATTTAGTAGGTAGGAATGGTGCAACAAACCATTGCTTCTGCTAATGTATCATTGAAGCACAGTAAAGATTTTACTACTTGATATTTTAACAAACAATACATAAACCCGCAGCAGCACTGATTCACACAACAAGCTCCGTTTTACATCACAGAGATTTAACTTGAATTTAGCCTAAATAGTAGGTGATAGAAGGTACTTGTGTCACTCATTCCATCTGAGCGATAAACTGAATGCCGTTGCAGAGTCTGGTTCATGGATCAGCTATCACTCAAGCTGGCATCAACATCAAGAGCAGAGAGAGGACAGCTGTTATTGTCAGAGCGGGGCGTAAAGAAAGCAGGAGGCAGGTTCACTTCAGCTTACAGGAACTGGGAGGCAGCAAATGTAAACTCCAGAAATTGCGTTTTGTGTGACTATGCAGCGTGGAAGCTGAGTGCTGAATGACTTCACTGAAACTTGCTTAAGAAGGTAAAATAAACAGAACACTAGCAAAAAGACTAAAAGGAGCAAAATGCTAGCTAAAAGCTAAAGTAGAAAAAGCTAACTTAAAACTAAAAGTAGCAAAAGGCCAACTAAAACCTGGAGCAGCAAAAAGCTAGATAAAAGCTAAAAGTAGCAAAATGCTAGCTAAAAATTGATGATGATCTTTTGGCTGCCCTGTTCTTCAGGGGTTGCCACAGCGAGCAAACTTGCATAAATGATTTGGCAATTAGTTTTACGCCGCATGCCCTTCCTGCCACAACCTGGGCTCGAACCTGCGGCCTGAGCATAACAAGACCGGTCACTGACCACCGTAGCAAAAGGCTAACTAAAAGTTAATTGTGGAAAAAAGTTGGTTAAAAGTGGTAAAATACTGGCAAGCAGCTAAAAATAGTAAAAAAAAAAAAAAAAAGCTTTCAAAA
>JAOXNZ010000012.1:10643676-10661086 GCA_028566095.1 Kryptolebias brasiliensis | reverse complement strand
TACTTTGTGCAATTTTAGCTGTTCATATATCAAAACTTTCAGTTCATTCAGGAGATAGGTGCTATGACTTTTGGTATTTGTAACTTTTATACTCCTCAAATACTTGATTTTATTGAGAAATATTTTTCTCAGATAAATACATTGAGATCTCTTTAATTACTTCAAAAATAGTGTTCTTTTTTAAATCAGCTTCAGCATACTTGGTCTACTTTTGTTTTCTTATGCTAGTTTAAGCTTTTAGCTAGGTTCAGCTACTTTTAGCTAACCTTTTTTTTCTACTTACTTCAGCAAAGTCATTCCACATGCAGGATTCCCACTGCATTTTGACAGAAAATGCAATTTCTTTAGTGAATTTTACTTTGTTAAAGTAATATTTTGCTCTTATAAAGTCACTTTCTGATCAGTCCTTAAAGAATGAATCAGGACTATAAAAGCATATGAAGAAAATGATTCATTAACTTATATTATATAACAAATCTTTGTACATTAACACATTTATTTTATTTTTGTTCCTTTAGATAAAATGTCACAGAGTTTATCTTTAAAGAAAGGCTTTGCAGGTTGTCACAAAGCAGCCAGGCTTTAACTTAGTCATTAGCTGGGAGTCATTAGCAACTTGTTTAATTGAACTCATTTGCAGGCTGTCTAATCTGCTGAGGTGACCTTGATTCAGCGTCTGTGTAATGTTTTTGCCATGAAGATGAGAGGGCTTCACTCTGTATGTCATTATGAGAAAAAAAAAGCTCATGTTTGGCTATACAAATCTGCACTTCATTAGTCACAATTACCTTTAGCTGTTGCAGATAAAGGTGATGAGCTGTTGAGCTAGACATTAACCAGGAGAGCTAAACTCATCAGTGAAGAAGCTGAGAGAACAGAGTGCTAAAATCTGAGTTCTCATCTCTTTTGAACCACGTTTTTATTTATTTATTTGTTTATTTTTACAGCTTACAGTATATCAAGTGGACCTCTGCCTGTGAAAGGCTGTAAATCTGAGACGTTGAAGCAGGACAAGTATGTGCATCGTGGAGGAGAGGAGCGTTAGGAGCTTGTTGGAGTGATAGATTAATGAGGCATGGCCTTGTCTTTATGGAGTGGGGAGTTGTCTGTATGGGGGTGTATTTATTTATATGCTGTTGTGTCCACCCTCTGTTACCCACAGCTCCCTTTGATTCTGTGGGGTCTCCATCACTTATATATACATTTTGGAACAAGTCTTAAATCAGGGTAAATGAATTAAATAGCTCTAAAGTGAGGAGTAATTTACATATACAGTGGATTACGAAGCTGGCTGTATGTTGACACACTGACACAGTAACATAGTGACTGACACACACATACACACAATAGACTTCCGTGGCTAGTTACAAGAAGCAAACACGATGCAGTGACACAGAGGGAAGAATTGATCTTTCTTTTCTCTCTGGGTCCAGTGAGTTGAAAGGCAGCACTTCCCTCAGGGCAGAGAGAATAAGGAAAGAATAAAACATAGAGTCTAAGAAAGTAACAGTGGAGAAGCGTAGGAGAGAGGGCAATCATTGAAGAAAGGGCAACCGCAGAGAAAATAGATTATTGAGAAACTACAGCAGCAACAACATATTGGGGGAGCACAGCATATGGCATGCTAAAAGCTGAAAACAAAATTAATCAAAAGTTGAGCACTTCTTGCCTTTCATACCAGAGTTTTGCACTAAAATCAACTTACGTTGAAAAATGACAGTGTTGTAGTTGTTTTGGTCAAACCCTGAAAATAATGTTATATGCAATCTTGTGCGATATTTCAAAATGTCACCCTCAGATTATGTGTTGTCAGTGACACTCAGCTACTACCACCTCAAATTCTAGCTTCATATCTGTAATTCTATAGCGAGTGAATAAGAGATATTTTAGTCTTGAATAAGTGTGGCAGCCACCTTGAATTGCGCTGACTCTAAACTTTAATTAGTTATAGATGTACACCAAATGATTACTTTCTGAAAATTTCATTCAAATTTGTCCAGTGGTTCATGAGATGTTTTTGCTAACAGACAATTAGGGTTGACTCCAACAGTTAATGCTAAAGTTTAAGCAAAGATCTTACACATTGAGTAGTGTGTGATGTGATTGACTCTCAGCTACAAAGACACCAAACTTTAGCTCATCATCTGTAAAATTGATTGAATTATAGCCATTTTTGTGTTTTGTGAGTTCAGTCGGCCGTAGTGGCCATCTTGAATTGAGTTGTTTCCAAAAGGTAATCAGGAAGATATCTATATCCAATGAATATTTTGGGAAAAGTTCATTAAAATCATCCAGTGATCCGTGAGATATTTTGGTAACAAGCACACAGAAAAAAAACATTTTTGTCCGCCTTTGCCTTCCGGTGAAGGTGATAATAAAAGGAGTTTCATTAATCAAAAAGAATACACACTACTCCTTCCAAATTACAGAAGTAGAGTTGGCTATTGTTTTCTTATATGGTCTGAGCAGGGTGGTGAATACGCAAAGACGACAAGCCTGTGACTGGCAGACACATTTGCGATGGGGACAGACAAAGAATGAAAGCTCTGTGAGAGCAGTCAATAGCCATTTAGGGGAGATGAAGTGAGAGATGACAGCCGAGCAGAAGGGTGTGAAGAGAGGAGGAGAAATGAATGAGCAATATGCTGGGGAGGATGGGAAAGACTGAGTAGGGGGGAGCTCCTCTCCTATATTGTGCTGGGATGGGATGGTCTCGTGACCCCCCCTGACCTGTAATTGGATCAGTGAGAGTGTGGAGAACTGTGCTGGAGAACTTACAGTGAAGGATTCAGTTTAATCTTGTTTAAAGGAATAGTCTGGTCATTTTTGAAGTGATGTTCGGTTGAGTAGTTATCAGTAGTTAGTACCTTTTCAGCCGTGACCTCAACTACAGAGCAGGGAGTATAGAGAAAGCACATATATAGTTGCATAGTAACACTGGCATTGTTCAATTGAGAAAACAGTGGCAAACAAAACAAACAGTGTCATGAAAAAGTGTGGAGGTTTAATATTTGCTAATGTAGTGTTCTTTTACAGCAGTAAGTCGTTTTCAAAGGACTTGTATTAAAGGACTAAAAAAATGATGAACTCAACCTCGTATGGCTACCCATTAGCCTAGCCTGGACAAAGATTTTTGCCTCTTTCTTCACAATCCATGCTGTATGACTGATACTAATGACTGGTAACTATTTGACAGAACATCACTTCCAGGCTATCCCTTTAAGGTGTGTTTTAATGTGCAACCAAACCTCACAGTTAATTACAATATCTGGCTACAGTGCTGATTTCAGAGCTGGTGTTTATGAAGGGCTGCTCTGTTTGTCTGTTTGCCGAACTGTAGGGGAAAAGCTTTTGTCCTCGGCTGTTATGGCTGAACACGTGAGTGCGCAACATCAATTTCACACTCATCATAACGAGAGGAAACAAATTTCACTGACAAGGTCTCCTTTTGTGCCCTACTGTCTCTTTATCCAGATTTTTCTATTTTTACTCATTAGATGTTCATAAATGTTTCATGGTTAGGAAAGAAATTGTATCATTATCACCCTCTGCTGAAAGGTGTGTTAGTGTGTGTGTGGGTGGGTGTGTTCATTAGCAAAATATGTCATGAACAAAAATTATTCATTGGTTATACTTCTATAAACAATTACATTTTGTAGCCACCACATTTCATATTTCTATGACTTAGTCAATTTTATAGATATTAAGCTAAAATATGGTGTGTAGCAGCTGAGAGCCATCCCCAATCCAAAAAAAGTTAAAAACAAAAGCAACTGGACTTCAATTTGTAGTTTGAAGACGTTTCGTTTCTCATCCGAGGAGCTTTCTCAATTCAAAAGTATCCCCAACCCTTACTCCAAGCATAACATTATTTTCAGGCTAAAACTTTATCATTTTTCAGGGCCTCCTCATTGACTGATCCAGCCAGCAGTCTGTGTGTGTCCGTGCATTTGTCTGACTTGTTGATCCCCCAATAAGGGACCACTTGCTCCTCATCTGCTGACCCATATAATCAAGGCCAAAGGTGTTCCTCCTCGAATTCAAAGTCCACAAAGATGAAGGTCACATTATCATCTGTGTCATCTGTCACACTTTAACACCATCAGGGCCCCCTGCCATACCCTATCAGAACCTCTTTCCTCTCTGTGTTGTGTGGTTGTTGAGAGTTTGAATCTTTTCATATTTGCCCCAGCTTGTTTTGGTTTAAAGGCAGAATGTTCCTAAAATTGTATGAGATTTGCATGTCAAAATAAACCTATTTTCTAATGGATATCCAGTGTGCATCAATCACAAATTCACACCAATTACTTATCCATTTGTGTTTTCGCTGTTTAGCTTAAAATGGATTTGTCCAAAACCAGCAGCGTGTTTCTGTCGGACCTATGAGAGCCAGTTGTTGGCCAGAATATTGTGTGCAGACCGTTGTTCACGGTCGGAGTTAAATAAAAGCCATAAAAGATTTCTGCAAACACATTAATTCATTGTCATGCGTCAGATTTGGGTGTGGCCAGACAGAATTTATCTGGGAAAAATAGGAAAATCTAGGATAAGATGAGGAGGAGGAGGAGAGCTGGGTAGAGAAGAAATACACTCCAAAAGGGGGTGTGAAGCTGTTGGTTTAAAATGAGATTTTTTTCATTTTTATTTATTTTGTTGAGCTCATACCTCAAGGCTGTCTGCATGCTTTTTGTTGTATGTACTGTGGCCTTAGTGCCCTCACCCCCTCCCTTCTCTCCCCCAAGTATCTAAAATGAGTGTATTTGTTAGTGCAAATATGTGCACATTTACACCTCTACTACAGCTGCCAGGTTTTTTTTGTTTTCAGAGAGTGAATGCATTAATGCCTTGTGAGTAAGAGTAAGAGTACATGTCACTGCTCCTGTATCAGTGCATATGTGTTTAGGCTGCCTTCTAGAGAGAAGTGAGAGTCTGAGTTGGTGTCTAGAGATGGAAATCTTTTGGGATGGACCTGTTTTATTATGTGTGTGCCAAACATGCTGTGCATCCGCTGCGCACACAAGAAAAGCAAGCTTTCCTTGGCTGCTGATGAACACAATGCCTGAAAGCAGCTCAGATTATGCAGTGGAGTGAGAACAGGAGCTGGTTTGTTTTTCTATTTTGCAGGAACACGTTGACATTTTCCACCAAATACACTGAAATCAATATAATACTTTTTAGGTTATGAGAAATGATTTGAACACGGAAGAATTTGTGTTTGGGGGGGGCTAAAGATATTTCTTGATTTTGACTGATTTACAGCTGTAGTCGGAGTGTGTTTGTCAAACGCAATCATGTGAAAAGCTCATGTCGATAGATTCTTCATGATCCCTTGAGTGCCATCAAGTTTCTTTCTTCTGCTTGACCGTGTCCCACATAACTTCTGCCTCCTGTCCTTCCTAATTGCTTGCATGCTGGATGTCAGGATGGGAATAGCAGTCTGTGGTGTCAAACCACTCTGTGCTCACTCCGTCTGTCTCTGTCACAATGTGGCCATGTGTCTGTCATTTTCCACGTCTCATATTCCTCAGCTTGTTCTTTCACAGCTCCGTTACCATGACTGCAGGATAGGAGGGGGCCCCGAGATTGTAAGTGGACTTGGAGCTGAACTGAAAAAAAGATGAGTTTTGAGAACAGATTTTTGAGTAGAAAATGCAAAAGAACTATGAAGCTGGCGGCCTGTGAATGCAGGCAGCCCCGAGCGATGCACTTTGCTTCTCTCAGAACTGAGGAAGGTCTTTGACTCTCAGCTACTGAAAAATGTATCACACTTAAATGGTGCCAAGTCATGTGCTGCTGCGATTGAAACTCAAAGATATGTAAATACACATGTCTTCTGTAACCACTGACGACAGTTTAATGCTTCAAATCTTTCTCAAGAAGTCAATGTGTTTGTGGCAACAAGTGCAGATGGATAGAGCTTGGAACAGATCATCAGGACAACTTTAGGCAACTCCAGTTGGTTCATCTTGGCTTATTTTACAATGTGTTTTATTCCTGTGGAACAAAGCCTTCAGTCAATGCCAAATAATGCAAAATAGCATCACTCAGTTGTCCAGCCCATAACTTTAATGCTTTTGATTCAGTCTCATATTTTTTGCTTTTAAAGAGGTCATTGTATTCAACAAAAAGTTTACAGTACCCCACCTGTATATTTCAAAAAGAAAAAAAAGAACAAATGAGATAAATAAATAATATTGATCATTTACATATTCTGTGAATGGTTGTTTGTCTCGTTTGTCTCTATGTGGCCCCTGTGATGGACTTGCGACCTGTCCAGGGTGTCCCCTGGTTCTTGCACAGTGACTGCTGGAGATAGGGACCAGCTCCCTGTGACCTGGAATGGAGAAGCAGGCAAAGAAAATGGATGGATTTACATATTCAACAGAACATACAAAATTGGTTGGATATTCACTTCTACGTGGACGATACAGTCATCTGTACAGCCTCTCTCTGTTGCCTCTCAGCCTGTTGAACTTCTGCAGGGTTTTCAGACCCTTACCTCTCTTTACTTTTCAAAAACTGCACTAAAAGAAACTGTAGTAACTGTTTATTATAGTTTTTAGTGGAACATATTGGTCTTATCTGCTTTAACCAAATATTTGTTTTTGTTATTTTAAATCAAGCTTCATTTTGTTCTATTTAAAATTGCAAATGTGTTTTGTCCTGATGTCTTTTTGTAATAAGACTTCTTTTAGGGTTGTTCTTGATTTGTGTTCATGCCGCCATCTTGACCAGGACTCCCTAGAAGACAAGATGAGTTTTCTCAATGGGACCTTTCTGGTTAAATAAAGGATAAATAAAATAAACAAAAATATATTTTTCTCAAGAGTTGGTAGTTTGTAAAGGCCAACATTTTTTCCCAGCATAAAAATGTTTTAAAATAATACCAATTTTACCTGAATGTGTTTCATTTGAAAGCTAAACTTGCACCATACCTTAATCCTACTCCACTGTTAAATCTTAACGGTTAAAATGTGAAAAATCTTTTTTTGTTTTTAAAAAGATGCTTTATGTTGGCTAAGCTGAATGTCATGTAACAATGGAGTTTTAAAAATCCCTTGTATTTTGACTGGGTGAAGCAAATTGAAGGTAAAACCAACAAAAACGTCTTAGGTATTGGGCCATCATGTGTAGCACAGCTGTTGATTCTATAAGTCACAAGTCTGTTACAGAGGAAATAAAAGAAACATCCATGACTCATAATCATCAGTTGGTGTTTTGATGATGGCAGAGACCATTGTTTGATACTTTTTTAAACCGTTTAAATGGTTTAAAAAAAGTTTAAATGTTTAATTCAGATACATCTGTTAGTTTGGTTGTTGACTGATGCAAAAACAAGCATGTTAGGGGTAACTTCTGGATAAGATTAGAATCATTATTAACTAAACCAGAGTGAGCCGTGAGGCAGGCACCATGGCAGGACACGCAGAGGTAAACAGACGATCTGACAAAGACTGAGAGAAAACCAAGAAGTACAAGAGGGGATTTGTAAATGACAAGTGTGCTGATTATGGCTAGAAGACAAGCAAAGCAAAGGCAACTGAGGACACTGAGTAGATATAATAATACAAAAACTAAGAACATAAACTGAAAAGGTAATAATAATCCAAAAATAACCACAATGAGTACTTCAACATACTAAAGATAAAGACAAACTGTGACTGCATCATGATCAACAGGGTTACACTGTTTACCTCTGAGGTGCATTCTTATTCATTTTTTATGTCAATACCTTCACAGTAAATCCTCTAAAATCATCTTGACTTAACTCGACTTGACTCGATCTGTTGTCAAACATTTAGAAACATGCAGCAGAGTGAGATAAGATTAAAGGGTAAATGCTTTAATTGTAGCACGCAGTCAGCTTGTGTTAAAGCATCGTTTTTTGTTGGTTTTTTTTCTCCACTTTTTTATGCTTTATGATAGTTTGATATGTTTTTCACTTTTTCCCTATTTTTGTGGACTGGATTATCTCATGAGTGTCAAATGTTTTGAGTCGGTTTGAACCAAAAACAGTCACATAAAGAAGAGTTCCTGCTTTTCTATTTTTACAAGCACCATTGTTATAAATCTTTGTTTTTGCGTTGTTGTAGAACCTTTCACTCGATAGGGATTAGCAATACTTCATATTAGAGTCTAATGTCCTTATATTTAAAAGGAAAATAAATTTTGCTTTGAAAAAAACTACACTGTTTTATTTTCAACTGGTTTATTTATTTAGCTTTATTGTTTGCAAACGTAAAATGACAAAAAGATCAGGGGTTTTACAAAAAGTAAACTTTTACTATCATTTGCTTTTTTTCTCCTGATACTTCAGAGAAAAAGACAACTGCGTTCACATCTTTCCATCTTAAATACCTGGCAGCCTTGTGAATATGTGTAACAGAGGTTTATTAAATAACAATTAAGTTTTAGTTATGATAATTTGTTCACCTCTAAACCCTTTTAAATGATAATGATAAATGTGTCATACTAAATGCTGGACTGTACTGGACTTTCTGTGGGTCACAGTTCTGTGAAACCCTCTATATCATGTTTAGAAACATTAATGGTGAAACTATGGTGGCTTTGGCATGCAGAGATATAAAGTGCGAGGCAGTGTTGCATACATGTGTCATAAATCTTTAGAATTTTCTTAACGCAAAGTCTCACACAAGAAAAGTGTTGCAAATAGCATGTTAAATTTTGACTGGTTATGACAGGTGTTTCAGCAGTAAAAAGCTGTTTGACAGAAAAGGCAGTTTTCCTTACTCCACGAAACAACCATGTGTTTCCTTGAAGTGTTTTAGTTTATTGAGGGAAAGGAAATTTGCTATGTGCCAGGCAGATGATAACATTTCCCATCTTGGAAGTAAATTATTTGGATATGTCACAAATGGACTCTCCTGACAATTTCTAAGCTTCTGACAAACTTTCATAAAATGTTTAGTCTGGAAGAAATACAAGTAACTGAAGTAACTAAAACACAATCCCGTGTGTGCTCATTTTCTGTTCAAGTTAAACCCTGTTCAATGTTTTCCTATGGCTGAAGAGGTGGGGATCTGATATCTGATGCTTAACCCATCAGTCAATGAGCAATAGGTACACCCTGGACAGGCAGCCAGTCCAAAATGGCACAGTGTAAAGAAACATCTATGGGTTTTATTAAAAACCAAAAACACTCAAGCAATTTTATGAGTTTCTTCTGTTAGTGCAGCCGAAACACCAATATAGTTTCTTGTGTGCTGACCCACTGAGAAAGATTTTGGTGTGATTGTGGCTTAATTTAACAAATCCCTTCTTTTACTCCTTTAAGAGGGTCAAGCCTTTCAATGAACTAATTGGAGTGTGCAAACCATCACAGCTGAAGTGCTCCTGCGGGGCATCTCTTTCACTTTTCTCTTTCTCTACTTCCTCCCCCTCCTGCAACACCCTGGCTTTCATTAGACTCTGCCGTATTAAGTAAACAACCTGTTAGTGTAAATTAGTGTTCAGTGAGTGATAAAGCAATGCATCCAACCCATCTGCCTCTCTCTTTATATCATACTCACATACTGTCCATTGAGGTCTTTCCTCTTTTGTGCCCCCACCCTCTGTCCTGACTTGTTTGGCACGCAGCTCTTTCAAAGACACTGCTAGTGATGTTGGCGTATACATGTTTGCAGGGGGTTAAATAAAGATTGAAGCAGACAAATAAAAGCCCTGGCGTAACCTTGAGGTGGAAATTATTAATGATAAAAATAATTACTGTCCCTCTCCACTTGCCCACCACTCCCTGACCTAGTTTTCATAATGGAGAGTGATAGCCCCCAGTAGCACACTGTGTATGTGTGTTTAAATGTGTAATACTGTGGCTAGAGAAAGTGCTTGCAGAAGGGTAACATAACAGAGATGGATGTAGGACAAAAACTATAACCTACATGATAAACAAAAAAACAAAACAAAAAAAAAACAGAGGTCATTGGGTATGGTGGTGTTTCTTTAAATTATTTTTGTGTCACATGTTGTAACTTATTTCGTTTTTAAAGGTTCAAATAAGCTGAGCTTATACTGATGTGAAAAACTGAAGACTATCTGTGGAGTGGACATCCTTACATTATATAGACAAAAGTGTTTAGACACACCTGGTTATTGTTGAATTCCGGTGTTTCAGTCAGGGTTTGGTTGTACCCCTTATTTTCAGTGATGGACAAACTTAATGCCTTCAGCAGTCTAAGACACTTTGGACAATGTTATGCTTTCAACTTTGTAGCACCACTTTGGTGAAGGCCCTTTTCTATTCCAACATGACTGTGCGCAAGTGCACGAAGTCAGAACTATAAAGGCGTGGTTTGATGAGTTCAAAAAGAACTTGACTGACTCACACAGAGCCCTGACCTCAACCCCAACAGGCTCCTTTGGAATGAAGATTGTGAACCAGACCTTCATGTTCAATATCAGTGTCTGACCTCATAAATGTTCAATAGAATGAATGAGCTACAATCCCCACAGAAGCACTTCAAAATCTTGTAAAAAGCTTCCAAGACCAAATATTTTTGTCGACATACTGTATCTTCAGCCCTGAAATACTGCTGCTCACACCTTGTTTGTTACTGTTTTGCCCCCTTTGCAACTTCACAAGCTTTGCAGTGGTTGATCAACAGTCTGTTTGAGTTTAATTGGGTTCATTGGTTGCACCTTTAAAGGTGTAGATTTGAGGCATGGCTGGAGGTGTCAGGGTTTTGGTTTATGTAATGTCTGTATTGTTCCATGTCTCTGTCCTGTCAGGTTTTGTGTAATCTCTGTTTTTGTTTCATCCCACCGTTTGTCATTATGCACTTCTCCTCAGCCTTTCCCTTGCCTGCCTGCCTGCATCTACACCTGTCACCTGTTCTGGTAATTGCTTCACCTGTGCCCACTTCCACTGATTTTCCTCTGTGTTGATGTCCTTCTCGTTTGTTTCCTGCCTCATGCCCGCCTCGTTCCCGTTTCATGTTTTGGATTCTCGCTCCGTGTTTCTTCTTGTCCTGTCTGGTTCCCCTCATGTCATGCCCGTGTATGTTTTGTCTCGTGTACTTTTGGTTGTATTTCGTCTGTTTAGGTTTTTGCTGCCAAGTCAGCCCTTTTGTTTTGTTTCGTTTTATTTCTCATTTAAATAAATTAGTTTTCTTTTTACAATGAGTTTGCGTATTGGGTTCGCCTCTGTCACGACCGATCATGACAGGAGGGGCTTGAGAGATCACCTCTATTGCTATGACTTTATTTTATGATTAGTTCTCCAGGACTTTAAGCAAATGAGTTTAGTTTTTAATGAAAAAACTGCTAACTTATGCAGTCTCCATTTTATATTGTGGTCCAACAAGTTAAAATGTAGGAGTAAGCTTCTTAGTTTGGTGTGAGGGGTTAGATTTTGAACAAGCCCCCAATTTATGTTATCTGCTTCTTATTGGGAAATCCTACCAGTAAGTACCAATGTAAATGACTAATCTTGATGCAGCAGACTGATGACATGTATTTTAAAAGAAGAGAAATTATGCTAAACAAAGAAAAGAAAAGAAAAATAGGAGGGGAGACCTATCAGACAAACCTATTAAAGCCTTTGACGCCTGGTGACGTCCTTCTGACCTAAAATCAGAATCAATTAACCTAACAAATAAAACAGGCCTAGAGATTACTGATGGGCATTATGGCTTCCAGAAAACCGGCACTGAACCAGGCCCCAAAAAGGTGTCTCTTTGGGACCAGTTTGGGATCATAAAGAGTCATTTCAGAGCCTTTTTAGAGATGGCTCTTCAGCTCCCAACTGGCCTCTCGAGCATCAATAAGTGAGGAGCCATTTGAGAGCCAAAAGAGCTTGCTCTTTTAGATGGAAAATACACTAATATATAATTGTGTACTGGTCAAAAATCCATGATCAGGTTAATACAAATTGCTGTACTGATTTAGATATGGTTCTTTCACTGCTGCAGCAACAGCAGTGAGAGTTGTGAAAACCCTGAGCTTTGTAAGATCACAAATCATTTCTTGAGGTGTAGGAGGCTATACTTGTTGAACTTTTGATTTTTTCTGGGCAAAACCCTCCCTTCCATCTTGACCAGACCATCCTTTACTAACAGAATCCAATCCAGTGTTAATGGCTCTTTTGTTTTGTTTTGTTTTTAGACGAGAGATTTTGCTTTTACATTTTTACAAGGTTCAGTGTTCATTTCTGGCATTTCATCTGGTCTTGTAAAATATGAGCTGTTTTGCTTTTGTAATGAACCTAAAAGGAAATGATTTCTGATTTTACCACTTATATATTTTCGAAACTTGAGTTATAATTACATAATACAAGCCTTAAATTTTAAAGAAAGAGGTATTTTTCAATAACAGCTCAAAGCTTGAACCATAGTAAGGCAACACTTAGAGTGGAATGCTATCAAAACCATACGGAGAACCTTGAGTTCTTTAAGAAATCCCACTAGTGAGTTAATGCTTAAAGTTTAATTAAAAAGTACTTAATTAGGCCTGCATGGAGCTGTAGTGCTGCAGTGGACTGGGTCAGAAGAACAACATCAAAAAAGAGTGGGATAACCTCAGACCTTCAGTCACTGCAGACTGGACCACATAACTGACCCCATAAAGGAGCTGTGGAGAGCACACACTGTTTCTGAAGTGACGCTTTCTCAATGTACTTTGTACTCTTGCAGCATTTGTGCTTTAATAGCCACACTTGGCAAGTTTTTTTTCACCTTTTCCCAACAGTTTTGACATTTCCATTTAAGTTTCTATAAACAAGACTGATTGTTGTATTAGAAATATACAGAGATCTTTTAGCTTTGCGTAATGTTGGCCTTTTCAACTAGATGTTTTGGAAGTTTGGACTGCTTCTATATGAGGACAACATGCTGGCTAGAGTTTGGAGCATGAGCCAAAAAACAAATCTTTTTTTTTTTTTTTTTTTACACTTCAAACAGACAGAAACTACAAATGACGGAGCTTTGGGTGTAAAAGCAACAGAATGTGCATTTGTATTTAGATACATGTTTGTTTGATCCAGGGCTTAAGCAGTGGAAGCATCTGGCCACACAGACCTGGCTGTGTGTTCCTGCTGTAGGTCAGACTGGCTGTTTGAACATTGTGTGTGTGTGTTTGCAGTTTGTTAGCTCAGGGGTGTATTTGCCTGTAACAAGCATTTTAAACACACAAATTCAACATGCAGTTAAAGTTAAACATCGAAGGAGATGAGTTGTGGTGTTGAGAGCAAATTCCTACACTTTGCTATGATAATTATCAACTGCAGCCATAAAAGGCAGGCCTAATATAATGGTGTGTGTGTGTTTGTGTGTGTGCGTCCATGAACCTGTGAAAAGATTTTAATGAAACGCTCCGAAAGCAGTTGCTAAATGTACATCTACAACTTTTGAATTCAAGGTGGCCGTGACAACTAATTGACTTCAGGAAACACAGAACTGGCTAAGACTCAGTCACTTTTACAGATACTGAGCTAAAAGTTGGTGTGGTAGTAGCTGAGAGTCATCATCAACATATACTCTGAGCACCAACAAATCGCACGAGATCTTTGTTTAAAATGGGCATTAAAATCAACCCTGTCTGTCTGTTAGCCAAATATCTCACCAACCACTGGATAGATGTTAATGAAACTCTCAAAAAATAATCATTGGCTGTACATCTTAAAACTTTTGGAGTAAATTTGATTCAAGATGGCTGCCACAGTTAATTGACCTCATTCAAGAAAATAATTGCTCTAACTAACTTAGTCAATGTTACAGGTACTGAGTTAAAATTTGGTGTGGTAGTAGCTAAGAGTTATTCCCAATGTGTAATCCAAGAGCTAACTGCTTTTGCAATACTATGTATGAATGTGCATAAGTATAAAGATTTGACCAAAAACAATAAAACTCTTTCATGTTTTGGGAAAAGATTATCTTAGTTTAAAACTCTGGCATTCCTTTAAGGAATGCTGGGCCTTTGTTTTATCTGATGTGTTTGTGTGTGTATGTGTGTGTTTTTCATTGTGCAGATACTGGGAACATTTGTGTCCTTTTTCTGTCCAGAAGGTCTGTGAAGAGAATATAAGTTGGAGGTGGGGTCGGATGAAGGGAAGTGTATCACTTACACACAGGGCAAGAGATAGATGAGCAGAGATAGAAAGCTGTAGATGAAAAAGGAAAGAGCAAGATACGGATATGTTACACAATTACTTATCCATCATTTGGTGGGCTGGAGAGAAAGCCATGTTATGGCTAGTGTTGCACAAAAGTGGTGGATTAATGTCGAGCAGCGCGTTGGCACATGCTGCTCAGACAGAAGGAGGGGAAAGTTGGAGTGTGTTGTGGAAAAGGAGATTCTGATGGAAAACGTATAAAAATGAGCAACAGAGGAGAAAAAGAAAAACAAATCTGAGCTCTTCTGAGAGTGAGAGGAGACATACAGGGTTGGAAAAAAGTAAGATTGGAGGAAAGGCAGGGGGTAGAGCAGCTAAGAAAAAAAGGGGAATAGAGAGAGTTTTCTCAGCTGGTGTGAGGTTAACCACTTTCACATCAACACCACCGAGATAAAGCAGCTTTTGATCGACTACAGGAGGATGGTCACACCCCCAACACCAGTGAACATCCAGGGTTTGAACATTGAGATTGTGGTGGAGTACCTGAGTGTCCATCTCAATGACAAACTGGACTGAGCCACTAACTAACTCAAACACTGTGCACAAGAAGGGTCAACATTACCTCCACCTGCTGAGGAGACTGGGGTTTTTTGGAGTGTGCAGGACACTGTTGAAAACTTTTTTGACTCTGTGGCGACATCTGCAGTGTTGTATGCTGTACTCTGCTGGGGTAGTGGCTGCACAGAGAGGCACAGGATAAGGGTGAACAAGCTGCTCAGGCGAGCCAGCTCGGTTCTGGACACCTCTAAGTTGGTAGGTGAGAAGAGGATGTTGGCAAAGCTGACATTCATTATGGACGACAAGACCAATCCCCTCCAAGACACTGTGGGGGCTCTAAAGAGCTCTTTTAGCAGCAGGCTGTGATACCCACAATGCAGGACAGAACATCTCAACAGGTCCTTCATCCCATCCCATTTGCAATCAGACTTTTTAACCAACACGTTAAATAATGTAAATGTTCGTTTGGTTGTTTCTGGCTGATGAGCGAAACATTCCTGTTTTTTTTTTTTTTTTTTTATAAAATGTGAAAATTTTATTTTTGTATCCATTTCATTTATTGAATAAATAGTGAGGTTATTCTTCTATTTGATGTATATTTCCTGACTTTCTGATCTTGTTTATTCTGTTTCTGTTATAGTTCATTAATGTAACCAGAGAATTTCCACAATGCGGGATAAATAAAGTTCTTCTTAAAGAGAGCTTGAGAGGGAAGGAGAAAGGAGGTGTGACAGTGGGAGGGAGAGGAGGATACAGTCTGGATGGGCAAAAAAACAAAGAAAAGAGAGTGCTGGTGATTTGTCAGTGGGCTGGTTTGGGATGAAGAAACTAACAGATGCATAAAGATAACACAGCCAAGGTCTCAGGAGGGGAGTACAGGAGACCAATAAGGAGTAATAGAATGTTTTAAAGGTAAAGAGAAGGGAAGATAAGAGACGGGGAGTGGGAGATTAAAGGAGGAGTGATAGACTAGTAGAGAAGAGGGAGGAGAAAAGAGCTGGATGAGAGAGGAGGGAGGCCGTCTCAGACAGCTCATACAGCACACGCGTGGAGCTCATGTTGGAGAGACAGAGAGAAGAAGGGAGGGAGGGTGGGTGGGAGGAGAGAGGGAAACACAGAGAGAGAGGGGGGTGAGGTCTTTAAACACCGGAGCAGGACAGCACAGGCAAAGCTCCGAACTCCTCGAGAGTGGAGGTAGGACAGGGAGAGGAAGCAGAAGAACAGTTTTCCCGATGACAAAGCTCACACACTGACACACCTACAAAAACACATCAACATACTCACACACACACACACTTTTGGACTTCGACTCATCTGTGGACTTCACCACCTGTCCTCTGGAGCTCAACCTGTGCCTTCTTCACTCCAAGTCATCCCTCCCTCAGTCCCCCCACCCTTCTCAGTGAGGGCAAATGGCCATGGTGCGGGCCTCTCTTGGGGGTCTTTTTGGCTGGGTCTTGCTTTCCCTTGCACTTGGGAGCAGCAGTGTGGATTTCGGGGCTCCTCCTGCAAGCTTCTACCCCCGTTTTAACCCGTTCTTCTTCCTGTGCACCCATCATGGGGAGTTGGAGGGAACTGGGGTGGCAGAAGGTGGGGGAGAGGTGTTACTCACCCTCCAAATTGCAGGCAACCCCTCCACCTACTCCCCTGGACAGGAGTATCAAGGTGAGCACACCTTCTATGATCTCCACGTTTCTTTCCTATGCATGGATAACAAAACAAAATCTATTTATAAAAACAAGCTGGTTGAAAAGAAATATTTCAGGATATGTCTGAATTTAACCTATTTTTAAAGTAGATTTCCTGTTTTGTAAACAAGTTGGAATGATTTTTTGAGAAGAACTTAGTTCTCAATTGTTCATTCAATGTTCCTGAATGAATTCCTGAATGTGCATTTTACAACAAGCTTCACATAAAAAAATAAAAATTGACAGCAACAGCTTTACACAATAATGCAGATGTGTTGCTTAAACACTGGACGTTGCATTTTGTTGCGAGCTGTTTCTGCTCGGTTCAGTAGCTGCTGATGGTAAACAGTATTTATGTAACTGTAACACCAAGTGATGCTTAGTGTAGGTGGCTTCTCACAGGAATAACAACATGATACCAACTAAAGGAGAGTGTAAAAGTTGAGAGCGTAACTTGACAAGTGAAGCACCACAAAAAGAAATGATGGCAATTAAGATTAACAACTTAGAACAGAGATTAATGTTGCCTTTCTTGCATTTAACACTGTCACCTGCTTCTGGAAAAGAAATACACTCGCTTTCATTGTTGACACTGGAGACAGTGACTCAAACAGGCCACCACTGGCCAACTAAGGTCACGTTCCCATGCAGCTGCCCTTCTTGGGTGTCATGTATTAATTTTAATGAACTGATTATATTGCTCTCTATATAAATACTGTCTTCATACATACAGTATCTTTTCATAACTCTGCTGCTGTTGTATTACCAAATTTGATCTGTCAAACAGCAGATTTATTCCACGGATTGTTGATAACTGTTATAACTGAAAAAAAGAAAATGAAAAAAGGATATGTTCCAGCAGGGTTTGTGTAATTGTATACAGAAAGAAGAGGATGAGTAAAGGTCAGAAAAACAGAACAGGAAACGAGAAGCAAAATTATTCTCAGAGATTTTAGTAAGTAACTGGTGAATGGGAGGGATGGAGCGCACAGAGAGGTTTAGATAATTAGCATTAGAAATGTGGTGGACTGGGAGGAGGAGGAGGGAGCGATTTAAATAGGGCCACGGCTGGGATCGAATGGCGTGGGGCGGGAGGGGG
>JAOXNZ010000012.1:10603178-10619442 GCA_028566095.1 Kryptolebias brasiliensis | reverse complement strand
ATGCATGTTTTTGGTCTGTGGGAGGAAACCGGAGTACCTGGAGTAAACCCATGTGTGCACAGGGAGAACATGCAAACAAAGAAAGGCCCCAGGCCGGGATGTGATCCTGCAACCTTCTTGCTGGCTGACAGCTCTAACCACTACGCCGCTGTCCCACCGCGAAAACTATAACTTTAAATTGTTTGGACTGTAAGTGACAGAAGACTGATGTTTACACATGTGAATTTCTATGTTTCTACAGTGTGCCATGTAGGAAATATAACAAGTTAAATAAAACCTTCACTTCTAGTTTTAAAGAGAATATTTTGAGCTAAACTATAACTGAAGCCTTTGGAAACTTGTGCACTCTCTGTATTCTGGGGGGATTTGAGAAAAAACTGTAATTCCAAAATCAGTGAGAGACTTGCTGGGTGAAAAAAGACAAAAAGGTCTGCGTTTTAATTTGTACAGGTGCCAAAAGATGCTGAAAATGTTTAGACAATTGAAAAGTTAGTATTTGTGACATCAACTGTCACTTAAACATTGGAAAAACCTGTAAAAATCATAAAATTTAAACTGCAAATATTTACAAACCTTCAAAGATACCAAAATGTCAGTTCAAACATCAAAAGTCCAACTTTCTGAGACCCATTTAAAGTTTAAATGACGTTTCTACTGTAAAGTATGCCCGAACCATAGAGGTCTAAAAATGGGCCGGGTTTTCTCTTGTGCTTTGTAAAAATCCCATTGGTCTCCATTATTTCTTTCTTGCAGATATTTTGCATATTTTGTCTACAATGTGCAACATACTGCTGCCAAAAGCTGCAGCACACTATTCCAAATCGAGCTGGAGTATAATTTGCATGTTTTATTTCAAAGCTGCATGATGAGATACAGGGTGATTACTTGGCATTTAAACCAGACTGAGCTTTGACACTTTTTTTTAGCCTATACTGTGCTTTATTTTAACCATGTTTTACTTTTTTTTATTGTCTTATGTTTGTGTGTACAGCACCTTGCACAACTTCTGCTGTTTTTGAATGTGCTTATAAATAAACTTGACTTTGACAAAAAAATTGAACAAAAAAGTAATAAGGGTGTTTCACTGCTTATGCATTGCACACTTAATAAGATGCTGCTTGATGCTGAGGCAAATAAACCTGTGATGACGAGAGGGTCACACATCTCCTCAGCTGACTTTTATGCTTATGATCATAAATGTAAAGAAATTAGGATTAGGTGTGGCTGTAATCCTTCTGAATGGAATCATGTAGCTGACATAGTTCCCGCTCTGAAACACACAGACACCAAATGTGTAAAGTCATTGAGGTGGTTGTTGAAAACATGTGGTTGACAGATGAATCAGCGCAAGAACCAGCATGAACTTTAAAGGATCACAGGCTCGCACACTTTGGAAGGAGATCAGTGGCAAATTAAGATTACTGGAAGTTTTTCTTTTTTGTTGTTTTTTTTAAGAGAAGAAAGTATTTTTCTGGTTGATGTTCATAAAGAGGAAGAGGATAGGAAGCTGGTAGGAAAATATAGAAAATAATTTGAAACAAACTCAAAAGCACAAAACAACAAAAGGCTGCAAAACTACCAAGGAAAAAGACAAGAGGGTAGCTTGACAAAAACAACAGTCTGTGACTGAACAAATAAAACCAGGCTGAATACATAGTTGTATTTTTTTAAAGTAAACAATCTGATTGTAATTAAGGCTACCTCTGTTTTTGCAAATATGAAGTCATATTTTGCAGATAACTAACTAACGTTTCAATGCCATTTGTGATCTTGTTCCAGTGGTTAGTGTGGTCAAAGCTGCAGCAGCAAGCAGTGAAGTTAATTGAGCAATAATAAAATATAGATTTGTTTCTTTGTGAGCCCCTTTCAGACCTCTCTAAACACCATACAGGTTAAGTACAAAAAGCAACTAGACTTCAATCAAGTATGACAATGTGTTACGTGTAACATTATGTGGGACAAGTCTGTCAAAAAAGATGAGTATTAAGTGAGGTTTTAAATGTGGGGAAAGACTTTCTGGTTTGGATGGATTGCTGGGGAGAATTTCAGAAATGTCTTGTCCGTGCCACCCTTCAACCACTTATAAAAGCAGGAAACACATGGTCAGACAAATACTTGTATTCTATTTCATGTTTCTTCTTCTGCTTTTATCTTTTTTTTCTGCCTTTCAGTCTGTCACAATCATAAATGAAGACGCACCCATTTGTAGTCAGACACAAACACCACAACATGGAGACAGAAGTTAATAGTTTAATATCTTCCTCTCCCCTGAATTACAATACACTTCACACTACAAGTGTAATAAAAATGCTGTGGTTCTTTTTATTGCGCTGTCAGAACTTGACACCCACTCATTGTTGAATTAGTTGTTGTGCGGCAAAGAAACTGTGACAGCAGTTAAGGTATTCAAAGGAATGCTTTGTTTTCAGTTTCTGTCCCGAGCTGCGCTACAGTCGCCCCAAAACTCATTCCTTTGGTGCCCACAGGCAGGAGATCCCACATGTGCTGCTGGGCGGCTAAGCGGAGTCCTTTATGATACTGTAATTGTCCTGTTATGGCCAGTGCAGACAAACTGGAGCTAAGAACAATGTTATGCTTTGGAGGCATGCCCATTTGAAAGAGGCAGTGTAAATTGACTGTGGTATTCATAAATGTACCCATGGGGACAGAGTCTGGCTGAGACGTTCTGCTGTTGTTGTTGTCTTTTTTTATGTTGTTTTTTTGTATTCCAAGGTGCCACGAGCTGGCAGGAAAGGATTTCATGTACTTACAATGTGCATTTATTAGATGAAGAGGGTTGTAAAATTTTTGAGTCTATTGGATAATTCTGACAATTCAGCATGAACCTTTGCAAGATTCTTTTAAGAAGAAAGCTGTAGACTTTCTAAATATGTTTATAACATGCTTCAAAGGGATGTCTGTATATGCTGCCAAAAATGCAATATGAGTCTGAACTGACTCAGCTGTTGGAGAATTCCTACTGCTTCAAGCTTTTTCCTTTTTTCCTCTAATAACTTCTTCCATTTAGAAAACTTTCTTTCCAGTTCAGCCTCTTTGTGAAAGGAGCTCTCACAGCTGTCAACGTCTTGTTGAAAAGGTTTTCTTGATGAATACAGTGTTTCATGCATATAATAATAATTAGTTTGAATTTAAAAACAAAAGGTTTGCTGTTATACGTCGCATGGCAATAATGAAGTGATGCATTACAACTCAAAAGGCCAAAGTCTAAATGGAAAGAATTGTCACTTGAGGCTTGATTTGTGTTGCTCCCCTAATGGCACAATGTTTCCCATCACATCATTATCCATTCAAACACAAAGACAGAACAAGTATTCATTCTAAATGTCTTCTTCTAACTTATAATTACGATGATGAACAGGCACTTAAAAGGGAAAAAAAGAGCTTTGAGAAAAAACAAGAGGGAAATGGAGAGACAAAAATGCCAACATGGAATTGACGAAGTGCGTGAGGCTAAAGAAAGAAGTGCAAGTGGCAAGCGAGAGGGGGAAATTACAGAAAGCCTGCATGAAAAAAGGCAAATAGGGACTGATGAAAGGAGGACAGTTTGTGGATGATATAGGGAGGGGGAGGCAGATGAGAAGATGGCGTTCCATCACTCCCTCTGACGGAGTGGCTGATTACTGCTGCCTTTGCCAGTGCTGAGCTGCTCAGAAACTGGTCATTGATGGATAGCTCGTTTGCAGGGTGATGTTTATTTTGTCGTTAATTTACATATTTGTATGTATTTGTGGGACTGTTGGCTTCTGCTGGTGAGGATCAGTCCCCCGTCTCGATGTGATGAATTTGGCAGTCTGACAAAATGGACAGCTTAGTGACAGGGACACCCAGCCGACACTCTGCTCCCGTGACGAATGGGTTTATGCTAACGCACAGAGCGATTAGAGATGAAATCCTTCTGCACCTTGACCTTCTACGGTGGGGGTAGAGTAAGTCTGCTGCCTAAAATATAATCATGCAATACACATTTAATTATTAAACACATACATTGTGTTGTTGGCATCCCAGTCTGAACACCCTGTTATTCCTCAAGGGTCTCTCAGAACCCAAGTGCTCCCACAGGCAGTTTAAGGGGAAAACCTTGGCTAAACCATGTTTGAGATTTGTTTAACACTTGCATGTATTTAGCCTTGTAGAAGGTTGCAGACAGGCAGAGGGAACTTTCGGTCAATGCAAATTTTATGGGTCTTGTAAAACATCAAGAACAAATACACTGCATATGAACCCTGTACTTCTTGTGTACGCCTAAACCAAATCAGGAGCACAATGCCTCAAATTTACTACACAAGTACTCCACACTTGCTATTTGTGTGACCCACAAGTCAGAGTACATCTGATTTTTTTTACCCCTATGCGTGGCAAACGTATAGTACACTCAGCACACACAATCTGTGCAGAACTCCCAGTATATATACTGAGAAGGAACCAATCTGAAGCATGTAACATTTTAGAAGGGAAGAAGATGGTTGTTGCTTTTCTGCCACAACGTCTGAGGGTGATGGACCTCTACAGGCAGATGATAGAAGCTGAGAACACAAAGCGATATTGGCTTTGTTAATACAGGAAACACTCTGTGGGCCTTTTCTTATACCAACTGCTCACATTAGGTCACCCATATGTCAGGAGGGATTGTTATGTGCTAACTGCTTGTATCACAAGTGCAGCCTGTGAGTCACTTGCACTCCACATGCACAGATCATGTGTGTTGTACATATGTTTTCCACGAGCTAAGGCACAATTTTTCCTCATGCCATGAGCAAGTCAGACATGCAACCTGTACTTGACAAGTACTTTGAATGTACTATTTCTCAAACCCTCAGTGATCACCAGGACCCTGTGACTCGGCTATGAGCTATCAATCCCTGTGACCTGTGCGAGTGTGAAACACTTCAGATGAGTTGTGTGTGCAGCTTTAGACATTTTACTGTCATTTAAAGAAACATACAATGCAAAGAGACTCTTAATCAGTTTCTTCAGTTTTAACCTGGCTCAAATGTTTTATCAGCTGTAAGCAAATGACTGATGTCCAGAACCTGGTAATCTTGTTGATGACTGTGATTATGGACATAGTTTTATAGCAACACAGTTATACTGCTTTCAAGTTATGTTATGTTGTAGATCTGCTTTTCTCTGTTATTAGGATTAGGTCGGTTTTAATCTCAACAGCTCTGCAAATGAAGATGTATTAGAGGCTGCTTGGTAGACAAATTATTTTTGTGTCAGTCAAAAAAATCTGTTTAGTTGAAAGCCGAACCGGAGCATGAAAATGGAGTTTCACAAAGTAAGTTGACCCTGCTTCTAAAAATGTGGAACTTTTTCTCCTTTTTTCCACAGCAAAAGGACAACTTGGGAGCAATTTCTTGTTAACACACAAACACACTCATGGAAAATTTTGGCGTTCAGCTGCAGTGATCATAGAGACAGAACAGAAAATAGATGACTTCCAAAAGCTGATGGAGGCTAATAAATCATCATTTGTCCATTCATGCTCAACCACAATGGAGCAGTGCATGAAGTGATTTGTGTAAAAGTGCTGGGGAAAAGAGCATTTCTGAGGTTAACAGGACTCATCCAGACGTATAAATATATAGAAATACTCAGTAATAAATTGGTAGATTCTTCCTATTAGGAACAATTATGTATATCTACACACTCATCCATCTTAAAACTGAAGGTTAGCTGTCGTCACCCTCTCTGCCACGAAGCTCGATTGAATGTCAACCAAAATGTCATCTTATGAGAAATGGCAGCTCGACATGTCAGAGACACACTCTCAGGTGTGTGTTTCCTGCTGAACAAAGCCTTGTTTTGAAATTCTCCGTGTTTTCTCAAACAGTCCCAGGAGAGTGCGAGTGTGCTTCCTCACTCCCCCCTTCTCATTCGCCGTGATGAGGAGACAAACGGAGGAGATATTGTGTATGTAAGGGATAAAAAGGAATGGTATAGAAAAAAAGGGTGGTGCAAAGAAGTGGTGAGAAAAGGGGCTCCCATGGGGAGAGAAGCTGTCAGTCCCTAGGAGACATCAAACGCACTGCAGCCCTGTGATCAGCCTGCACCCTTGCGCTCCTCTGACAGCTCCCTGACTGTGCCGCTTAGACTCCTCCATACGTGCACGTACATACACACTTAGACTCTTTCTTGCGACCACGAGAGCTCTCGCCCTCACTGACTTATTAACTCATACACCAACACATTCAAATTCCACTGACATAAGCACTCTCATGTTCACTTTTTATACATATAAGGATGCGCATTTGCTCTGATATCCATCGCCTGCCACAGTTCTCTTGTTGCAACTTTGTCAAGGACGCTGCAGAGTCACAAACTGTTGCTGCTGAACTCCGAGCCAAACAGAGGCAAGGAGGTGCTGGCAGCCACAATGATGTTGATTACGATGATGACTTATCCAAGCCATTACTCCTTCTCTGCCACAGGCTGAGGCACTAAAGGCATATCCCTCCTGATGATGAATTCATTAGCGCGTAAGATGAAATGAGTTGTCAGGGACAGGGTTATGTATGAGAGGTGATTTGTGTTCTCTGCGGCACAGTTGCTTGATCAGACTTGAGATCAGTTGCTGTAAATTACTGTGCTTTGCTGGCAGAGGTCTTTCCCCAGCCCTCTTGCTCAGACGAGCCATGGTTCTGTCCTTCTAGTTGCTTAGCACTAGAACGACAGCACTACTCGAGGCCTGCAGGCTTCTAACAGGTGGCTAAACATTTGCGCTCTCGCAGAGTTCGGAGGACTGCTTGGGTAATTATGCACCACAAGTCAGAAGTAGCTTGTTCAAAGCCTCCTTTGAGACAAAAAAAAGCAACCCCACATTCAAAGATGTGAGATTTGAACATTTATTATTAATTTAGAAAAGATCTACAACAGTTTTGCCTCTGTGACTTGCAGCTGATCTGCTGGGAATTTACAATTTTCTTTTTTATCCACCAGCTTTTCTGAAAATGCAGAGCTCCATCCTAAAACTCCTGTGGCTTCTCCAAGTGTGCATATATTTATTTTTGCATGGCGCCACAAAAGGCAGGGATCAAGTGACTGTGGGTCCTTTAGCAAAATATTTAATGTACCACTGCACAACTTTTATTAAAACTCAAGTTGTAATCATTGATGCACATGTACACTTGATTAATTTCATCCTTTTTAAGATGCCCGCTGTAGCTAAAATGACAAAAGTGACTAGTCAATTTTGAAGATACTGAGCTAAAGTTTGGCGTGGTAGTAGCTGAGGGTCATCCACAACACGTACTCTGAGATCGAACTGCTTGTTTTTGATCTTTGTTTAAAACTTTGGCATTAACTTTTGAAGTCAGCCTCATCTGTCTGTTAGCAAAATATCCCATTAACCACTGGACGAAATTCATTGAAACTTTAAGATATACATGTATAACTGATTGGCTGAAAAAATGGCTACTACAGCCAGCAGAACATAGCAAACTCAAAAATGGTTATAACAATTTTAAAGGTATTGAGCTAAAATGTGGCGTGATAGTAGTCAGAAGTCGTCCTAAACCCATATTCCCAGGGCTAACAAATCATGCAAGATCTTTGCTTCAAACCTTGGCATGAAAGTCGATAGGAGATATGTATTCCTTTAAGACAATAGTGTCCAACCCTGGAGGGCCACTATCCTCTGTGTTTTAGATGTTTCTCTGCTTTGACCTGATTTGAATGACTGAGTGATTAGCAGCCATCTGCAGAACTTGAAGACCTGCCGAAGAGCAGGGAAACAACTAAAACTTGCAGGATAGTGTTCCTCCAGGACCAGGATTGGACACCCCTGCTTTAAGAAATGCCAATTTAGTCATACATGGTCAGCCTGTAGCAACTGTCCATGTCTCTGTGATTGTTTTCTTTTTAACCATTTTAGGGGTTAAAACGTTTTTATATGCACTCACTGAGCATTTTCTTTTCTTTGCTGTATTTTTTGAATATAAATGTATGATAAAAAGGTTGAGGGTAACTGAAAAAGCAGAAACAGAAAGGCAGAAGATGAACTCAACTGTGGTAGAGATTTCAAAGCAATGCATGAGCTGTTGGGCAGTTTTATTTTTATTTATTTTTTATATGCTGCAGGAGTGAGCAGCAGGCGTAGGTTGTTTCTCCCATGTGTGGTCTCTTTAGAGCAGAGCAATGTTATTTTCTGCCATGCAGAGAGGGTGGTTACATGTCAGAGAGAATGAGAGGGAAATATGGATAGAAGAAAGACGGAGAGGGAGCTTCGACTCTAATGCTGCTCGGTTCGACACATTTCTTTGAACACCAGCAGGTTTGCATCATTTCAACATGAGGCGAGCAGACTTTGAAATGTATCTTTGTTGTTTAGTGATGTAAAACTTTTTTAATTCACTACCTCCGCACCTTGCAAGTGTGTGTGTGCAAACTGAGAGTGTGATTTTACAAATTCCTCTCCTCAAAGTGCTTGCCAGCCAAGCTGCACTCTTGGGTTTATTCATTTTTAAAGGTCCCTCTTAAAGAGTATTTGAAACAGTGGAAGTGCTCCTACTGACTCTGAGCAGAAAAAGCTTAGTGTTTCTGCTGGTTTTCTCCCTGTAGGGCCTTGACTGGACCTCTTCCTAAAAGCCTCAGTCACAAACAGACAAGCTTTGCTGCTTGTCCCCCTTTCTCTTTCATGATTCACGTAAGTTCTGTGTGAGCAACTTACCCAGATCCTTTCTGACCCACATTCTTGGCAGAGGAACTAGTAACTGACCTTTTCTTTGTTTTTCCCTCCTTACGAGAGCCAGTCTGTTGCCGTGATTAGTTTGCTGCCTCACAGCACCTCTCTGTCAGACCAGGCTAAGCTCCAATCTCATTCATGAACACATTTAGATACTCAGTATACATACAGTTCAAGGCCATCATGCAACACTTTCCCAAGGCTTTTCAACTGGCCACTCACCTGTCACCCCAGGTCCCTGTCTCTCATTCTCAACATGTGTGTCAGGACAGAGCCCGCAAGACCTGTTTGTTTGTTTGCTGCCTTGACGGGTGGAGAGTGGGGTCGTGGGTGGGGAAAAATTAGCACAAGTCAAATCAGATTAATTAAACTCCAACTCAAACTATTAGCCAAGGAGTCGCGTTGAATTAAAAATCAAATTAGCCCAGGCGCCTGCTGGTAATGCTGTGGTGTGTGTGTGCCTGCCAAGCTATAATGACACACACCCACAGGAGGCAGCTGCTCATGGGCTTCGCTCTTGGGTGGATGTATGGATGGAGAAACTGTTGCTCAAGCACCAGAGGATGAGGAAATGGGACTTCAGTGACTTTGTCACCCAAAATAGGCTGTCCTCTAGAGGCTGCTGCTCCTAGACTCACATCACTATCACTCTGCAGTTTCAACTGTATTTACTGTTATTAGGCCTTTCAGCAATCCCTCACCTTGATGGTTTACATAACAAACAGATTTTGAGATATGAACTGACTATAGTTTAAATAAGGGTTTGTTTCTCAACTTCACTCTTCTAAAAAGTTAGAGAAAGGATGGAGAAATGTGCAGTTTTTATAGGAATTGAATTCTGTTCTTTTGGCTGTCATCTGAGTTGAAAGATAAACATTTGTTATACAGGAAGAAATACATTCCTCAAATGTATTTACAAAGTTTCAGTTTACTTATCAAACTGAACATGCTTGCAGGTTCTTCATCTAATAATTAAACGTACTGGGGGGCCTTAAGCAAAGGAGTTCAAGTGCCTGGGAGTGATGGCAGGATGGTGAGGAAAATTGATAGATTGGGACCTCGTCCGCAGTAATGAGGGCATTGCTCCAGTCTGTTGTGGTAGAAAAAAGCTGATTTGAAAAGCAAATGTCTTGATTTATTGGTCCGTCTACCAGTCTTCCATATTGGACAAAGGAGATGCCAGGGATGAGAAGAAGTAGAAGACCACAGAGAAGGTTTGTGAATGTAGTGAAGGAGGATATGTAAGAAAGAGGAGGATGTTGGGATAGAGTGAGATGGAGACAGAGGATTTGCTGTGGTGACCTCTAAAGGAAGTCGTATGAAGAAGAAGATAAGAGTAATATTTAAAAAACATTTCAGATTTCCTCAGACAAAACCTCTGATACACTGACTAATGTAAGAATTACAAGTCTTTGCATGTACAAGCACCTTATCTCTTTTTTTTCTGCTTTCCAGCAGATTGAAGCCGTTCTGGCTGCTTCTTCAAGTTTGCGGAAGCGGCCTTGTCGTCAAGAGTTAATGAATGATTGATGATGGATGCTGTGATATACAATGGAAGCCTGAATAAAAGCACAACTGTAAAATCTAAAAATCGGCAGGGTCCTTTGAATAAAAGCGAGAATACAAACATTTATACATAGATGACATAACTGGTGAAAGCTGACTGTAAAATGGTTGTAAACATGAACAAAGAAAAAATCAATTAAATACACTTGTTTGCTTGTTTGCATCTTAAACTCTACTGGTCAGCAAACTCCCAGGTGTCCTTTAATACAATTTAAATCACCTTTCATTCATGATGCAAACCTACGCACATTTTCCCACAGAGTTTCTTGCTGCCTTTTGCGTCCTCACCGCTGGCATGTTTCGCCACCCATATTAACACACAGCTTCCTCCTGGCAACACTGTGCCAGACCCCTGCCATCACCACAACACTTCCAACCCATCTCCATGGTAATGTGACTGGCAGGTTCTGAGATGTATCCCATTTCGGCCAATAGTGGATCAGGGTAGGGTTGAGAGGCCCTGCAATCATCCGGCTGGGCCAGCTGAGGATGTTACAGGAACGAAGGGGTGAAAGCAACACAACAGAGGCACACAACAGCACACATGGCATGGGATCATTCAGCAGCACAAAGCGTATGGGGTCCCTGCTCAGGCTGTCACTACTGTTGTGATGTATCATTTATGCCCCCATTGTGTGGCCTTCTCTCGAAACATGTTGACAAAGGCATTATTCTTGCTTTGACAGATTCCCATACATTCACTGACTTTTAATAACACATGTTAATGCTCCAGTAGGTTTATGACAGGTATTAAGGATTACCACATAAAATAGGAGCCTCTAATGGGCTTGTGTTCCAAATTATTTCGGGTTTTTTGTACATTGAGTATTAAAGTATGAGCCAGTGGGAGAATTATGGCTTGTTATTGGGCCATTATCTGTCTGCATGAGCAAATTCACATACAATACAAGCATGAGCACAACAGCGCCAGCAAAGAAACATGGATAAACATGGGTCTCTTCTTTTTAAATAAACTTTTTTTCTGTTAAATCTCAAAGTATGCAGTGAGTATGGACAAATATTGTATTAACCCCCAATAACCTAATAATTTAATATTCTTGTTCATTCATTTGTATATATTTTTTATTGTGCTTGCTTCTTGGTGTATATGTAAGTATACTGGGTGGTGTGTGTGTGTTTGTGTGTTCACTGCATCATTCTGCATGAATGATTGCTGTTGCAATAAGTTTGTACATAAATATCAATTTTTCCTGTAAAATGAAGCGGGTAAGATCCCTGTGTTCATCTTTGCTTTAAAAGAAAAAAACATGCTGATTTTTCTTGTCTCTAGAGACTGATGTCTGTTTTATCATGGGCGTTTCTGTAAAATGATAAATGGCATGCTCTTACAGCGCTTCTTTTTAATCTCAGCTAGGTTCTAAAGGTACTTTGTAATGTTTCTCATTTACCCACACACACTTATACTCTACTTTCTAGTATGTAGTTGTGATATTTATGCAAATGCAGCACTTTTTATTCCCACTCATCAGCAACCAAACACAGATTGGTCACTGATGGTTTTAGTGTCTTGTCCGAGTACCCTTCCAGACACAGCAAGACTGGAAATCAAACCTCAGATCTACTGATTGGAGGATGATCACTCACCCACTATTTTATCGAGCCACAGCCTTCTTCCACAGCTGTCAATCAGAAATTGAGCAGTAAAGATACTGTAGATTTTCAAAAGATCTCAAAATCATCTTCCAAACCACTGAGCCTTTTTTGATGGAGTCAAACACAGATGGGTCACTGAAACTCATGGTTTCCCATTTACCCATCAAGCCAGCTGCATCTGAAGGACAGTCCTGAAACAATGGCAAAATGAAGCAGCTATTTGATATGTTCCAGATGTCAAATGGTGTGTATGTGTTTGCTTAATGTGCATATCATTTTGAATTTGCTGCACTTTTAAAATCCTAGCAACACTGCCATAAAGCTGAACTATTAGCTATAACGGCAGTTATAGCTAAGCAGCCCCTGCTGGTCCCACGGTGTTAAGTTGGTGCCAGGCTGAGCCACAGAGTGCCCATCTGCTCCATCCGGGAGAATTCTCACTCCATCTATTTGACTTGTTTTGAGCTTGGCTGTGGAGAGCTCATTAGCTTTGCAAAGTAATAAAGATGCTGAGATATTTCAAAGTAGACAAAGATATAAATCTAAAACTATTTTCTAGTGTTTTCCTAAAAGACTGTATACCCTTGTTTAGGAATCATGCAAATTATTCACTTTTAATTTTGCTCACTTCTGATAGAACTGTTATTATAACAAGTATTTTACTTTTAGGGTGGGAAAGGCCAGTCCAAGTGAAGAAATGTCTCTTTTTTTACTGGGCAGGTCAAATAAATGTATAAGAGGCAGTAAACGTTCTACTTTTCTTTCGCAGGACACTTCAGAAATCCCCTCCCATTACCAGCAGAGATTGATGTCAGGGTGACACCATTAAAACCCAAACACACCCATTTCCTGTCTATCTGACTGAGACTGTGTGTGGGCACACTGAGTAGTACATTTGTGTGTGGCTGTATCTGTGTGTGTGGGTTCACATAAATAAAACAAGCTATGCCCTTATATATGGTGGGAGTTAGCAGGTCATCTTCCATTGCCATTAATCACTGCCGACAGCTCATAAGTGTCCAATCTGCATGTGAAAGATCTGCATGTGTTAACATGTGTGAGTGTAATATTTGCATGCGTGCATCTGACAAAGGCTAGCTCCTCTGTGGCTGCTTATTGAATTAGCGGTGGCCTTTGCTGATGCTTATCTAAAATGTGGTCTAAATGCATCATTGGTGGCATTTGTACTGCAGGTACCCTATCAATTCATTAGGTAATTGTAATTGATTTGGTGATAATAGTTTATAGTGTAAATAGCTAAATGTCCCACCTGATGAAGCAGAAAGTTCTTATTAAAAACTGAAGGCTGATTTATACTTTGCGAGAAATGAAGAAATCTGTTCATGGTCACATGGTTGTGAGATTTGGCTTTTTCTGCTCAGAGTCAGAAGGAGCACTTCCACTCGTAAATTCTTTTTCGAGTGGACATTTTATACTCCACGAGAACTGCAGTCAGAACTCCTGGGAAGCCCCTCCTTCCTCCCACAGCACCGGAACAGGTTTCTTCCCTTTTGTTTCCCTTACTGCAACCAGACATTTTTAATAAACAGAAACGGTAAACACTGTTTGGCAATTGCAAATTTGTCACAAAGAGACCGCCACCATTTCTGAGCGAATGAAGAGAATTTGTCCCTACACTGCCCAGACAAAGCGAGCTCCCTTCCGGCCAGCAGAAATGTGGAGATCCGCCTGTGTCTCTGCATGTTCTTCTTCAAGCACAATAATTGTGATATCTCCTTCGACGAATTATTCACCATTTGACTATCTTTATAAGTTGTGCTGGAACCGCTGTAAAGATAGTTGTATTTTCTAACAGCCTTGGGCAACTGCTTCTTAGCAGAAGTGTTTTAGTGAAATTACTTCATTGGCGTTCAACCACTTTTCCTCATAAACACACCAACAACAAAGTTCTGACCAATCGCAATCGTTGATGAAAAAACGTTTTGCCCGGACCATGTGTCAAAAAGGGGCTGTTGAAGTTACTTGGAGAAGAAAATGACGTGATTTTCATCACGCAACCACATTAGAGAAAGCAGATTTCTTCACTTCTGATGGCGTCTAAATCCACCTTAATGTTTTTCTGTAGTTTTCTAGATAAACATAAGAAAAACTGTTTGTCCATTTATTGTCTGTACCTGTTTGCACAGAAGCCTCAGGCCAAAATGCCCAGCATCCACACTCTGTTTAGGAAAGCCCGGATCAGATGGGCATGTCATCTTTTGAGTATGCCAAACTCACATTTTCCAAAGAGACTGTTCTGCGCTAGCAGTAGGCAGGCAAGATGGACAGAAGAAGCGCTACAGGGACATGCTCATGGTCTCCCTGAAAAGCTGTGGGATCTGCACACAATCCTGGTAATCAACAGCTGACTGACACGGTGGCTCAGCAAAGGTACCACCTTATACAAACAGAATAGGATTACAGAAGCCTGAGGTAACTCCCCTTCCTTAACAACAGATGCAGTCCTCCTGTGCCTGACCTGCAGCAGAGCCTACAGAGGTCGCATCAGACTGATCCGCCACCGTCTGACACATCAAGCCCAACTTTCTTCTTCCATGTGGTGTCAGTGGTCATCTAAGATGACAATGGATGAATGAGCAAACAAACAAATAATACTTGTTTAATTAGGGCCATGGGTATTGGGGGTGTGGAGGGTGCTACAGCACCCCCTTGCGGGTGACAAGAAATAACAACAAAAATAAAGAAATAAAAACACAATTGAATAAGGAAACAAATAAAAAAAAAACTTACATCCACTACTGTTGTATAAGTTTATAATCAAATTATATTTTTATAATAATGACTTGTTAATGGCCTAAATCAAGTTAATATTTGGTCAAATCCCTGTTTGGGGTAGTACAGCTTTTATTGCAGCAACCCCTATGTAAGACACATTCCCACGACTATGTGCTTGATACAGCACTTGGTTGCGAGGAGCTGGTACCCATCTCTAACGGGTATTTCAGCATCTTTATCAATTGGACATGTAAAAAGCAAGATATTTTTTTACTAAAAGTTCAATAACAACAAGCTAAGTCAACATCCATCTTGCTTTCTGTTGGTTTTTTTTAATTGAAATTTCTCCAGCGATTAAAAGTCAGTCCATTGTTTATTTGTTTTCACTTCCTTACTTGTCTACTTTCTTTTTAACCTTCATGCCTTCTGATCATGCTATGTTGGGTCTCTTCGCTCCATCTGCCATGGTGTGTGTTCAATATGAGAAAAAATACTTTTGTTCCTTCTTCAAACTTCATTTCAGTGTTCAAATTTTATCAAAGTAAACGTTGATAGAGTTTTTAGTTGTTGCATGCCCCAAATTAACACAATTCTTGTGAGGTAATATCTTCTGATGATGACTAGAATTTGACCAACATGGCCAAGGACTGCTTGGTGGCCCTAAAGAATCTGAGGAAACAACACTGATAAAAGATAATGAAAGAAGCCCAAGCGCCGCTGGCTACCAGAATATTCTGACAAAATTAACAAAAACCCTTTGAAGTTAACTGAGTGAGGAGCAGAGCAGTTACAGCTGATGTGATCCAGGTGCTGAATGACACAGAAAGACCTTTGCTTCATGTTTTAATTTCACAGTTGCAAAATATTTTTCCACTCCTGCTTATTCCCTGGACAGAACCAGGAACGTCAAAGCTTGTCCCTCCCAGGTTCACTAAAGCTTGTTGCTTTTCTGGAACATTTGGAATTTGGATCACATTGAATATTAGTGATTTCTCCTTCTCTTTCTGTCTCTTTCTGCACCCAGACATGAAAGGAAAGAGAGATTGTTATTTGCATTTTTATGCCTGGGTGTATTTTTCAAGTGGGAATAGAAATTTTTCAAGCAGTGTCGAGTCCCAGTGCTGCTGTGTCCTGGAGTGCATCAGACTGCCTTTTCATCTTCACCTTAACCAAACTGCTCTCTGCTTCCCCGTAACCATACCTTCGGCTGACTTCTTTCTACCACTTCTTCTTCTGCACTTTTCTCTCTCTCTCGCTCTCTCTCTCTCTCTCTCTCTCTCTCTCTCTGTTTCAAGCTCGTCCCTAATTTGGATAATGTTTCCAGGGTTTTATGTTCCTCTTTCAAAATTACATTGAATTTTGTGTTTTCATTCAATTCGATATTTGCTCACGTTAGTCATGTGGTAATGGTCTGTTGCAGGTGTGCTGCCCACTTTTTTTTTTGTCAAACTATTGAATGGTAGAACTGTAAATGAGATTGATTTTACAGTATATGTGAGATCAGAAAAATTATATGTTACTGTCTCACATTTAGCCAGACCCATCTTTGTTAATTCTTTTTCCTCTAAAAAAAACTCTTACCAAAGAGAGATCATTTTATAATGTAAAACAATATTTTGTGTCACTGATTTAGTACTTTATGTT
>JAOXNZ010000012.1:10534563-10572173 GCA_028566095.1 Kryptolebias brasiliensis | reverse complement strand
GGAAAGGAAAGGAAAGGAAAGGAAAGGAAAGGAAAGGAAAGGAAAGGAAAGGAAAGGAAAGGAAAGGAAAGGAAACACGTACTGTGAGGGGAGACACACTGAGATAACTTCTGTCTGGGCTAATGAGAATCTCAAACATTTACTGGGCAGAAATATGTGTCTGTGTATGTGTTCAAGTATCTCTAGGTGATTCATACCAAATATTTGGCAAAGTTTGTTTGTTTGCAAAGCATTTGTTTGAAAATTTACAAAATCTTCTCTGCTTGTTTGTGGGGGGGGTTTTTTTCACTCAGCTGGGACATAGAGGGAGCTGTGTACGGGACAAAGTGTGGAGAGATTGAGTCGGGTGCAGCACTTGTGTTTGAAAGGGAGGGTCGGAGGAAGGTGTGCACCCCCTACCTTGACACCACATCCTATGGAAACCTCCGCTTCTACTTTACAATGGGTAAATACATCCTAAATCTTTAATTAATTTTGAAATGTACAGCTGTATGTTACCATGTTCTTTTTTCAAGTGTGTAAAGACAGTCAGGTTTGTTTTTGTGCAGGAGGTGGTGACTGTGATCCAGGAGAATCACACGAGAACGATGTGATTCTGTTTGGAAGGTCCGAGGGCAGGAGGGAACGTGTGGTGCTGGACACTCTTCCATACATGTCTTACAGGGTGAGACACAGCATCAATGACACCAGATAAATCAGATGAAAATCAAATGAATTAATGTTGTTGATGGTAACAATAATGGCCATATGTGCATTGTGTTTTTTAATGCACATATACTTAACATGTTAACCTATTTACATTTATTGTCACATTAAAACTGACTAAACTATAAGTTCACGGATAACTTAGTAGCGTTTTTATTGGTTACACAAATCAGGTAATTGATTTCACAAAATTATAATTTTTTTAAAGTGATTTTTTTTCTGCTTTTCTCACATTTCATAAACTAAGAATTTCATTAACTGATTAATAATGGACTGAATCTTCCCTCGGTCTTGCCCTAACTTCATACTTTCTCAGACGCCTGCCGTGGTATCAGTAGCACTCCCATCTGAGCTGCAAACACCAGTCACCCAGTTCTGTTTGGAGCAGAGGTCACACGGCGGTGCTGATCGTCACGTGTGGTCCGTGGATTACATGCAACTGCTCCCTGTGCTGCCTGCCACCCACACACATGTTGCTCAGTTCTCCATCAACCTTGGCTGCGGCTCCTACCAGCCTGCCAACAGGTATGGTGCTTTGGCAGGTTGGTCTGACCATGTCCCATTTGGACAGCTGCAAGAAACTTATTAAAAGTTAATTTTTTACAGATAAGATATGCTTCCTTTCCTTCCATTAGTGTGAGCTTGGAGTTTTCTTCCAACCTTGGTCGTTCCTGGTCTCTGCTCCACACCGAGTGCCTGCCGGAGCTCTGTGCTGGACCACATCTACCACACAGCACCATCTACTCCTCTGACAACTACAGCGGGTACAAAAAACTGTTCACTTCTATACATGTATAACACATTATTTGAATGTTTTTTGGTTGTATTATCAAACTGCATTTTTTTCCCCTTAGATGGACCAGAATCTCTATTCCTCTTCCAAACGCTGCCCTCACAGAGACCACCCGGTTTCGCTGGAAGCAGTCTGGTATTGGAGCAGGGAACATGTGGGCCATAGATAATGGTGAGAACTCCAGATTCAGTTCATTTCTTTCACTATATGATCTAAAAAGAGAACAGAATACCTTCTATAGCAGGCTCTACCATGGAGCAGTCAAATAATGTGTATAAAATGTGGTGAAATTATTAGATAGTTGTAAGAATATTAGCAGTGTGAATACACATAATTATATCTCTTAATATTGTTTGTGCAAAGATGACTTCTAACTTATAATAATGTCTGTTTCACTGTAAATAAAATATAAAGCAACCAGGTGTGCCTAACGCTAAGATTTATGCACAGTATTGTATCTACTATTCAATACAAGGTGACATATTGTGTCTCATAAAAAACATTGTTCATGGTGCCCATTTTCAAATGTTCCACCAAGTAAATCTCTGTTGTTCATTCTAACAAGACAAAAAACTCTCAAAAACACAAATACTATATCGCAACTTAATGCACAAAACATTTCTACCATCTAAAAATCTTGAGTATCATTCTTTCGTTTCAGTGTATATTGGGCCGGCTTGCCTTCGTTTCTGCTCTGGAAGAGGACATTGTTCCCGCACAGGCTGCAAGTATGGATCCACTACTTTATTACACCAAATAAATCTAAAAGGACTGAGTTCTAACACCTAATGACCGCCACACAAAATTAATCATATTGTATTATTTGTATGGTTTACTGATGGATTTTCATTATCCTGGCCTTTTTCATATTAATATTTTGCACTCTTTTTATTCTCTTCTCTCCTCTGCTTTCCTACCACACAGATGTGACCCGGGCTTCAGCGGTCCAGCTTGTGAACTCGCATCTCAGACCTTCCCAGCCTTCTTGTCGGAAGGTTTCTCTAGTCCTCGCCTCTCCTCCTACCACAGCTTCTCTTCGCTTCGTGGAGCTGAAGTCAGTTTTGGCTGTGGAGTACTTGCCAGCGGCAAGGCTCTGGTCTTTAACAGGGACAGCCGGAGACACTTGGTCACTGCTCCATTAGACAGTTCGCAGGCCAGGTAACTTTAGAGCTGAAACAGAGTGGAGGAAAATGTCAAAACAACCATTGGAGATAAATTACTTTGACTGATTTATGAAAATGTTCCAGCCATCAATCTCTTAATTTCAGTGACTGTGTGAAAAACCTTGGGGTGACCTTTTATATAGCCTTACACTTTGACAAACATATCGCCTCTGTTGTCCGGTCTGGATTTTATTATTTACACCTTTTAAAAACCCTTTTTGAACCGTTGTGACTTGGAGAAAGCTGTTCATACTTTTATCAGTTCTAGACTCGACTATTGTAATGCTCTGTATGTTGGTGTACCTCAGTCATTACTGAGCCGCCTCCAGCTTGTTCAAACTGCAGTCAGCTCGCCTTTTAACCAATACTTCTAGACGGGACCACATTACACCTGTTTTATTCGTATTACATTGGCTTTCTGTCCGTTTTAGAATAGATTTTAAACTTTTATTATTTGTTTTTAAAGAGTTGTTAAGTTTTCCTACCCGTTCCAGGTCTCTGAGGTCGGATAGCTAGCTTCTGCTCTCTGTTCCAATGACAAAATATAAACGTTGGGGTGACCGTGCCTTTTCTGTGGCCGCACCTCGACTCTGGAATCAGCTCCCTCTTGATTTACGTTTGGTTTCCGAACTTAAGACTTTTTTATTCCAACAGGCTTTTAGTACTTAAATATGTGATGACTTTTCTGATTTTACTTTTGCTGTTTTGTTGTATTTTTCTCTTGCTTTTAACTTCTTGTTATGTTAATTACTGACTTTGTGAAGCACTTTGGTCACCAGCACTGTGGTTGTGTAAAGCGCTATAGAAATAAATAAATGAATGAATGAAATGAATCTATTTTTTTCCCTGTTCCCTCTCATACTCTGTTCATATGCTCAGACATGGACTGTGGTTTTAGCAAGGGCTCTAGATTAGAAAAGACATTAAAATGTGGGAAACTAAGAGGCATCAGTCAAGTTAGAGCTGTGTTAGACCCAATGCAGATATTTCTCTTTTAATTATTGTATCCACCTCCTTCTTTCCACCTCTTTGCTATGGGTGACTGTCAGTTTATCTGTACTTTTAACGGCGCTTTCCCCTGCTCTACTTTTATATTTCCTTTTTTTTTTATCAGTCTGTGTCTAAACCTCCTTTCCTATTAGAAAGTCCTTCCATTGTTCCTTTTCAATGTCTTTTTTGCTATGATCTTATGCAGGTACCTGCAGTTCACTCTGCGACTGGGAAGTCGTAGCATCCTGAGCTCTTGCCCTGCACCTGATCAGCCTGGAGAGGGTGTTCTGTTGCATTACTCTGCAGACAATGGCATCACCTGGACCCTGCTGCAGCACTATGCTTACCAAGGTTTCCACGAGCCGAGGTAACTTCTGCACCTTGAGCATGTGTGCTTGTTGTCAGTGCATGTGTCTCTGTGTACACAGCCTTGTACAGTTACGAGCCAATGTAGACATTAGTCTGTGCTGTTAATAGTTAGTGGCCCCACTGAGACAGTTAATGTGTATAATAAAGACAAAGCAGGCCACGTTCCTCCGTGTTTATGTCTCTGAGATTTTCATCAGTATTAGAAAGTTCAACAGTAAGTGTCAGAGGCACTAATCAGGTGCAAGATGCATGTACAGAATAATGCTGTACAAACATCTGGTTGTGCAAAAACACCATGATACTAGAGTCAACGTTAGCACAAGAAAACTGTCTCTGAGGATTAAGTGAAGAGGAGTAATCACATCAACATAATAGGCTGTACTGCTGAATTCTAGTTGTACTGCATTATGTCAAAACCAGTTTAAAAATTGTTTTCCAAATGTACATTAATTACAAACAGCAGAATGTGTTTGCGTAGGATTTCAGTCTAAGCCAGTCCCTGAGTCACTGTTCAGTCAGCCTGTGCGAATAACTCCAGCTGATATGCTCAGTTTACACTGTATGTGTCTCAACTGTGTGTTTCAGCACTTGTTCAGTTGTGAATGTGACACATGTGCTCTTCATGTCACACATTTTCTGATATGTGACAAAAAATGGTGAGCTAACTCAACATACTTAGGTTTTCTCATTGTCCTAGGATAAGAATCTGTGTTTTTGTGATTTTATTTTATTGACATGGTTCATTTCTTAAAACATATTTGTGATTTTCAACAATGTCCAATTATTGTCTCAGACCAAATTATTCTTTTTTCTACTTTTTATTAAATCTGCCTTCAGGTTTAGAAAACTTTAAGCAAATTTAGTGCCTGATTCACTCAGAATGTGCTGTGCCCTCTTTTAGCTCCTAGTATTGTACATCATTTGCCACCATCATCTTCCCCTTTTCCAGCATTTTATATTCAGACCAAGCAGTAGTGATATGCTGGCTTAAGCACTTCATTCAAATTTAACAGGTGTGAGCAATTTGCGCTTTTTTGAGTTACATCACAGTGTTCCTCACTGCACAATCTAATTCCATTTTGCCACAAAAACAGCTGCCACAAAAGTGACAGAAAGAGAAAAATGTTTCCTGGCAGCGAGCTCCAGTTACTCATGAATGATGTGCAGAGGTAGTGCTCAAAACTGCGAAAACAGCATCTAATTGTATAAGGAAAGAATTGTGTTCACTCAGCTAAAAATTGTTAAAAGATGATTTTCCCTTTGTTATAAATCGTACAGCTTAAGATAAAATGCACTTGTTGAGGCTACAAATTGAGCAAACTGTATAATTAGGTTTTATTAAAAGTAGTCTCAACTTGTGGCTGGGGCAGATTGTCCTCAGTGTTGCCTAAGTGCGATGCACATGAGGACAAGTATTTTTGTTTTTCCCAGATTTAATGACTTTGAATGGTATTAAATATACTTTGGATGTGGTCTGTTGGGATGCTCTATAAACACAACTGTGTGTGTTTGGAATCTTCAGTGTAAAAGAAAAAATAATGAAAATTTACATTTTTGTACATGTAGTTTACATAAATACATTGCAACATTGTCAGACAAACATCTCATTGCTGGACGAGATGTTGAATTATATCCTTGTGTGACATACATCTTTATTTAAAGGCAGCAGTGCAGCACAATGCTCCTCTTTGTCTCTTCTTGTGGATTGCAGTTACAACAAACTCTGAAGAGGTGCTAAGTTTATCATGCTTTCTGCATGCAGAAAACAGCTCTGATCTCTAAAAGTAGAATGTTTTTTGCCCTTACAGTAATTTACATAATTATGGGCAGATTTTCCTTTAAATCAAAGCATAAAACCTAATTTAAGTGTTGGCAAACTGTGAGTGAAGAAGAGATGCTGGCAGCACAGTTTGAGGTATATCACCTTTGCAAGGGCTTTGTGAATTAAACATATGCTCACCACAGATGCTTGTGGTTTGCTTTGTTATTAGAGGAGCAAAGCGACACAGTCCTTAAGTAAATCAGGCCCTTAGTCTGCTTTTGTTTGCTTGTCTTTGTGTCAGATTTACTTAAACTTACACATCATATGTCACAAATAATTTATTATCTAATCTCATATTCTTATTCATTTTAATGAATTTTATCTTTCAATCAGGATTGTGTCGGTTGAACTCCCATCGGGCGCTCGTAAGTTTGGTGTTCAGTTCCGCTGGTGGCAGCCCTACCACTCAGGACGTGGTCACGATGTGTGGGCTTTGGATGAAATCAGCATGACCTCTGTGCTCTTCAACACTATAAGTCTTGACTTCAGCAATGTGCTGGATGTCACTCAGAGTCTTGGGTTCTATCTCGGACACGTTCAGCCTTACTGCCAACATGACTGGACCCTCAGGTACCCAATGCTCTGACACCAAAGCTGTTTTTCTACATCATTTGGCAAGCTTGTGTATATGACAGCTCATTGTTTCTTACATCTGACACACAGTGTGATATTTTCTCTTTCTTAATTTTAAACCAGTTTCTCAGGTGAGCCCAGCCCTGGCTCTAGTATCCGTTATGTTGAGACTCAGTCAATGCAGATTGGAGCATCCTACAGTCTGCAGTTCTCTCTGGTGATGGGCTGCGGCCGGGAATCCTCCCCTCACATTGACACTCAAGTACATTTGGAGTTCTCCACCAATCACGGCCTCACCTGGCACCTGGTCAAAGAGGTAAAGACATGCTTCACACAATCTTTATTTGCGACCGAAACTTTTAATACTCATCCTGCAGAGAGGCAAGAAACCATATCATTTATTTATGATCATGAATATTGATTTACCCATTACAGCCTCTGTGATAATATATAATTAATGTGCCTAAATGTTGCAATTTGTTTCAAATGACAAATCATCACAATTAGTTTTAATCACTTTGCTATCAGCAAATACACGGCTGTACTTGAATCAGCAGGCAGATTATCTTCTTATGATTTAACAAAGATTTTCTATAATCATAGCGAGCTCATGAATATTCAGACAACACCAAAGATTCGTCAAAATTTTTTATTGCTTTTGGGGCTCAATAGACCATAATGACTCCTCCATCAGTGACTTTCCTCTAATTCTCCCTTGTGCACGAAAAAGCAGTCATCTGGCGAGTACAGACTGTAATTCGCTGAAAGTTTTAATGGAGTTAATCCCCACTGATATTTTTGTTTTCAAGGTCAGAGAAACTGAGATGCTGCAATAGTCTTTTCAATATGTGCATGTTTTCTATTTAATGAAGCCTTTATAAATAAAGGCAGGATTAACTGTGAGGAAGTAGTTTTCAGTAATATGCTTTTGACCAATTATAAAAAAAAATACTACTACATAGAAAAAAACTTTTTTTATTATTTCCAGGCTTGTCTACCTGGCATGCCCAGCTGCTCTGAGTTTACAGCTCCCAGTGTCTACCACCCATCAGAGTTCAAAGACTGGAGACGAGTTACGCTTTCTTTGCCTCAGAAGACATGGTGAGTAGCAAATGATAGAGAAGAAAGGACGCACAAGTTGTCCTTTGGGATCAAATCTTTTCTGATCCTAGCTTTCTATTGGTTAATAAGCAAAATTTGCTTGGAAAGCAGTTAGGTTCATAATATAAAAGCAAAACCAGAGACTTCAAGAAAACATTTGGGTTTGTTGTGGGAGTTTTAACGGTACATGTATTCATGCCAAACCTTCACGGTACTAACAACAAGATCTAGTGCATTCAATCAGACAAAGAATATTTTAGTCACAGGCAATTACCACACTAGTCTAGAAAAGAGCACGTGATTTTTTTATTAGATTTCAGCTATCTGCCACAATAGAAAAGGAGTAGAGTAAGACACTATCTATAGCACTCTACACCAAAGCAAAGCATGAATTGCTAATTAGATGACATGCAGGAGCTTGAAAACCTGCCTACTTGTATTTTTTTTTTATTTGTTGTTGTGGTTGTATGTTTTGTGAGATAACATTTCGATTTATTAATTTAAACTATGCTTAAGATGTCAGATGTGAAGAGAAGCGTTATAACCACCACCTGTTTTACTGCTCTTTATCCAGCATTGCTATAATTCTCTAGAAAAATTTCTTTATGCTAAAATGGTCATGTAGTGACTAAGATGCAAGACATTTGAATTTTCCATAGATGTATGAACTCCTTTAAACTAGCCAACATGGTTTAGGTTAGATCTGTTGATAAAGTAATCAGATTAAAAATTAACACTCTTCTTCACTTTTAATAAATCAATGTAGCATGAGGCATTGCATTGGGCTTAGAAGCATTATTTGGACAAAACATTATTAGGTTGAATAAATGGTTAAACAGAGTCTGTAACACCTTTTTATAAGGAATCAGTCAACATGTACCCCACATTACAGATAAATGCAATCTTACAGACTCAACCTACACATAGATCATCTCAAATAATCACATAAACCTTTCACACTGAACACTTTGACCTCCACCCACAGTTCATTCTACCACCCCAGTTCCTAAATGAAGGTGGTCCAATTTCCTGGAGCGTACGATGACAGGTCACGAGATCATGGCCTTTGATGATAATAAAACAGTCAGGACCAGGTCAGATGATCACGAAGTTACCTGATTTGTGTCACTGAAGAAGACCAGGAGACCTCTGTGGTGTATAATTGCTAAAATAACCAACTTTTTGCAGTAGCTTCTGCTGCTGTTCATAATTTCTGTGCTTATAGTTAACAGCAGACACCCACCAAATTGTGTGTCCAATATCACATAATATTTGCATATTTGTGGCACTTTTTGACTCAATTCAATTACATCTCATATACAGTAGGTAATCTTAAAACAATATATGAACTGCAGCAGGATATTGTATTTGACAAGCCAACCTAACTTCAGTCACTTATACTATAACTATAAATGAACTTGGGTTTTAAACTTCCTGGGGGGAATCACTCACAAAAACATGCTGTCATTCTTCTTGTGTTTATTGATTTAAATCTATAATTAATTTAAGATTCTTTTAAATTTGGAGTTAACTTGTATGCTTCTTTTCTGTGTTCAGGTCCAGTGCAACCCGATTCCGATGGATCCAGAGCTACTATGGAGAGCAGGATGAGTGGGCGCTGGATGACATCTACATCGGTCAGCAGTGTCCCAACATGTGTCACGGTCACGGCTGGTGTGACCATGGACATTGCAGGTCAGTCCTTACACCCAGACTAATGTTTCTGAGATACAATTTAAATGAAAAAGTGAATCAAAGCCTCTTCTTTCTTGCAGGTGTGATGATGGCTTCTCTGGTCCGGACTGCCAGCCGTCCTCCCCCCTCTTGTCTAGCGTACTCTCAGACTTTGAGTCCCAGGATGCACTGCTGGCCACATGGCAGGAGGTGATTGGTGGAGAAGTGGTCGCCCCTGACCTGGGCTGTGGTGTGGTCTCATCTGGATCATCCCTGTACTTCAGCAAGGTAGAAAAACTGGAAAATTAAACTAGTATTCCTTGAAGGAATGACTATCACTTGTGGCTTTGCATGCCAAAGTTTCAAACAAAGATCTCATGCGATCTGTTGGTGCTCAAAGCATGTGTTAGGGATGACTATCAGCTGACTGAGTTTGTCATTTTTATGTTTGCTAAGACTGATTAGTTGTTGTGACCATCTTGAAGAAAATGAACTCAAAAAATTGATCAGTTGTAGATGTATATCCAATGATTACGTTCTAAGAGTTTCATTAAAGTCCATCCAGTAGTTCTGGAGATATTTTGCTAACAGACAGACAGGATTGCCTCCAACCTTTACTGCCAAAGTTTTAAACAAAGATCTCATGCAATCTGTTAGTGCTTGAATTATGTGTAGAGAATAATCCTTAGCCATTTTCACACAATATTTTAACTCAATATCTGTAAAAATAAAAGAAAAGATGTTGAGTTATAGTCATTTTGGGTTGGCCTAGGTTGATTAGCTGTAGTGGCCATCTTGAATCAGTTTGACTCCACAAGGTAATGAGTTGTAGATGTACATTTTTTTTGTACATTACTTTAGGAGAGTTTCATAAACATTTTTCCTCTGGTTCATAAGATATTTTGTTAAAAGACAGACAAATGGTCACATGCACACACAATCGCCCACCTTTCATGGCTGCAGGCAATAAATAATATACAAAAAAGATGAATGAAATGTTCAAATGTGCAGCAGAAACACATTACATTTTAATGGACTTAAAAAAATAAATATTGGCATACAAAGCTCATCATTGTCTCTGTATATTTTGGCATACATCTGTACCCAGCTCAAACATGTGGTTAATTTGTGTTATTAAAACAAACAGTTTCAGAGGATTGTCCAAACTTGGCCAAGGTAGGCATTAACTGAATACTGTCTAGTGTCTACTGCCAAAACTTGCTGCACTCTGAACTCTGAATCAGCTCTTCCCCGAAAGTGACGTCAAATAGCACTCTATAATTCATTCTTTTGATTGGAATGGGGAGGAGCAAAAACATTTAAGCAGCTGCACATCTGTTGTCACATTTTGTGGCAGCATTTAAGATAACACTCACAGCTGCAACTACCCTCTTTTTAGGAAAACAGATTCTCCCTATTCAAAGTTTGTTTAATTCAAAGAGTTTCCATTTTAAGAGTGTCTAAAAATAAAAACAAAAAGGTAATATTTTTGCTATGGGATATCTAAAAGCTTTTAATTGATTATCTCCGACTTGATATGTATGACTGTATGGGTATTATCAGGCTGGACTGAGGCAGCTTGTGAGCTGGGACCTGGACACTGAATGGGCGGAGTTTGTTCAGTTCTACCTGCGTGTGGGAGGAGACTGGTCAGATTGTAACCAGGCAGACAGCAGAGAGGAAGGAGTTCTGCTACAGTACAGTAATGATGGAGGCATCAGCTGGGGTCTCATAGCTGAAATGTACTTCACAGACTTTACCAAACCTCGGTAAGAAAATCCTGTAATAGGAAAATAGCAAAACTCAAATTTTTCTTCTCAGTTAGGAGTACAGGATTTGATTTGTATTGTTTTCCTCTCATTGGTGTCACAGCTTTGTCCATTATGAGCTACCATTGGCCTCCAAAACTCCCTCCACAAGGTTTCGTTGGTGGCAGCCTCTTCACTCCGGAGAAGGCTATGACCAGTGGGCGATTGACGATGTCATAATTTTATCCGAGAGGGAGAAACACATTATTCCCATGGCCAGTCCAACTCTACCTCAGGTCAGGAATCAGTTTGAGGAGGGGTTTTTTTCTGCAACCTGTGATTTGTGTTGCAGCTTTGGCTTTCCAGTGACACTATTTCATTTGCTGTAATAGAAAATGTCAGCCAAACTGAGATAGGATAGCTGTATCCTAAACCCCTCCTTAAATGTATCCATTTATTATGAGTGGAATCCACACTGCTGCTGAAACTGATAAATATTGCCATAAAACACAACAATAAACTGCTGGTTTTGTCTGAACAGAATTTTTATGAGAAGCCAGCATTTGACTACCCTCTGAACCAGATGAGTGTTTGGTTGATGCTGGGTAATGAGGGCATGGAGAGGGACAACAATGACAGTTTCTGTGCACCGACACCCTCTGCAATGGTGTTTGGACGTTCTGATGGGGACAGGGTTGCTGTTACCAGGGACCTGGCGCTTCGTTCAGGCTACACCCTTCAGTTTAAGGTAAGTGAGAATTTCAGAAAATAAAGAATGTTATCAGCAGATTTATACCAAACTGAATTTAAAAAAAAATCTAATTACATTTTTAAATAAAATTCTCCATTGGTTTATGACTCTTTCCATTCTACCAGCTGAACATAGGCTGCGAATCAGAGTTCAGCACATCTGCCCCAGTCCTTCTGCAGTACTCCCATGATGCTGGTCGCACCTGGGCCCTGGTCAGAGAGGGCTGTTATCCAGGAACCCCTGGAGCAGGGATCTGTGAGGGCAGCGGCCGTGAGCTTAGAGAACCCACTGTCTACAACACAGGGGATTATGAACAGTGGAGCAGGGTCACTGTTGTCATACCTCGTAATGTTGCAGCCAGGTAGCTATGGTAACAGACATGTAATTGCATCTGAATACATGTATTGGTGTTTGTAGCACAATTGAAAATGATTCCCTTCATTTTTAAAAACATCTTCCCCGTTCTCTTCTCAGTAAAACAAGGTTCCGTTGGTTCCAAGAGAGCAGCGTGTACCGAGATGCACCACCTTTTGCTTTGGATGGGGTCTACATCTCTGAACCTTGTCCAAACCACTGTGGGGGGCATGGTGATTGCATCTCTGGAGTCTGCTTCTGTGACATGGGGTACACAGGTAGTGTAATGGACAGCAAAGAAAGGAAAACTTATATAGGAAAATATTTATATTAAACCCCATGATTTTTTCTTTTTGTTAAATAGTGGAGCAAGATAGTTGTGTCCCGTCCATAGCCAGTCCTACAGAGCTGACTGAGGGTTTTGAAGGGAAGTTAAGTCCACTCTGGCAGAGCATCAGTGGGGGACAAATTGGAGGAGGCTGTGGCATCATTGGTGAGGGCAAAGCTCTGTACTTCAGTAGCCCTGGACGGAGAGAGGCTCGAACAATGCCTTTGGACACAACCAACACCAGGTGAGAGGAATACTCAAACAAATTTATCTTATTTAAGCATTATGGTGAAATTGTTACATATGAAAGCCAATTTTTTAACTGTTTGTGTATAGGCTGGCTCAATTCTACATCCGAATTGGCAGCAAGAGTTTGGGGCCCACCTGCACCAGGCCTCGCTCACGCAATGAAGGTAATTTATAAACCAAACTGTGTTGAAGCCAATTGCTGAATCTATGTTGGTGTTACTGAACAGTTTGATTGTTATTGATCTAACCAGTTAATAATCATATCTCACTGTAAGTTCTTGTATTTGCTCATATTTTTACATGTATTGGTTTTTTTTCTTAGATTTTTATTTTTATGAACAAAAATCTTCCTATCTTATATAGCAGACAATTTTTTGTGTCTTCAGGTGTCCTTGTTCAGTTTTCAACCAACAATGGTGTTCACTGGCAGTTCTTGAGAGAACTGGACTTTAGTTCCTTCTTGGAGCCTCAGGTGGTGACCATCGAGCTGCCACCTCCAGCGAAAACTCCCTACACAGTGTTTCGGTGGTGGCAGCCACAGCAAGGTTAGTGAACTGCTACCAAAAACTTACAATACAACAAAAAACTCTCACTATTATGCTTCAGTTTTGACTGATAAAGATTTTTCTTCTTCTCTACTTTACCCTGTAGGGAAACACTCTGCCCAGTGGGCTCTGGATGATGTCCTGATTGGAATGAATGACAGCTCCAGAACAGGTTTCCATGACAAATTCGATGGCATGACCCCCTTGAGACACAACTGGTACCGTATTCAAGGCGGGGAGGTGACTGTGGACTGTTTGTCTCTGGACACAGCACTTACCTTCAACTCTGAGGCCATTGATAGTGAGTGAAACAAAGCTTTCTGACTGAAGCAGCTGTGACTTTAAGGTAGCGCACTGGCGATATTTTTAAGTGAAGAAACAAAATGTTCCTACAGTTTAGATCATATTTGTGTGTATGACCTAAAAATGTGTTTGTATCATTGTATTGTACTTTGGACCATATGAAAAACAGAATTTTTAACGGATGTCAGCTCAATAAGATAAAAAGGACTTAACATAAATTAACAAGGAAACTTTCCCACAATTTGCATTCTTTACCCTTGTTATACAATTCATGAAACGTTGAGGTAATGTGAGTATACTGTCTATAATGCATGTATATAGACTGAAGCACATAATTTACCCTGGATGTGTACTTTATATTCACACTCAAAGTGCTCAAACAAGCCACACAAGTGGCTGTACAGAAACATCACAGCACTACAGTATTAACCACAAGCTGAAACTGAATCTCCAATTTACTGTGCTGCCATGAATCCTGCATTATTAATGAGAGCAAACCTGAATGAACATCCTGCCTTTTATTTATGCTCACATCAAGCTGTGAGTAGGTTAACTTTGTGCTAATAGTACACCACAAAGGGGCCATTCACTAAGTGTGCACAGCATGAGCAATTTGGCAGCACATCTGTAAACAAGGGAAATCCTGTGTGTCAACATGTGAAACACAGACTGTCAGACCCAGTGGTTCACAGTGAAACACATTTATTAGACACAGAACTCAGCAGGAGCTTTTACTTTCAAGTGTACATGTGTTTGAGAATACATTATGATGTATGAGGAGAAAAATAAGTTTAACTTCTAATTCTTAATAAACTGAATCAAATTTATTATAGAAGAAGATGCTGATTTTAGATTTAGCTGTAAATCTAATCAGTTTCCTTTTTATCTTAGAGTTGATGGATTCAGTAATGTGTTTTCTGCAGCCTGCAGTTAGGTTTCAGTAAATGTGTGAAAAAATGTTGTTTGTGACTGTGTTTGCAGAGAAGCCAAGGTATGCAGAAAGCTGGGACTTTGAGGTGACAGGTTCATCATTCCTGCAGTTTGAGCTGAGTATGGGCTGCAGTAAGTCCACTTCCTTTTCCCACGGTGTGCGACTGGAGTACTCTACAGACTGTGGCCGTCACTGGTCTCTCATCACCCCGGAGTGTGTGCCCCCAGCCATTGGCTGTGCGGGTTACACCCAGAGCTCCATTTATACATCAACTCAGTACAAACACTGGAGGAGGATCACTGTCTACCTGCCCAGTGCTGCTAAGTAGGTGCTCTTGTTCATAGATAAAGCAAACAAATCTTTATAAATGTATACATTTTGAATGCTACTGTTCTTAATGATGTGATGTTAAATCTTTCAGTTCCCCAAGAACTCGGTTTCGTTGGATCCAGACCCACTTCACCCCAGGGGCTGAAGGATGGGCTCTAGATAATGTCTTACTTGCTCCTGGTTGCCCATGGATGTGCTCTGGACATGGTCTGTGTGACAATGGGCGCTGTGGGTATGTAAAAACTGTTCAATTTCAGCCTTAATTCAGTACATTCCTATTTTTTGTTTGTGTAATTGTTTTTCACCTGTGCATTTACTTTTGCTCTTTCACAGGTGTGATAAGGGTTATGGAGGGGCACACTGTGTACCTCTGACCCCGTTGCCATCAGTACTGAGAGAAGACTTCAATGAGAACTTACAGCAGGAGACCTGGCCTGAAGTGTACGGAGCAGAGAGGGGAACTCTAAGCGGAGAACCTCTCAAATCTGGCGCTGCTCTTATTTTCAAAGGGGTAGGGGTTGTAAACACATGCAGAGACCATTCAGAACAGAACTTACACAGCTGAATCACATCTTATTTATTATTTTCTCTCTTTTTGCAGGATGGTTTGCGAATGATTGTGTCGAGGGATCTGGACTGCACAAACACTCTCTACATTCAGTTCTCTTTTAAGTTTATCACTAAAGGTACTTTAATTTAGTCCTCTTTGGTTTAGCTATGTGTGCTGTACCTCCTCAGGTTTTGGTGTAACAGTTAACCCTGTTTGTAGGTGTCCCAGAGCGCTCCCACTCAGTGCTGTTGCAGTACTCTGTGAATGGAGGAATCAGCTGGCTACTGTTGGATGAGTTTTACTTCCCAGCTTCCACAGACACTCTGTTCCTCCACCTGCCGCTGCCAGCCAGCGCTCAGACCAATGCCACCCGTTTCAGACTCTGGCAGCCTTACAACAGTGGTGAGTGGACACTTTGGGATTAAGCTTATTTCCAGTTCTAACTAAGTGAAGATATGGTTGCATGTTTGTTTACCTGCAGTCTCAGCAATCTCAGACCTGATACCTGTATTTGTATGTAATTATCTCAACAATATTTGGTCCACTAGGTAAAAAGGAGGAGGTGTGGGTGATAGATGATCTCATCATTGATGGCAGCTCTTTACACAAACCACCTGTGGTGATTGACACTTTTGAGGAAGGCCCCAGTGAGCCAAACTGGCTCTTCTATCCTGGTGGAAATACTGGACTTTACTGCCCCTACCAGAAGACTGGCTTGTAAGAAAAACTCAACCTAGATAAAGCAATTACACTGCTGTGACTGTGTTTCTGTTTTTGTGTAATCTATTGGGGATAAAATCTGTAAGAAAATTTTTAGAACCTTTTTATGTGTGTGTTTGTGTGTGACTGATGCAGAGAGGAGGATGAGTCAGCAATGGTGTTTATCTCCAGTGAGCTCGGGGAGCATTCCATCACCACCAGGGACGTTGACGTAAATGAGAACACCATCATCCAGTTTGAGGTACACGGAGCTCATTTCAAAGTGACAATCCAAACATTTATTCAACACATAAAGACTGGCTTTAATTCCATTTTTCTTGTGTATATTTGTGTCTTAAGATCAATGTGGGCTGCACAGCTGAAAGCTCCTCTGCCCACCCAGTGCGACTTGAGTTTTCACGGGACTTCGGTGCCACGTGGCACCTTTTGGTACCCCTGTGTGCTGGTGGTCCTCAGCCCTCTTCGCTTTGCTCCACAGAACTTCACCCTGCCAGCATCTATTTCCCTGGAACCACGCAGGGCTGGAGGAGGGAGGTTATTCACTTTGGAAAGCTTCGCCTGTGTGGGTAAGGATCATGTCCTGTACAGCAACTACAGAGATTAAAACAACTTTGAACATTTATTTTGATATCTTAGAGCAACATATATATTTATTGCTATCTATGTCTTTATTTCATTTACTTTTTAATTTTTTTTACTAAAACACAGATCAATAAGGTTCCGTTGGTATCAAGATTTCTTCTCAGCTGGTTCCAATCCTCCAACATGGGCGTTAGATAATGTGTACATCGGCCCGCAATGTCAGGACATGTGTAATGGTCATGGAGCCTGTGTGGGAGGCTCCCACTGTGTGTGTGACCCTGGCTACTCTGGACCTGACTGCTCTTTGCCTGACACCCCCAATCCTGACTTCCTCAAGGAGGACTTTGAAGGTACAAAGGAAGCTGTTTATTTTTGCGTAATGCAGGTATTGGATTTATTGATCAGGTGAATTTTATTGAAAGTGGAACAAATCATGCAGAAATTTTACTTCTTGAATTCTTTTTAAATGAACATGATGGAGCTGGTGTTGCAAGGCCTTTGTGGGAAAACTCTTATTTTTTAATCTTTTGAATGCCGTGGTAAAAATTTTGGTCCAGCACATTTTAAATAAACTATTTTTTCAATTTTTTTTCTAATTTCATACTTGACTGGTCTCCGAATTATGCAGCTGTTGCTATGTTTTCTGTCTTGATCCATGGTTCAAAGATGAAGGACCCAAATGCAGGACAATAAGGAAGGGGGCAGGTGGCATTCCACAACTCTAATTGACTAAAACTAAACCAAGCCAAAAATAAAATATAAATAATAAAACCAACACAGAATGCGAAAGGAAAATGACAAGAATGTTGCAACAAACAACTGAAACTTAGAGGATTAGTACTGAGGAAGTAAATGACAAATGCACTGCAGCTGAGCTGGTAACACACAGAAACCTCTTAGGTTAGAAACAGTGCAAGGAGTAATTCTCTTCCAAGACAGGAAGTAAATTTCATTAAGAGAAAAGCGTTCAAGAAACAGAATATATTAATTCACAATAGGCAGGAATGCAAAGCATGAATACAAGTGAAACTGAACAAAACAAGACAGAAATCTTAAATGCTGCTATTGTATACTTTTGATGTTAGTCCTTTTACTATGTATATTTGCTACATGAATTTGTTTTGTTCTTTGTGTGTATTGTGTGTTAAGGTGGAGTTGTGGATGCTGAGCGTTTCACTCTCATAAGTGGAGGTAAACCATCCAGGAAATGTGGTATCATGTCAAGTGGAAACCATCTGTTCTTCAGTGAAGATGGTTTGCGCATGTTGGTCACCAATGATATGGACCTGTCTAATGCCAGGTATACCTACCAGATAAACATGTGTTTTAACCCAATTATTGTTCTTGTTAAAGACACTGTTGAATTGTTTGTTTGTTTCTGCAGGTTTGTTCAGTTCTTCCTGCGTCTCGGCTGTGGTAAAGCAGCCCCAGACCCTCGTTCCCAGCCTGTTCTGCTACAGTTCTCTGTGGATGGAGGTCTTACCTGGGGTCTCCTGCAAGAGTTTCTCTTCAGTAACAACAGTAATCAGGCTCGTCTGGTGGCTCTGGAGATCCCTCTGCGTGCCCGCACTCCATCTACTCGCCTGCGCTGGTGGCAACCCTCCGAAAATGGGCACTTTTACAGCCCATGGGTCATAGATCAGGTCATAGATTAAATGACTTTTCATCCACTGATTGGCCTTTCTTCACCCCAGTGACACATTTCAATAATTCCTAGATTTATCTTCTTTTATAGGTGGTGGTGGGTGGCAGTGCCAGCGGCTGGGGACCACTGGAAGATGATTTCTCCTCAATCGATGGCCGCTCATGGCTCCTCCACCCTGGAGGGACCCGGATGCCTGTTTGTGGCTCTGATGGACCTGCTTTTGCATTCATAGAAAAGTCCAATACACGTTATGCTGTTACCACTGACATCAGTTTGGGTCAAGATGCATTTATTCAGTTTGACTTTTCTGCATCCTGCTCTGTCACAAACTCCTGCTACTGTAAGTAATGAGAAATATTAGTGAATACTTTTTATTTTGAATGTGCTTATGCTTTAATGAAAAATTAACATGATATTCAAAAGAAGTTTGGTGAGATATGTATTGTAGAAATCAGTGAATATTTTCATGATGTTTCCCTTTTAAACAGTCATCTGTAAGATATAATGATGAAACACAGATGTCTGATGATGTTTTAAGATGTATGTCTGTGTTTTTCTGCAGCTGTGGAGTTGGAGTACTCACTGGATCTGGGTTTGACCTGGCAGTCTGTGGTCAGAGACTGCCTGCCAACAAGTCCTGACTGCTCGTCTTACACTCTGCAGCGGATTCTTGTTTCAGACACCTACAACAAGTGGGGCCGTGTTACTTTGCCCATCCCATCATATGCCAGGTCAGCAATGTCCTGTTCTTTTTCCAAAATATTAACTGCAGTTGATATCTGGCTGCAGTGTTTAAATGTGAAACGAATCATATATCCGGATAAGCTTGTCTGGATATCCCAGTTTAATTCCTTACCATGTATTAACTGTGAAATTTATCTTGGATTTATGCGTGTAGATCTCCTGCCACAAGGTTACGCTGGTTCCAGCAGGCTCCATTTGACAAGCAGCAGACATGGGCTCTGGATAACCTCTACATTGGAGATGGCTGCCCCGATATGTGCTCTGGACACGGACGCTGCCAACAGAGCTCCTGTGTGTAAGTAACACATCTAACAGACATTTGCACAGTAACAAAATATGTTGTAACTGTCTGACATATCAGTATTAAACAGTAAAATTTAATTGTATGCATTATTTATTTTACTTAGCAGAATCCTATGGTGCCTAGTAGTCATGTAAACCAGCCTGTATGTGGCATCTTTGAGATATAAAATTAACGTGAACTCATTAAATCTGGTTGTTTTGTTTTTTTTAATCCACTGTCCTCACCAGGTGTGATTCAGAGTGGGGTGGAGAGTACTGCGATGAGCCGGTAGTTCCTCTGCCCTCCCAGCTGAAGGACAGCTTTAGTCGAGCCCCCTCCCTCAGTCACTGGCACACTCTGACGGGTGGGAAGCTCAGCACTGTGTGTGGAGCTGTGGCCTCAGGAGCTGCGCTGCACTTCAGCGGGGTTTGTCTTTATGACATTTTCTGTTTCAATATATGTTATGTCCAGAAAGTACTAACATTTGACAACAACTATACAAGACAGTAAAAGTGTCTGAGAGATTTAGTTTCAAGTGTCAGTCAGTCAGTCAGTCAGTACAAATATGTTTGCCTTTATGTTCAGCTGGAGTTCTCCGAGGGCATTTCTATGCAGTCTTGTTAGTGGATGCCTCAATTAATGAACCGATGAGAGAGATTAGATCAGAGATCTACTCAAGATAAATTACAATTCTCTTTACTGTTCAGATTGTGTAACAAAAAATAAATTTTGAGATGTTTTGGGGTTTTATGCGCTCAGCCTCCATCTCTGAATTTGTTTTTGCACAGGCTTGCAGTCGTCAGCTGGTCACAGTGGACCTGAACCTGACTAATGCAGAGTTCATCCAGTTCTACTTCATGTATGGCTGCATGGTCCCGCCTAGTAACCGCAACCAGGGGGTCCTTCTCGAGTACAGCTTGAATGGAGGAATCAACTGGCATTTACTGACTGAGATCTTCTATGATCTGTACACCAAGCCTGGGTAAATTATTCTCCTACATGCATTCAAGGGCATCATTGTCCGCACGTAAGAAGATACCACAGGATAAACAGAATCCACTTTGTGTCTTTTCAGATTTGTGAATGTGTTGCTGCCCCCTGCTGCACGTCAGGAAGGGGTTCGAGTTCGCTGGTGGCAGCCACAGCATGAAGGTGCAGACCACGGCGACTGGGCTCTCGATAACGTCCTCATTGCGGGCTCAGAAACCCGGGCGCAGATCTCTGACACATTTGGAGGAGTGGCATTGCCTAACCACGAGAGAGCTCCTGCTGATGAGACTTCTGGACGGATTGATCCACTGAGCGAAGAGGAAGAAACACCAATAGGTGCCTCATTGTCATTGCCTTATATTGCTAAAAAGAATGATTTCATACTTTAGATTTCTTATGTTTGTTTCTTTTGCTTTCTTTGCTCCTAGTGAACGATCACTGGTTGTTCTCAGAGGACTGCTCAGTGCAGCGTTTCTGCAGCTCTCCTGATGGTGTGATGGTGTGTGGAAATGCTGATGGGAGAGAGGTGTATGCTGTCACACATGATATTGTTCCAGGCAAGGGTTGGGTCATGCAGTTCAAGGTGATAAGTCCTAATTCACTTATTAATCATTTGTAAAATGTTTAAATATTGTAAACTAGATGGTTAAATTTAATTATTCTTTTATTTTTTATTTTGAAGGACACATTTGTTATGATACGTTATTTTATCTTTTTTCCAGATTGCTGTCGGCTGCAGTGTCCCAGATCGCCCTGCCGATCGGCAGGTTCATGTTCAGTATTCAGTAGATTTTGGGGTCACTTGGAAGTACCTGGTTCCTCAGTGCCTGCCTGCTGACCCCCGCTGTGGTGGTCAGGTCTCCCAGCCATCAGTGTTTTTCCCTGCTGACAGCTGGAAGAGGGCAGTTTATCCGCTACCTGACAGCCTGGCTGACACGTAAGTCTTTGCAAATCAACCTTTGCAAACTTTTGACAAATTATTGTTAAAATTTGTTGAGAGATTATTATAAATTGTGCATATTACTTGACTACTCTTTGCTGTGTTGTCCTCAGTGCGGTTCGGTTCCGGTTCTATCAGCAGCACTCAGACATCCAGTGGGGTGTCGAGAACTTGTACATTGGGCTAGCCTGCGACAGTCACTGTGGGGGACACGGAGACTGTTTGGACCAGCGTTGCATCTGTGATCCAGGATTCACTGGACCAAACTGCTATGCCAGTACTGCTCTGAAGGTAGCTTTATGCTTTTAAGGGACCCCCTTGGTGCTTTGAGATGGTCTATAATTTAAATATATGTTTTGTAATTCTGTAGGCAACTCTAAAGGAGCGTTTTGACTGGGAGGGGGCAGCAGGCCCTCAGTGGCAGGTGCTGGAGGGGGGTAAGCCCTGTACAGACTGTGGTGTCCTGGTCGAGGGGACGGCCTTGTACTTTGGAGGAGCTGATGCCAGGCAGGCTGTCACTGCTGACCTGGACCTTCGGGGAGCAAAGTTAGTTCTTAACTGCTATCACTCACAGTGAGACAATTTTCATATGATCAGACTCTTTAACTACATTATAAAATGGATGTTTTTCTTATCAGGTTTGTAGAGTACTGGGCCAGGATTGGAAGTGAGGATAACATGACCATGTGCCACCGTCCAACTTGTCGTAAAGAGGGGGTGCTGTTAGACTACTCCATTGATGGAGGTGAAGAGAAAGCACACATGCCACATTACATGGATTTTTTATTATTCTTTCTTTAATTTTCTTATTTTTTGGAACACTCAGGTGTGTCCTGGACACTATTACATGAGATGGACTATCTGAAATATGTATCAGTGAGGAGAGACTACATTGTTCTACCAGAAGGAGCACTGACAAACGCCACGCGCCTGCGATGGTGGCAGCCATTTACGATTTCATCGGGCCTAGCCTCCCCGAGCCTGGAAAGAGCTCAGTGGGCCGTAGACAACATCTTGGTAGGAGGGTCAGACATCAACCCATCCACCCTGCTTGACACATTTGATGACGGTGAGTTTGTGGATGTTGTCAGAGACAGACAATATTAAAAAATCTGATCACTCTGGCTTGTCACTTTGATGCATCCTCCTGTTTTATTCACCAGAGGGTGTTTCCCATGAGGAAAGCTGGAGTTTCTATCCCAATGCTGTGCGTACAGCGGGCTTCTGTGGAAATCCTTCATTCCACCTGTACTGGCCTAACAAGAACCAAGATAGGACACACAACATCCTCGCCACTCGAGAGCTTATAGTGCAGCCTGGATATATTTTACAGTTCAAGGTAAAGGACTGACCCATTCTTATGATAGCATTGGTCTATTTTCCTTGGCAACTCCAGGAGCTTTACATCTTTTGTTACAGATTGTTGTTGGTTGTGAGGCAGACACATGTGAAGACCATCATTCTGTCCTGCTGCAGTACAGGAAAGATGCAAGGTAAAAAAACAAACAGGGGAGAACCAACTGCGAAATCCAACAGCTTTTAGAATTTGCTTTACATGGATTGTTTTCTGCTGATCGCTTCTCCCTTCAGGTCTGACTCATGGCAGCTGGTACAGTCAGAATGCCTCCCCTCCTCAGTAAACAACGTCGGCTGCTCGCCCTTCCAGTTTCACGAATCCACAATCTACAGTCCAGTTAACAGCTCAATGTGGACCAGGGTCACTGTCCAGCTGCCAGATCACGTCTCCTCAGGGTATTTGAGCATTTAGCTAAGGGATATTTTTTATTCCTTTATGTAGCAGAAAAGTAAGTTTTTTGTAATGTAATGTGTCCTTCAGGGCTACCCAGTTCCGCTGGATTCAGAAGGAGGGGACAGGAGAGAGGCACAGCTGGGGAGTGGACCATGTTTACATTGGCGAGGCATGCCCAGGGCTCTGCAGCGGCCATGGGTACTGCACGAGTGGAGTGGTCTGCATCTGTGACGAAGGACACCACGGTGGGCCAGCAACAGTATAACTCCTAAAGAGAGATCTCTTGTTCCTCTTTTGCTGACCATGAAACCTTTGTTAACCTAATATTTATCAGCATCCTTCTGCTTCTTTCCTCTGACATTGACAGGTGATGACTGCTCCCTCTCAAGCACCGACCTGCCCAGCTCCATCAAGGACAACTTTGAGTCTGGTGGTGTGTCTCAGCAGAGCTGGCAGCTGATCCAGGGTGGCGGAGTGGGCAGCGGCTGTGGGCAGTTGTCACCACACGCTCACGGAGACTCTCTCTACTTTAATGGCTGTAAAATTAGGCAGGCAGTTACCAAACCGCTGGACCTCACTAGAGCCAGGTACAGGTAAAAATGTAGAAGCTAGATAATGTACATTTGATATAGCTACTTCTGTGATCCCTGGAACATTTCAGTCATCTCCACATCAATTTCTGTATTATGTACACTTAATACTTTTCTTTAATCCTGTCTTTTTATCTGTTCCCCTGTCTTGTTACAGTAAGATCATGTTTGTGCTGCAGATCGGCAGTGTGGCTCAGACAGACAGCTGTAACATAGGTCTGGATCAACCCAACACAGTCGACCGGGCCGTTCTGCTACAATACAGTGTCAACAACGGAATCAGCTGGCACGTAATTGCCCAACACCAGCCCAAAGACTTCATAAAGGCCCAGAGAGTTTCCTACAACATTCCACTGTAAGTAATACTAATAAACACCTCACAAACAGTTAGATACTCAGTTTAAACTGAACTTTCTTCTATTGAGGTAGCTTTAAAAAAAGAAATAGTTCAGATCTTTTGAAGTGGCGCTTTTGAAATATTTTGAAGAATATTTGAATGTCCTCAGTTCAAAGAAATAAGGTTTATTTCTGAGTGGACTGATGAGCTAACAGCTACTCTAAGCATGACCAAGAACAAATAAGCTGTTATCTTATCAGTCTGGTCAGAATTAAACTATATTTCTCCAAACTGAGGATGTTCAAAAATCTATCTAAAACAGGCAGGATATTGATTGTTTACAACATTTTCACAGAACCCCAATTCAAAAGATCTGAATTATTACTTTAAGGCTTTAAAAGTTATTGTGATATTAGTAAATGTTGCATAAATACCAGATAGTAATAAAAGGCAGCTGTTTTTGTCTTTTGAAAAACCTTGTAAATAATTTAGATAAATATTAAGCATTTGAAAATATTTTATGACTTTATATGTCTCAATATTCAGATTTCTTCCTTTAAGATATATTTTAACTCAGAAAATCATGTAGTTGTTATGACAGATGATGAAAATATAGAGATACTATAACTATGGATGAGTAGAGTTGCTTTTACAATTGGCCTTTTACTCATCCTGAAAAATTTAGCAAATTATCCATATAAAGATAGCCTCATTAAAAGTTGTAACAGTGTGTAATAAACCAGTGGTGACCACCATCAGGCTAGTTCAGAACAGGTCTAAAATTTCTCTCCACAATGTTTCTACAATCTCCCCAGTGAAGCGAGGGTTAAAGGGGTAATGCTGCGATGGTGGCAGCCAAGACACGATGGCGTGGGACATGACCAGTGGGCATTGGACCATGTGGAAGTAGTTCTGTGAGTACCCAATTCCCAGCCCAGCTGTTGGGCTCCCCTCCACAAACTGGCCCCAACAGAGCCCCGAGCTAGCCCAGTTTCTACCTCTGCCTGACCTGAGTACAAATGGTTCCTTCCACTCCACACTGACTCAGGGACACAGATAGAAGAACATCTACATCTGAGCAGCATTTTGTTTTAAATGCTTATCATGCATTCTGGAGTAAAATGTACCCCAGGGTGGTTTACTGGAAAGGGTGCTGTTTGCTTATAGCTGTTTTATTTTAACAGATCAACTCTTGCTGTCAGATCATGATATTTTCAGTGTTTTTGTGGAGTCCATGTATATTTCATATTATCAGGAATTGATTTAACCATTTGAAACATATCTAATTAAACCTTGAGGCATGTATATTTTTAATGACAACTGAAATATCACATGCCTACACTTATATATCACACTGCTATTTGGAATATATTATTTATTTATATGGAAATACTCATGCATACAATCATAATACAGAATTCCCTAATTTTCTGATTTTTTGACTCAATAATCTGTTTCACTATTTTTACAGTTTTTTATTTCCATTTAGGCAAACACCTTTCAGCATTTTTCTTTTATTCATGTGTGTGTAAGTGTCCAGGGATGGACTGAGACTACAAAACAGCCCTGGAACTTGGCCAGCCCGCAACAATTAGTGTGCGGAAAGTTATAAACGCCTGGTATAGGTGTTCCACTATACTTTAATAATGATTCACTACAGTATGCCATTCAAATTACGCCAATAGCACTGATCTTGACTTGATAGAGCATAGTGTTCTAGTCTTGAATACTCACAAAGAAATGGCTGTCTGACTTGGGGCACATAAAATAATGCAAGTTTGAGATGGCGTGGGTGCAGGGGTGCAACTACCTACTTTCTGAGGGGTATGCAGACACATTACGGGCGCACCCCTAGTTTTTTTTTCTTTGTTTTTTTTAAATGTATTTAAATCTTATTTGTTCATCCACTTATAGAATACAATACCTGATCTTGGATTTGGCCCAACATTTCTGTGGGTCATTCTCAACCATGTACTGCCTCAATAAGTCCCCCATTTTGTGTGGTGAAGGCCTTTCAGATGGATCTTGGAGTAAGGCCTTGCCCCAGCCCTCTCCTCTGCACCCCTCTGTTCCTCTCCCTCTTCATCATCAAGCATTACACGAGGGCCATAAAGTACCCAGATGTGTTGCTCCACTCTATAGTGGTTGTTGAGGATTGTTCTGTTGTCAGTGTGTTTTTGTTAAATTAGCCTTTTTGCGGTGTTTAGTCAATGATTATCCAGGATGTAAGTCTCTGCCACTGTTTTCTTGTTTGACGGAAGCTGAAAAGGTTTCGAACCACTCACGTGCAGGACTTTATTATGACTTTTCAGATCTCAAAAGGTACATTTTTGTTACTACTATAAACTCACAATCTTCTAATTCTTCTTTAAAATGTTATTGCATTAATTTTCTTTTTTTAAAGAAATCAAACAAATTGACCTGATGAATACTTTGCTCTCAATTCCTGATTGTGTTTTTCTCTTTCCTTCTCAATTTGTGCTGCATTCCAGTTTTATTACTTTTTACCAGCCTATATTTCTTCTCCAAATTGAAGCTAAATTCAAGGTTAAAAAAAGGTTCAAATTGTGAAGATTCTAAATGACACTGAAGATATCATGATCTTTATGCTAACTTTGCACATACAAACATGGTACCATCGGAAAGCACTTTAAATGCATTTCCTTCACGCTGCTATGGGTTTCAGAATGACATTCACAGAAATGTTTAACTAAAGCATTTCAAAATCTTCATAAAACAGCCATGTCAAGTTCAAATTCTGCAAAGCCATTTAGAAACACACCTAAACACACACTGATGCCTAACCTGAGCTGTCCCTGGTCTTCATGGCCGTGACCTGTCCCACTCCTTCCTTTGCATTTGCTCAGTTTTCAACAGTGTCTGCTGAAAAGAGTGACCGTGACCCTCACACTTTGCTCTGTTGTTTATTTCTCTCTGTTCACCACTCCTTCACACGTTTCCTCTCCACTCCTCCTGCTCAATCTTTTTCTTTTGGCTCGACTTTGCCTTTCCTTCCTTGCTGCTTTTATCGTCGCCGCTGACGTGTTTGTGCTCGCTCCTCTGCTTGGTCCACCTCCCTTCCTTCATCATCATCATCATCATCATCCTCTCTCCCCTTTTTTATCCTCTTACTCTTTCCTTTAAACTTCTTCTCTTACCATTCTGACACACAATGAATGGATTCTTACTGTGTATCTTTCTCTTTCTGTTTACTTTCTGCTCATCATCTTTGTTACATCTCTCCTCCACCAATTTTACTGCTTTCGTACTCTTTTCTTCCTTCCTCTCTTTCCAACTTTGGGTCTCTGCCTCCCCAGGCTGGGGTTCCTACCCCCCCAGACCTTTCTACGAGACAGCAGTCCCCTCCTCCTCCTGCCTCCCCCCTCTCGCGCTCTAACCTCTGCTCTCTTCTGTATTCTGCTCCCTCTGGCATGGCTGTAGTGTGAGGTAAGTTCTCCGCCTCTTCCTGAATGCAGCCCCCACCCACCCCCCTTCACCACCACACACAGATCCTTCCTCCCAAACCGTTTTTCCCCCTCCTCCCTCTCCCTGTAACACTGCAGACACCCTTCTTCTAAGTTTACATACACATCCAGCCCCCTCTCATCACTACCATGCTCATCGTTTGAATTAACACCCGAGGCAGGTCAAAGGGCAGGCCAGCTGCTCACAGTGTTCAGGTGAAGGCTCGCTGACAAAATAACTCTCAGCACAGACAGTAAAACAACATTCATCACAACCAAGTGGATGGAGGGCTAAAAACCAATTACAGAAATGGTTAACTTGTATTCAAAATGTAGTTTTGTCTTAAATAATTTATTTGCACAATAACCAAAGCCTTATTTAATGAGTTATGTTTCATATAAAGATGTCAATGGTATCATGTTTGTGTTTATATGTGTGATGTAATTCATCACTATATATCTGTATCTGTTTATTTTGTTCTTGGTAGAATTTAAACCACAATCTGGTCTGGTGTTTTTGATCTAGCTGCCTATTTTGAAGCCAACATGAACTACCTGCTTAAAAAAAATCCACTTGTTCCATCCAGTATTTAGAAACTCAAGCACTGTTTTCCATTGAGCTGAATAGAGGGGATTGACCATTATTATTTTTAAATGAACTCACATTTAGTCACTGAGTTCCATCTAGTTTCTTTCAAACTTATTTGCCCTTGCATGGCTTTAAGGATCGACTGTTGCAATGACTCTCCATCCTCTTTTTTTTCTCTCTCATGGCTGTTTGTTTGTCTGTCTGTATGAGGACAACAACAACTTGTCTCTGGGCCAGGAGCTCCCACCTCACCTCGCTTTGGTTTCTGATTGAACAACCCTAGTTATGAAAAAGTTGGGACAGTGTGTAGAATGGAAATCAAAACAGAATGCAATGATTTACAGCTTAGAAAGCCATATTTTATTAACAAAGGAGCATAGCAAACATATCAGATGTTGAAACTAAGAAATTGTATCTTTTTTTTAAACACAAGGTAGTTTTGAATTTTGTGGCAGCAAAAAGATTCAAAAAAGTTGAGACAGGAACTACAAAATACATTAAAAGTAAAGTGTACAACTAAGAGACAGCTGGAGGAGCATTTTGCAACTAATTAGGTTAGTTGTTAATAGGCCAGTAAGAAGACTGGGTATAAAAAGAGCATTTTAGAGAGGATGAATCTCTCAGAAGTAAAGATGGGCAGAGGTTCACCAGTCTGTAAAAAGCTATGTCTAAAAATAGTGGAACAATTTCAGAATAATGTTCCTCAGTGGAAAAGTGGGAAGGCTTTCAATATCCCATCATCTACAGTTCATAATATCATCAAAAGATTTTAAGAGTCTGGAGAAATCTCTGAGCTCAAAGGACAAGACTGAAAGTCAGTACTGGTTGCTGTAATCCTCGGGCCCTCAGGGGCCACTGCATTAAAGACAGTTCTGATTTTCTTATGAACATCACTGCATGGGCTCAGGAACACTTCTACAAATCTTGATCTGTACACGCAGTTCTTTATTTACAAAAGCAGGTTAAAACTATGTCATGCAAAGGAGAAGCCATACATGAACACCATCTTGAAACACCTCTGTCTTCTCTGGACCAAAACGCATTTAAAATGGACTGAGGCAAAGTAGAAAACTGATCTGTGGCCAGAGGAATCCAAATTTGAAATTATTTTGGAAACCACAGATGCCATATCCTCCATACTAAAGAGGAGAGGGACCATCCAGCTTGTTATCAGTGCACAGTTCAAAAGACTCTCTCATGGTATAGGGGTGCATTAGTGCCAATGGCATGGGCATACACATCTGGAAAGGCACCATCAATGCAGAAAAGTATATACAACTTTCAGAACAACATATCCTCTCATCCAGCAAAAGAGCCAGCAAAGACCCAGAACTGTTGAACAGCTAGAATCCTCCATCAGAGAAGAATGGGACAATAATCCCTCCAAAACCTCCAGCAGCTGCTCTCCTCAGGTCCTAAATATTTACAGACTGCTGTTAAAAAAGAGAGGATGCTTCACAGTAGTAAACATGGACTTGTCCCAACCTTTTGAGATGTGTTGCTGCCATCAAATTCAAAAGTTTATTTCTTTAAAAAAATGATGTTTACTATGTTCCATTCTGGGGGTAAAATGTGTTTATGAGATTTGTAATTCATTACCTTATGTTTTTATTCAGATTTTACACAACATCCCAACTTTTTTTGAATTTGTGTTGTAAATCAGAACAATAAGAACGCACACGTCGCTCTAACACAATCATTTTTTAACAAACCCACCATCACGGCATCACCCATCACACACACACACACCATCTCCCACCTTCCCCTGCCCGTCCTGTCCTCCCACCCGCTTCACAGAGACCCCACCCTGCCTGCCCTGGCTGCACTCCTGGCTCACTGGCGCAGCCCTGCTGGATGGAAGAGGCAATAAACAGGCTAAGCAAGAGTGATCTTCTGCAGCTTTTCTCTGTGACTTAGTTTTAAAACCCTTTCCTGCTCAGGACCCTGCACTTTTATACTTTTTTTTTTTGCTTTTCTTTTTTTTTTAACTTTGACTTCAAACACTCAGTGTCAGAGTTTTGTGTTGGTAGACTTCCTGTATGTTCCCTGTCTCGTCCTGTCAAAAGTTAGTTAGTTGTATCACCATGTTCACCATGAAACTGCCTTCCATTTGTGCAGAATGTTAATAAATCCAAGTGTAAACTAGCCCCATGAGATTTATGCAGCTGTTGAGTGTTTGAGGTCATGGTTGATTGAAAATCACAGCATGAACCTGGAGGTGAGAGAATGTTGAAGCTATTCGATCATTTTGCGTGTTTGCATGCATGAATTAGAGTGTGAGTGTATGGGAATGTGTGTGAATTTATAGTCTGCTTTACTCTGCCACTAACGTTCACAATCCTTTTTCCCCTCCCTCTTTTACTGACTTTGTATCCCCCCTCAGCACGCGTAAACAAAACTACATGATGAACTTTGCCAGACAGACCGGCATGCGCCACTACTACAGCCGCAAGAGGCGGGCACTGCAGCAGCGTGCCTGAACTCCTGCCAAGGAGGGATCTTTGACCTGCCAATCACACATCGTCCTGCCTCACACATCCCTGTTCTCCTGACCACATATCACCCTGCTGTGACCCATCCACCGGTGGATTCTGAGCTCCATCTCTGCCACAAACAGTCACCCAACTGCTCCAGCCAAGCATGGCCTTCCCAACTGCACAGATCAACAAGAATTAAACTAAAGGAAGGATTAAAACATCCCCTTTGTTTACTTTTTTTCCTCCCCCAAAAGGATGGTCTGAGTTTTTAGGTTTGTAATTGTTGCTAATGTTCCTCCCTCAGGTCACCACCCTCTCCCCTACTTTTTTTCCTACCACACTGTGAATTTAAAAGAAAGTAAATCACTGGCGAACTGACCAGCTGATTGGAGATTAGCCTCCCAGTTCCACTGAGCCACCAAGGGAGGGGGGGGAGAACCACTCTGCTGCCGCCAAACCAGTGCGCCAAGAAAGACACAATGATCCAGATCATTATGAGGAATAAAGGTGATGAAGAAGCTCAAAAAAAGAAGAAAAACAAAAAAGTTGAAAAAAAAAAAGTACTGATGTTTTTGGTGTTCTGTGTGTCTGTGAGTTCTTTTTGTGCTGAGTTGACTGTGGTGTTCTGTTTGTTTGTTTGTTTGTTTGTTTTCTACTTATTCATATTAAAGGGGGAGGGATGGGGGGGTGCTGGGTTCTGTTTCCTTCTTTATTGGATCAGGTGTGGAGCGGGGCGCAAAAAGCCCAGAAAACACACCTAGGATGAAGAAAAGAGAGATTAGCATGACAACAGGAAAAGAAAATATGGAAGAAAAAAGAAAAGACTGATCAAGATTTTTGCTTTTTTTAAATCCTTTTTTTTATATATGTTGGTTTCCGAAAACACAGATATTTATGGTAAATGGTTCTTCACGTAACCTATTTAAGATGCACTGTGCGTGAAATCTGTATGTTATTTTCTAGTGTTAAGTTATTAAACAAGTCGAGTCAGGCTCTCAGACTGCATCATCTCCCATCTTCCTTCACTTTCCTCTTCTCTTGTGCTGTTTCCCCCTCCTCCCCTTTCCTCCCACTTTCTCTGCTGATATCTGATACCTGGAGGTGAGGCTCTATCAGTGTTGTTTTTTGAAGTCTGTGTAATATGGACCCTCTGCCCTCAGTGTGACTCCAGTATAGCAAACTCCTGTATATATATGTATATCCACTATGGGGAGACCCAGCAGCCTTATAAAAGGGAAATAAAGAACTGTCAAACCTCAATGTCTCATCTTCTTTCTCATTTTTCAAAGCCTAAGATTTGTCAGCTGTGTACCACACTGAGTTAGTCTGCCTCGGGAAATGGTTACCTTCTTTATTATAGCTTTTATGCTTAAAGTGACAGTTTCGATCTTGAAAAGTGGGCATCTGTGGAAAGTTTATGAACAATGTTGTAACATTGTTGAAACTGAGCTAAACGTTAGCAAGATAGTAGCTGAGAGTCATCCCAAACTCATACTCTGGGACCTGTTTACATAAGATCTTTCTTTAAAGCTCTGACATTGACCTTTGACTGCCACAGTTAATCAGCCTTAGCCAGCAAAAAGTGGGTATAACTCCATTCATTTGACACATATAGAACTAAACCTTGAAGTGGTAGCAATTAAGAGTCATTCATAACAAACACACTGAGCGTGAGATCTCACGAGATTGTGCATATTATTAAAGTTTGACCCAAACGGCTCCAACGTTCTCATTTCTGAGTATAAGATAATCTTAGTTTAAAACCTCTGGCATAACAAGCAGTGGGTGATATGCTTCATTAAGCTCAAATAGTGGCAGCAGCACCTAGTTGTAGCACTTTTGATGTAGCTTTGGGTACTTTCGGTAGGAATATCATGTTTCTGTCAAAATCACTGTGTAATATGAAACTGACTGAGTGTAAAGGTTTATAAAGTAGCATTTAATGAAGTGCTGTGAATGTTTAAAATTGGAGTTGATTAAAGACAGCAACAGCCCACTTTGGTCTCGGCCATTAGCTCAATTAGTCAGAATAAAACTTTACAGACTGGGGTTGTTTAAAGAGCTAACAGGTAAGATATTAATTGTTCATAACTTTTCCACAGAACCTCACTGAACCACCTTTAAGTTCTAAATAAAGAAGAATACTTTGTCTCTTAATAATTTCCACAAATGTAAAACAATAAAAATATTATAGACAAACTTCTAATATTAACAGGTTTAGAATAAGTGGGGTTTTATTTCATGTTTAGACAAATTTATGGAAATGACTCATGTCTAGGTCATTTGTGTATATTAGCACTCAAACAAATTCCATAAAATGTGATGTTTTGTTTTACAAAGATTTATTACAGTAAAAGCACAAAAACTGTTAAGGTAAAAGGAATAAATATAAAAATAAAACACTTCCAGTCATCACTATGGTGCACACCTCAGGGTATTCAGACTGGGTGTTGACCACATGTGAACTGGCCAGTGTAGTATAACTCACAAACCGTAGACCATCACAACTATAGGCACTAAAATTACAGCGATACAGAAAGGTTTGAGTGCAGAACATGAGTTACAGAACTGCCAGTCGCAGCAGCTGTAGGTCATGGTGTAAGTCGTCCCTTTGAGGCGGATGTTGATCTTGCGACTGCAGCGCTCCTCCAGCATGCAGCCCCTGGCTGACAGAGCTGTGTAGTTGCCGTAGCGACCCAGGCCCTTGAAGCACACCTCTTTGGGAGGACACTCTGTCACAATAAGTTCAAAGGTCTTCTCTTTATCCTTCTCCAGGATGGGGCTGAAGTAGCAAAGCAGGTTTTCACAGCGCAGCAAGGGCAGAAACAGAAAACACAACACGGCAACATGAAGGAGCAGCAGAAGGCTCTGCCTGTAGGATAAAAAAAACTTTTTTAAAAAGATTTCACTTTTTTTTTTTTTTTCTTTTCTTATTTTTTTGAAGTTAGACTTTACCAAAGAAAAAAAAAATCCAGTTTTACAAACACTTGTTTCTGGGGTTCCATTGGTCAAGCTTCTAAAACATTAATTCCTGTGGTTTCTTCACATCTTGTTTGTTGATGAATATTGTAAACAAAAACACTTAGGGTTAAAGTGGCAGCCATTTAACTTTCCTTTTAGCAAAGGAAACACTGGACAAGCCCTAATAACAATTTAGGAGATCATTGTTTCCCCCCCCACCACCACATTCAAACCACTGCATTCTTTTTATATAAAACTTGAAAAAAGGGGAGTCTGAGCAGCAAAGGTCACAATCTTTTACTTTTTCCAAGTCAGCAACCTTGACACAAAATTAGTATTTTGATATCAGTTAATACAGCCTGGTATTTCATAAAGGATAAGGTTTTGAATACCTAATGTAAAATCTCTTACATGTAGATTTACGAATCCACATTTGACTGTAGTCAGTTTGTCATTGCAGCTTTTACCAGTTCAAAGTAGAAGAAAAAGTATAGTTAGCATTTTAGTTTTTATCTTGGACTCTAGCAATCCGAACAATAATCTTTATGAACTGTTCCAGTCAAAGTGATAATCGTAAAAGAGTTTTAGTGCATAACTTAACCGAAGACTTACCGGGCCATTGCAGAGGTTTTGAATCCAATCAATCAAAACTTTTCAGAGTTTCTCTTGATGAGCTATGATCTCCCTGCCGTGATGATCTTCACGAAGAAGCCACACCTTTCAGCACACCTGCTAGCAATGCTCACACAAATCAACTACACAAGTGCTTCATCATGGTGCTTTTATTCAGCAGTATCCATCAGGAAGTATAAATAATGAAAGTTATTATACCAGGAGGATGGTTGAGAAGTCCAACCTCTTCTCTCTGGCCCAGAAATGATACAGTACACCATAATAATTTATATTTACACATTAATTTACAAAATTTAAAAGGAAGTCAGAAAGCATTCAAACATATGACTAAATGTTAGTCGCCTTTTGGAGACAAAGTCCCTGTGGCTAACAGGCCCTGCCTCAGTCTTTAACAGTATGCACTGTTATGCACATGAACTCCCTGGTTCCTCCTCTGCAGCAGCAGTGATGGTGTCATTATCTGATTCAGCTCCGACCATCCCCAGAAGCTTCTTCAGGCTTGTGTCAGACTTTGGTGCACGGTTACAATTGTCTCTGCAGCAGCAAGTGTGACTGACATTATACGCAACTCCACGGTAAGAGACCATTTCATGAGAGCCACAGAGCCCAGCGTCCACGCAGCCCTGAGCAGAAAGGATGTGGACGGAGCCATACCGGCCTCTGGAGCTGGAGCAGCGCTGGGAGGGCAGGCACTGACTGGTGAAGTTGGAGCAAGACTTGCCTTTGTGCTGCAGAGGACAGAAGTAACAAAACAGGCTGTCCAGGGTGAGAGCAGGGAGGACCAGAGCAGAGACTAAAAGGATGGAGGTCAGGAACCAGCCTGGGCCAGACAGATGGACATCCATGCTGTGAATCATCCACAGACAAGGCACAGATAAAAAAAAAAAAAATCAATATTCAATAAGAACCTTTTTGTGTGTTTGTTTTCAGTTTGTGTCGATGTGTTGTTCACCTGTTGTGTCTCTGTGACCCCATCTTCCTGTGAGTGGAAACCCCCAGCAGACGTGTGAATTTGTGCCGCCACCATTAAAGCCTCTGATTACTGATCAGAAGCAGGTGTGACTGAAAGCAGTGAAGCATACAAGCAGGGACAGACACAAAACAAAAAAGCCTTTCCAAACTGGATTAGATTTTTATTGCTTTTAAACCACATCTCACTCACTGTTTCAAAACACTCTTCATCGTGGTTAAAGAATAAAACAGCTTAGCTGAGACAAACGACAGAACTGCAGTGCCATCTGGTGTTTGACGCAGCACAGTGAGCACAACATCAAGATTAACAGACGTATGAACAGTCCAGTCCAGCAGTAGCTCTACTTTGGAAAACAGTGTGCCAGTCTGAGCTCCATGCTCAGTAAAAATAGCAGTTAACTTTCCAATGTGATTTCTGATGTCCTGCTCATCTTCCATAGTCAGAGGGAAATGAAAGGCGCGCCTCCTTGTACAGAGGTTCCTGTGGAAAAAAAAATGCAGGCATGAGACAGTTTTACTGCACATGTTTATGACAGATGATGAGATGCAAAAAACACAGAAAAAATATGTAGCAATGTAATACACTCATTCCAATGTTAAAAAAATGTTTTTAATCTCCAGACGCCAAAGGTGGAGAGGTAATGTTTTTGCCTGTGTCTGTAAGCGTAAGTTGTCTGTAAGTTTCCTTGAATCATTAGCAAAATATCTCATGAATCACAGAAAAGGTTTTTATTAAACTTTCAGTTTGTAATTATTAGGTTGAAATCTACAGCTGATTAACCTTTGGACTCAACCCGACTCAAGATGGCCAAAGAAAACTTAACAAATACAAAAATGAGAATAACCTTTACTGATGTTGTGCTACAATTTGGGGATTTAGTAGCTGAGACTAATCCCCAGTTTATACTTTGAGTGCTAACTGATTGTGCAAGATCTGTTTGAAACCAGCTAAGATTGGAACCCACTACTCTTTGAAAAGGAGTTGGCAAAAAATCACATTTTGAACTTGATAAGAAAACGGCTTTGACACTGATTACTGCGCTCCATTAAACATAAACTGTTTCAGTAGAGATTAAGTTCTTTGCTTACAGCCAGCTCTTCCTCCTCACTCCTCTTTTCAGCCTCACCCCACTCTTCTTCTACCTCTGTGGGGTCATAGCTGTACAGAGGAATCAGCCGGTGGCGCAGCACATCTAATCTGAAAGGGGAGGGGGGAATCAAAGACAACTAAACTAAGACATAATTTACAAAAAATGTAGAATATTTCAAGCTTCTCTTACTTTGCTGCTTAAATTAGAAAATAGGAAAAAGCACCATACCTTGATCTCCTTCTGAAATAACAAACCTAAAGAGGGATACACAACCTTAGGTACTTCACATGCAGACATGTTGCACAAAATCAAGAAGACCATTCTTACCACTGCCACTATGCATCCAATCACAGTCAGAAGAAGAAGTGGTATGAGTGCATAGTAACCAGAAAATGCAGGTTTGTTGTGTGGAGCTGAGGTTAAAGGAGTTGTGTGGTCCTGATTCATTTCTTTTCAGCTCAGTTCCCTCTTTTATTGGAGTGTTCCTCAGCTGACACCTCTGCGCCACATTCAGTGGAGAGCTGGCACCTCCAAAAGGTTGTCAAGAAGTTTCTTAACCCTTAGAAAGGCTCCTTGTTTATGCTTTGGAGAATCAAGAAAACACATTTTCCCATGAGAGACATTATTAATGAGTCGGTGTGGTGGATTTTATGAACTGATGGTGACACTGAGGGAGTACAAGATGTCTTCTTAGTTTCCTTAACTAAAAAAATAAAGTACAACAACAACAACAAGGAAAAATAATAAAATCCAACTTGCCATGAACGTTAACTGCAGCGCTTCCTGGCACACATTTTCTTCCTGACACAAAAGAAACCAAAGCTGCGTTCTCATTTGTCAACCTGCTTTCTGACATTCCTGAGTGAGGAGTGGATCAGCTGATGTCTGCTTGAACTAGGGGCATTTTTAAATTACATATACAGAAACATCTTTTAGGTCTTGAAAGTAGGAATATAAGCAAAAAAAAAATTTAAGGAATGCACACCACCCACTACCTTTCTGCCAGAATTTTAGGCTACAATCATCTCATGCTAAGAAAAGACAGTCATACCTTGAAAACACTTTATGTGCAAACTCATGCAATATTGTAAGATCTCATGGTCAGAGTATGGGTTGTGAGGGACTCTCAGCTACTGCCACACCAAATTATAGCACAATATCAGTAAAATATCAATATCAGTAAAACCGACTGAGTTATAGCCATTTTTATGTTTTTTTAAGGTCAGTTGACTGTGGTGGACGTTTTGAATTGGATTAACTCTAAAAGTTAATCAGGTGTAGCTGTACATCCAATGATTACTTTTTGTGAGTTTCATTAAAATTTGTCCAGTGGTTCATGAAATATTTTGCCTACAGAGAGACACAAACACACACAAAAACTTGGACAAATACATTGTTGCTTGCCTTTCAGTGTCAGGCAAAATAATGCTGGAAAAATGTGCAATAAACTGGAACAACAAAATATTATATATATATATATATTATACAAATCAGAATTTTGCTGATTGTAGTCCAATGTGCAATCACTGATTTATCGGTCCAAGTCCAGGATTTGTTTCTAAA
>JAOXNZ010000012.1:10511613-10532369 GCA_028566095.1 Kryptolebias brasiliensis | reverse complement strand
TATGTCTAAATAAAAAAGGATTTTTTTTTTAACAATAAACTCAAGTTCATCAAACTTACACAAAACTAAAAAAAGGTTTTTAAAAAAGCAACTGGACTTCAGTTCCTTTAATCAAGTTGCTTTATTTTTAAACCTTTTTTGGTTTTGCCATGTCCTGGATGACTGAGAACCTTCCCACCATCAAACTGAGTTCATGCATCCAAATATCTGAAATGAGCACTGCGCTTTAATTTATCAGGAAGCATGACATGATTAGTCACTTTTACAGTAAGCACACCTACTGATTCACAGTTGTTATGAAACAAAGTATCAACAGCTGTTGGCAAAAGTGTGTGGACTCTGACCTCTCATCCTTAATTCAGTAAACTGCAAGGTGAAGGATCTAATCGATCGATTCTGCCAGCTGCTGGATTTCCCTGCTATAACAAGTGGGGAATATGTTTTAAAACTGTGTGACACTGAAGAGTTTCTCAGGAAGTAAGTCTGTCACCATTTTTGTCCAGCAATTCAAAAAAAATCAGGAATGCACCTCTTCTTTCTGTAGATCTGTTTTCATCAAAGGTGCATTGTTCAGTTTGCTGTTTTCTTTCTCTTCTTGTAGTGATGAACTGCTTGGGTTGCACGAGAAGGTTCAGATCTATTACAAGTTAAATATGGTGATCAATCTTCGACTGCTCCACACAAACAACCTGCACCGTCATCTGGCCAGAGACGTAAGTCAGTTCAAATTCCTTCTCTGATCCCTCCCACACTTCAAATTACATACCAAGCAGGGCTGGCCTTGTCTTCAAACTTGAAATGCTACTTTCTCAAACACCTGCGCTTTGGGCTTTAGCGAGTTTGTCGTCATCTTCCGGGTTATGGTGGCTGTAAACCCTCCCACCCTGAAGTCTTGACTTTGTTTTGTTTACACAAAAAGTCACTGTTGTAGTATAAAACACAGTAAATGGCATATTATGCAATTTTATTGTCTTTTATTAATTTAACATGCTTTGTTTGAACTATGCAGTTAATGTTGTTTGTTAAAGCTTTCAACTACAAACTAAAAATGTTCCTAATCAGTTTTTTAAATCTGTGTTTGTTTTCTAAGGCTGAAGATGACAGAATTGCATGTCAACCAAACCAGTTCCTGTGTCCTGTCAGTGTCTATAGTAGCTCCAAGTAAGAAAAGATGTTGGGCTTTTTACATCTGCAATTTGAATTGAATTAGTTTTCAGTACAACTGCTCACTGTGTTTAGAGTCAACCACAATTTGTTTGTAGGAAACACTTCACGTGCGATTGTCACTTTGTCATTTGTGTGTGTTTTATACTTTGTGACAGGCTGAGCATGTTGGACGTCCTGGGTACTTACAACACACAAGTAGCAGAGCTCATGAGAACTAAGGTCAGAAGATAAAACAAATCCAGTAGTGACTTTATTGTCCTGAAGGGATAGTTTAGATTTTTTAAAGTCAAGTCAAGTCAAATTTATTTGTATAGCACTTTTCAGCAACAAGGCGGTTCAAAGTGCTTTACATCATAAAAGTGGGGTTCTGTAGAAAGGTTATAAGCAACATCTTTCCTGTTATAAATAGGTCTTTGAACAGCCTCAGTTTGAAAAAACAGAGTTTAATTCTGACCGGATAGACAAACTAACTGTTAATTTGTGTGGGTCCAAAACCAAAGTGGTTTGCTGCCGTTTTTAAACAGCTCTGATCTTAAAAAAAGAGTCATAGAGGTTCTTCTCACATGCTATTTTACAAACCTTTACACCACCATCAGTTTCCCATTACATGGTTATTCATGGTTATTCCTGCTGGAATTCTCCCAGGCTGGACCAAAGAACTACAGCTTCCTGATGTGTGCTTGTAGATAACATCAAATTCTATTTAAATAACTGCATAATGTGAAATAACTGGAATTGTAAACGTGTATAAAATAACTTTTGCATAAACTGCTTTGAAATCTTTGAGACTGGAGTTGTTATAAGACAGTAGCAATCCATTTTGGTCTTGGCTCCACTAAAACTAGTCATTGGATCGTCAGTCGTGTCAGAATTAAACTAAATTTGCCCAAATTGAAGTAATTCAAAGAGCTATTTAAAACAGGTAAGTTATTGTTCATAACCTTTCCACAAAACACCACTTTCAAAGATCTCTTCGATGCTCAATCCAAAGTGTTTGAATGTATTTATCTCAGTGTGAAAAGCTAATGTCTTCATTTAAGTTGTATATTTTTACATCTTTAGTCAGGGGTGCACATCAATGAGCTTGTGAACACTGTTCGCACCATCAGCAATCTTCTGTCTGGATTTTCATGTCAAGAATTAGAAGATGCCATCGGTGGGGTCAATAGAATCACACTCACAACTCCGGTAGGATATCTGCACACATTTGTATATTTACTCTCAAATTAAAATGTGAGTTTATTATAAACCTCTTTAATTTATTAAAATCATACTAAAGTTAAAAATGCAACCAATAATTGCTTTTGGTGAACAATGTATGCTGTGTTTCTCCTATCTGTTTTACAGAGTCATGATGAGATGTCTGAAACTGGTAGGTGGTTTTAAAGACTTTGCAGTATGCCTGTATGTGTTTGAAATGACAACTAGAAATTGATGTGCAAAGGTTTAGGAAAGGTTTGTGCAGCTGCAAGTATAGCTGAATTAAATGTGACCTGATTTCTAAACATTCTCCATGAAAGAGCTTGTGTAGTACCATTGATTTCTACGAATTTCATTCAGAATCAGAAGTTCCAAAGCATTTCACATGGATAGTTTGCTTGAGCTTGGAGACCTGGACTTGATCTCTGTTGTGTGTGTGTTTGTGTAACGTTTCTAACTGGATTGCTCTCTTCTTTCAAACATTTTAGAACAAAAATGTAAAAAACACGTGGTGTTTTTACATTTGTTTTCTAAAATTGTATGGATGAAAATGACTCAATGAACCATTGAACCTGCAGAAGAAAAAAACTAAAGCATTAGTAAAAATAATGTAAAAAGTAAAACTGTGAGTGGACTTGAAGTACTGATGTGCTCTCTGACTGTGTCTGTATTACAGCTTTGATTATGCTCAACGGGGCACTGCACAAAGTGCTGCAAATGTATTTTGACAATTTCCAGTCAGACTTCAAATCCCAAAGAATTATCGGCAGCCCCGAAGTCTTTGACATTGACAGCAACCACGACATCCTGCAATTTAACATTGCATCTATCTACAAGCTGATGCCCAGCTGGCTGAAGTACGTCACACCCACACTCACCTCATACATGTTCTAATCAACACTAATTCATGCACACACATAAACCATATGTTGAAAGATTCTGGATCTCATCTGCTTTCTCCTTTTTTTGCGTGATGTAGTTATGAAAGCTTTTCTGTTACCTGCGATTTGACGCACGGAGAAACAAAGATCTGTGACACCGGCATTTCTGAAAATATCAGCACAGCCTTGTCACACGGAAACAAGATTTACTGTAACCGCCTGTAAGACCACTGTTTACCATAACTATTAACAGATGACAATGACATAGTGCAGTAAAAATGAATAAGGTAGATAGTTATAAGATAATTATAGCGTGTGTGCTTGTGTATTTCAGAATGGTGTTTCCTGTTCCTGTAAATCAGCTGCCGTATGAGTGCATGCTGACGTTTCGCCTCAAAGGCACAAAGCGGAGCAAAAATCCCGAGCTTTTATGCTGGGCTGTGCTGCCTCTGTACAACAACAGGTGGGATTTGGAAAAATCTGGCACAAAGGGTTGTGACTCATGTTAAAGTGATTGCTCAGATCATTTGAAATGAGATTTTGTGAAAAGAATATGAACAATTAACATCTTATCTGTTGCAGATAGCTCTTTGAACAACCTCAGTGTGAGCAAACAGAGTTTAATGTGATGTAGTTAAAGCTACAGTCCATGGTTGTGTAACAAATATGTGTGAATAAACTTTATGAGTGTTATGGAGACAGAAGATGTTGATTACATTTTCTCAGCCAAAACCAGTGAAATTATGTTGTATCCCGCACATTTTGCAAGAATATCATATTATTTCTGTTGGAATAAATGTGTCATTTGAAACTGACAACAAAGTAAAGGTTTGTAGGATAGTGTTGGCATGAAGTGCTGTGAAATCTTTGAGACTGGAGTTGTTTTACAACGGCAGCTATCCACTTTGGTCTTGAGCTTGTTTGGACTAGCAGTTAGCTTGTTACTCCAGTCAGAATTAAACTTGAAGAATTCGTCTCCTTCCTGTTTTGTTAACCCGAGATTGTTCAAAGAGCTAACTACAACCTACTGTTATCTACGTTTTTTATCATCTTGGGAACTGATTTGAACATAATGGCTGTGTAACAGCATTAAGTGTAAACACTCTGTCTGTTTAGGACTCTTGTAAGAGGAACTGTCCTGCTCAGTCTTTCCACTCTTCGTGAGCTCCCATTTCCTCCCTCCCCTGCCCTGTCTGATCTCCACAAACAGCCCATAGGAGTCATACTGCAGGTCAGTACTCCCAGACTACTCTGCCCTCATGTTGACCAAATCACACAAACGGCTTCTAAAACATCCCACCCTATTCTCCTTTTTCAGCTTGAGTTTGACAGTGAGTTTGAATGGGAATATTCCAGACCCATAGCTCTTCCTGGGTCAATCGAATTTTCTCAGCCTTGTCAGGAAGTGCAAAAGAAAATGTTGAATATTTCCAAAAAGCATTGCCTCTGCTTGTGAGTAGATTTCAATTTTCTTTTGCAAAAATCATTTGCTGTAACAGAAATTTTGTAATCAATAAAAAAAAATCTTTTTTTTTTTTTTACAAGTTTGTCAGAAAATGAGAGGGCTTTCCTGTGGAGTAAACATTTCTGCAGTGACAAATCAAGCACCTTTCTCCACCTGCTGCTTGGTGGCGTCCCCGGGTGGCAGCCTAAGGACTTAACAGAAATCTATACCGTTGTTGACAACTGGCTTATCCATCTACCTGAGGAGGCTCTTTTCCTGCTCACTGCCAGGTGAGCAGCGCTGGGTTCACAGGCACATAGACATAAAAACAGTCATATGTTATTTTTACATACTTTATAAGAGAAAATAAACACTAAAACTTACACAAACACCAAAAAAATAATAATTAGGGAAATAAAAACAATATGGTATTTGCAAAACACAGGCACAGAAAAATTAAACCATACAGAAACCATCTGACAGAGTATAATTTTGTCCTGAAGATGACAGAATGTTGCTGATCACTGGTATCACTAAGTCAACTTGACATTGTTTGGTTTCGTTTGGCTCGTCTGGCTTTTAGGAGCCTGACATTGATCAACACAGGTCTTAAGTATTACAAAGCTGGGTACCAGTTGTCCAACTTGGCGAAAGAATTATTATCAGAAAGCATAACTTGTCTTGTGTTATAAACACTGACAACTTTAATATGTTTTAGTTCTCACACAAAGTGACGCAAAATAACTTATTTAAACCTAAGGTTTTTCTTTGTTAAATCCACTTGGTGCTTTTTGTTTGACTACGATCAGGACACAGCCTCAGCACCACTGGCGTATACACGGTCTATCAATGTTCCACACACATACATTTGCGTAGTAACATAGATGTTGTTTGGTTAAGAAAACAGAAACAAACTAAACAAACAGCATCATGCAAAAGTGTTTTATCACACTGGTATGTTGTTTTTGAGAGAGTTGTGTTACTAACATGAAAATTTTTTTTTTTTTTTAATTGGCCCTCGTAGCCATTAGCCTCGCCTGGACAAAGACTTGTGCCTCTTTCTCAACAGTCTGTGCTTTATGACTGATGTCACTGCTGGTACTTGACTATTGATGAATATTTGACAGAACATTACTTCAAAGTTGACCTGACTATCTCTTTAAACCATTGTAGCAATGTTCCTTTAATCTCCATATCATGCTCTCAGTTTTGAGTTTTATTTCAATCTTTTTTTTGTTCAGCTTTCCTGATCAGACTGTTCGGCTGGCGGCAGTGCAGTACTTTCAACAGATTTCAGATGGAGAACTCGAGGTGTATCTGCCACAGCTGGTCCAGGTTAGCAAACAAACATACAGTTGTAACATTTACAAAAGATTTAATCTCAGGGACAAAACACAGGATTTATTTTCAACCCTTCACATTCGTCATTCTTCGTCCAGTGTGTGTTGCTGGGTCCATTGTTTTCTGCACAAGGCAAAGTTGTTGTGTTACAACTTCCACTGCTCAAAGTCAATTTCAGAACATGTGGTACAGTTTGTGGTTCGTTTAGTCATTTGGTAAATCTGCGTGTCCTCCAGGCTCTGAAGAACGAGTGGAAGCTGGACGGACCTCTGGTGATGCTGCTCTTGGAGAGATCTGTGAAGAACATAAGGATTGCTCACCAACTTTACTGGTGAGTCCAACTTCAATCTGGAACAGTAAAGAGTTGGAGTTTACTAATAAATCTGTTTTATTCACTATGATTTTAATCGCTGCTCCGATTAAAGTAAAACTAAAAAGCTTCCGCATTACTGAGCCGCTTCTTTTCTTTTATATTTACTCTATTAGATCATTGTTATATAATTTCCACTTGCCCACATCACAAAGCCTTCAGTTTTCCCTTAAGAAGAACAGAGACATTAATTCAAGCCTTGAGCAGACTGAAAATGCCAAAAGAAATCTTGATCATTCTTGCCTTTGTATCTTTCCTTTTTTTTTCTACCTACTAGCTCAGATGTTGATGAATGTGTGAATTATAGCACCAATAAGATAAGATTTATTAATTATTTTAGGACAGAACAATAGATGAAGTAAACACTTTTTCATACACTTGATGAAAAAGAGACTTCTCGTTTTTATTTAGATGTTTTTGCGGCACATCTCTAACATTTTTCAATTATTCAGGAGGCTTTTTTTCCAAACCACTGTGCTAACAGAGTTCTTGTTTACAAGGGCGGCAGTGGCTCAGGAGATAGGGGGTTCGTCCTGAAGGGTTGCCAGTTCGAACCCCCGCTCCGTTAGTCTCAGCCGTTGTGTCCTTGGGCAAGACACTTCACCTGCCTTGCCTACTGGTCAGAGGGTTCGGTGGCGCCGGTGTGATGGCAACCTCACTTCTGTCAGCCTGCCCCAGGGCAGCTGTGGCTACATGTAGTTTACCACCATCAGTGTGGATGAATGGGTGAATGACTGATTGTAGCGTAAAGCGCTCTGGGGTCCTTGGACTAGATAAAGCACTATACAAGTGCAAGCCTTTTATCATTTGTTTCAATAAACTGTTAGGCTGCTGGAAGATGCCCGCCTTGATCATCACTTCCAGGGCTGGTTTAACAAAATTCAGGCCACCCTGATGCACTGCTGTGGCCAAGCACTGAAGGAGGAGCTGAGGCATGAAACTCGAATGGTGCAAGTGCTTGTACAAATGGCCGAAAAAGTTCGCTGTGCTGAAAAGTCTCAACGCAATGTACGTAAAAAGATCCCCTGTTTTAAACACACACTGACTTGTAATCCTTTATTGTTGGAGGAGTAAAAAGCCCCTTACTGGACTATCTCTGCCATTTAATTGTTTTTACAGAATGTTTTGAACCATGAGAGGTGGGCAATTCATGACTTTTTCAAAGGTGGGACCAGCTGTTCCCTGCCACTGGATCCTGCAGTCACTGTAAAGGGAATAGATGTTGAAGTAAGAACATCATACAACACATAGCCCTTACACTGGACACTGCACATCACTGGTGTTTACGCTTTGATTTGCAATTTACAGGCCTGTAAGTTTTACAACTCCAATGCTGCTCCTCTGGGGATCACATTTATCTGTAAAGACAATCAAGCTAAGAACGTTGGTGTAATGTGCAAGGTGAGCAGCTACACAAAGCCTTTTTTGTTTTGTTTTTTGTTTTGTTTTGTTTTGTTTTGAATTCAAGGGAAAATTACTCTAACACACAAAATTTGTCATTCAGACTGGAGATAACCTGCGTCAGGACATGCTGATTCTTCAGCTTGTCCGAGTGATGGACATGGTGTGGCTCCAAGAGGGGCTAGACCTGCAGATGATCACCTACAGGTGTCTGTCTACAGGCAATACTCAGGGTAAAGCTGCTTTAATAGACCATTATTTCACATTTTCACTTATGATTGCCTGCCACCAGGAGAAGACAGACAATAATGGTATTACCTGTGTGTGTGTGTGTGTGTGGGGAGGGGGGTGTTTGGAGGGGGACCCTTCAATAAACTGTTTAATTGTCTATGCTTATATTGTTTTGCGGTTGACAGGCTTGGTGGAAATTGTGCCTGATGCTGTGACCCTGGGAACGATTCATCAGGAGTTTGGCCTGAGTGGGACACTTCGAGAGGACACGCTGGAGAAATGGTTCCATGAGAGGAACAAAGCTAAGGAGCAGTACGAAAAGGTTGAACCTTAATTTAACCTTACATTTTACAGTCACATATTTTTGATTCATTGTGTATCACCTTTCTGTTGTGTGTGTGTGTGTGCAGTCTGTGATGAACTTCATCCACTCGTGTGCAGGGTGGTGTGTCGCCACCTTCATCCTGGGGATCTGTGACCGCCACAACGACAACATCATGTTGAAGCAAACTGGACACATGTTCCATATCGACTTTGGCAAAATCATGGGCAACGCACAGATGTTTGCAGGCTTTAAAAGGTATGTTGATAAAAAAAAGGCAACTTTGTGGTAAGAACATGTGAAGTTCTGATCGAGACAGAGCAGTAACCTTCTCCAACACAATACTAGGGACCGACCACCCTTCGTTTTCACGTCTGAGATGAAGCACTTCATCACCGGTGGGGGGAAGAAGCCCCAACGCTTGCATCACTTTGTGGAGCTCTGCTGTGAAGCTTACAACATAATCAGAAGGCGCTCTGCTCTGATCCTCAGCCTGTTGGAGCTGGTAGGACTATTTTTAATAAACATACAGTAACACTCTACCCATATCACATCTTTACATTAATAATGTGGATTTCCAGATGCTTTGTGCAGGAATGCCAGAACTGAAGGACTCTAATGATCTGCAGTACGTCCAAAACAACCTCAGACCTTTCGACACAGACCTGGAAGCCACTTCCTACTTTACAAAGTAACTTCATTTTTTGCATCTTTTTAATAAACACCTTGCATGTTTTCTTTGTCTGAAGTTGTATAGTTCAGATTTTTTTTTTAAGTGGGGTTCTCTGAAGAGATCATGATCAATTAATATCTTACCTGTTGTGGACAGCTTTTTGAACAACTACAGTTTAGTGAAATAGAGTTCAGTTCTGACTGGATTGACAACAGCTACAGCACAAGCAAGGCTAAAACCAAAGTGAACTGCTGCCATCCTAAAACAACTTAAATTTACAAAAACTGCATAGTAGGTCATGCAAATTCTATTTTATGAACCTTTATGTTGTCGTCAATTTCAAATCACACATGTATTCTCACACTGAAATAACAGAATTTCTACCAGATGTACTACAGCTAGCTGTTGCTACCGCTATAAGTGCTTGCAAATAAACACAGGTTTATATGTAAATAATTGTGTAATGTGAAATTGATGGTAATGTAAATTAAAAGTAGCAGCATGAATCACTATTAGATTTTTTAGACTGAAGTTCATGATGGCAGTAATCCATTCTGGCTGTTAACATGCCAATCTGTTCAGAATTAATCTCTGTTTCTCCAAACGGAGGTTATTCAAAATGCTATTTACATCAGGTAAGATATTAATTGATCATAACCTTTCCACAGAATCCACAGATTTGAATTATCACTTTAATGTGATTTTTGTTTGGCCCCTGTTGTAGGAAAATCAATGAGAGCATGGGCTGTATTGCAATCAAGTTCAACTTCTTCGCACACAGTATGGCTCAAGGGAAGAAACAAGAGTCACAAGCTCTAGACATCGCCCCTGCTCCGAGCACCAACATCCAGGAGGCTGTCATTGAGGCCCACTCCGGCAGGGGAAAAGATGTGGTGAGGCTGCGTGTTGCAATTCTGTGCTGCACCTGATGCACCACAGAGCTTTGCGTTAGATCTTCAAAACTCAGGGAGCTGATAAAACACCCCGGAGCTGACGGCAGGTTCACACATTTCTGGTCTGGGAGGAATAATCCATTACTCTCAGCTGATATTGTGTGTGTTTGCCGTGACTCGCTGCCTCCTAAAGCGTAGTGCTGTGTTTGGGAAGTCTTAGCATTTCTCCCTAGAGTTGAGTGGAGTGATCGTGATGTTTGTTGTTGTCTCACAGCTCTTTGATCAGCAGAGGTTTCCTTACGACAGGTTTGGAGTCACAGTGGAGTACAGAGATTTGCCTTGTTATTAAAAAGACTGCAGTTCATGTGACGTTTCGGTGCTTTAACTGAGACATCAATAGTTAATACTTTAATACTGTCACCCTGTCTGCATGCTTCAACACAGACTTATGAACTAGCTCTCATGTATTTTTTTATGTTTGTGAACTGCAGACCTATCGTCTGGCAATAACCATTGACGATGGTTTGTTGAAAACTGATATGACATTTGGGCAGTTTGAAAATATTCATAAGAAGCTGCAGAAAATCTTTAACAAGCTGCCACAGTGAGTAAAAAAAACGTGCTCACATCATATTAAAAAAATATTATTGCTATTATTTATATTATTTTGACACTGCTAGTCTTTTAACCATTTTGTTAAAGTAAAGCTTGTTCCTTATGCAGATTTCCCAGCAAGTATCAGATGTCATTCACCTCAGATCAGAGAAAGCACCAGCTGAATAAATACCTGAAAGAGCTTTTTGAGGGACCATGCAAAGGAGTAAGTTTCTGATTTCAGTGACTGATTTTTCGCAGAACTTTCACAGTTACGTTGAAATGTGTCACTGTATCATCTGCAGGATGAATATGTGTGCAGCTTGTTTCTGGATGGCCCCAAAATGAACGACTCTATGGACACAGGTTTGTTTTATAAGTCTCAAGGAACGTCTAACCTAATTTTCTTTATTGCTAACGTTTTGCTGTGATGTTCTGACACCGATGTAATTGCATGTTGCAGGGGTCGTTCCTCAAATCCAGCTACATATTTCATATTCGAACAGCAGGCTCTCTGTGTTGATAAAACACCTGAGGAACATTGTAAGTTCATCTTATTTGTGATTTGAGATTTAATACATTTTTTTTTAAAACCACAGGCAGTAAATGTGTTCTTTTGGGGTTTGTTTTCTGTTTTCAACAGAAGCATTCAAATGGCTCTAACCCTGATCCCTATGTAGTCATTTGTCTGAGACCAGATCCTCTGCAGAACTCTAAAAGGAAAACAAAAGTGGTTCGTAACAATGACAACCCCACCTTCAATGAGCTGGTAAGTTTATCCTATACGCTGTCTATTATTATTAAATTAGCACAATATAGAAATAGTTTGATCATAATAAAATATTTATAGTGTAAAAATTATAATTAATATCTTTCCTGCTATGGGCAAGATATTAATTATAAGTAGTTCATTAACTGTATGTAGGTACATACAACCTACAGGTGAGTTTGGACAAAGATAGTTTATGTCTGGCAGGACTGATAAGCTGTTTGAACACAAAAAAAAAAAGTGGTTTAAAAATATCAGTTTTTAACTCATCAATATGGTCTGAATGGACTCATTTCTAATGCATATTTAAACTGTCTTCAGTCTTAAAAACTTCACAGTTACAATTCATGCTAATAGTAAAATTTAAACTTTTGCACTGCTGTCAATTTTGCATTAAAAAGTATTTAGGGGGAATTATTACAAAACACCTGCTGAATGTGAGTCTTGGATGCCCCAGATGTGCTATATGTCACTGCTGCTGTTGCTATTTATGTTCCAAATAACCACAGAATTACATGTGAATAATCAAACAATGCAAAACAGACAGCAGTGTAAAGGTTTATAAAGTAGCATTTACAGCAGCAAAAAATTATGAGCTGCTTCAATATGGCAGCAGCAAACCATATTGAAAAAAATCCCTAACCAGGCAAAAATCTAAACTAATTCTGCTTAAACACAAAACAGGAAGTTTACAAAAGCAGATCAACAGCTGATCAAGCCACTAAAATCAGAGCAAAAGCCCTTTGTGCAATGAACTCAAGAAAATCTAAACTAAACCAGAAACAAGAACCAACTGAAAGGGAAAAAACAGAGTAAAACAGCATAAACTAAATTACAGAACATGGAAAAGAGGCAAACACAAACAGAACACAGGCTAAACAAGGATGGTATAAAACCCAGAACTTTAAACAAAACCAGAGGACTTAAAAACATAATATAACTTGAAATGAGCGAATGTAGAGCAAAAGAAAACGCTTATGTCCTTTGTGATAGAGCCACTATGTTTTATTTGCGCTAAATGTTTATCATAATTAAGTAATGTGTTAGATGAAGTAGACAAAATAGCCAAATATCAGTTAATCAGCTGATCTCAACTCATGTCCACATTATTTAATCAATTACCAGCTTCCCTTCTCTTGATCCACTTGTTAAAACTCATAAAGAGCTGCTTTATTCAAATTACTTTTGGGCTTTTTCTCCTGCAACTGCTTTCCAACCAAACTCCACTTAGGGTTGTCACTGATTCTTCTTTCCAAAACAGAGCCATACCACCAACTTAACATCACTAATCATTGTTAGTCCAACTGCATGAAGCTGCAAATATGGTTTTGATGAAAAATAGTGCCATCAAAATTGCCTTTGTGAATTAAATGAAGAAGAAAAAGAGAAATATTGTGCAGTAAGTGGAAGTTAATATAAAAAATGAACAGGTTATAACTGAAAAAACCCTTTATTTTGATTTCTTGATACAAATGATAAATGACTTGTGTATTTAAGAAACTGTTCTGTTTGGCAATTGCCTGATTTCTGTTCTTATGCTATATCGCAGGATGTCACGCTCAGAGTGTGTGTTGCTAATGACTCTCAACTATCTCCACATCAAATGTTAGCTCAGTACCTGCAGAATTGACTGAGTTATAGCCACTTTTGTGTTGGAACAGAAAGACAAATGCAAAGACACGAGCAAAAACATCATCGCCTACCTTCATTCATTGGCAGGGGGCAATAAAAATACTATAAAAATGTCTCATCATAACCTAAATATGTGGAACTTTTTTTAGTTGAATCCTGTATATTTATTCTATCTTAAGATGAAGAGCTGCCACTCTGACTTTTATGAATCCACTCAGACTTTAACGCATGCTCTTCCTGTGCGGCTGCTGTCCTCGCTGCTGTGGTGTGATCTTTAAGAGCTGAACCAGAAGTCCCTGACTTGCTTTTTGCAGCTTTTTATGTGAAACTCTGACAAGGTCAAATTAATCAAAACAATAAAAAAAAAAACCACTCTCTTTTGCACTTTTCTGACTAAACTTTTAAACCAAAATTTTCCCAAACTGTTTTTTGATTTTAGTTCTGTTTTCTATCTATTTCTGTCTTTGCCTCTTTTTCACAGCTGGAGTACAAAAATATCCCGGTGTTGCACGGGATGGTGCTGGGGGTGACGGTGAAGAGCAAGAAGAGCAAGAACAAGTTTGTTGGCGCAACCCACATTAAACTGGAGGATGAACTGCTTGATAAAGAGAGCTGGTTTCCTCTGGGAAACTGTATAATCTGACCCTGAGAACTGCACTGAAGGCCTGCTGCCAGGAGGGGGTGCCAACACACCAAGGGAACGCATCATCCCAAACATTTTTTCTTTTTGTCAAACCTCAAAGGGAGACAAATACAAGAGTCTCTCCACAAAAACAATGCAAATAATTTTTCGCCGTTTTTAAAAAAGCCTTACTGTAAAGTTGTGTTCGGATAAGTTTATGAAGTTCAGAAGAAAGATACATTAATGTTTACTGTGAAATTCTTCACATTGCTGTTTATCATTTTCCCGTTAAAATGTTAATCAAATGTTTCCCAGGTGATTGATGAAGGAAAGGGCACACTGCTCATCATAACTGCACTTTCATTTGTAATCTGCGTTTGTTTTACTTCACTGTGATTCCTTAAATCCACTGTGTGGTCATGACTGTTGATGAGACGCATTAAGGCGATGTTTGGAGCTGGCTGCCTGTTACCTGCTCAGACATGTTTGTCCCTTCTGGCTGCGTCCACTGGATGTCCTTGACCAAGAGAAATGGAAGGAGAGGGTGAGGAAAAGGGGTGAGGAGAGTGTGTGAGCGGGATGACAACTCAACATCTCGGGCCTGAGGGGGGCTGAGTTAACACCCCCTCCTCCATCCTCTGTCTTATCCATCAGTGGCATTCAAACACAGCTGGGCACGTGCACACACAAACACACGCACACACACACCCACTGACCGTTTCTGGGCCAAGGCAGGTCTTCATGCTATCTTAATGCCATCGCCGTCCTGACAGGCCCACTGACCCGTACTTTTCTTTTCCTCATTTAAAGGATTTAGTGAAGAACGAAGATAGAAATAGACTTCTCTGCACTGGATTCACTTCAATAATGTATACCTCTTCGGAAGCTATTTATATTCTTCTCTGATATGTTTTATTTTAAGGGAAATAGAACAGGAAGCAAATGCTGCTTGCTCCTTTTTGATCATTGTATTCATGGTGTATTACTAAAATCCCATATGGAGTCCCATCTATTATTTTGAAGGTAATGATAAATAGAAAACCTACTTTGAGATAATTGTTTAAAATCTTATGAGCTAACAACTTTCATGTAATAGTTGCTTTAAAAAAAATAAAAGCATGACATTTTACTTTAATATGTTACTCCAGGGATTTCTCAATTGAGAGACGCAAGCAAGGAAAACATCGTTTTTCAGTCTTTTCAGTCCTGCTGGAACTTTCTGCTCTTTTCTTCCGTAGCTCCCAAACAGACATTTCTATTTTTTGACAATAAATTGATATTTATACTTGGAGGAATGGGGCTTTATGATTTATTTATTCTTATTTCGTTGCTGCTGCATCAGCCACGCTGCTTTATGTTTTGGCAAGGTGTTTGTGTGAAAGAGAGAGTCTGACATGAAGAGCTGTTTTTAGGAATACCAAACATAGACGAAGAGGGAAGCTGGATCCAGACTACATCCATCTCGGGACCGTAGAGGTACCCAGCGGTAGCCTGGAGGTGGAGGAGAGAAGGAGGTGTTAAAACAAATGCATTTGTATTGCTGCTAAATACATGAGCACCATTTTGACAAACGGGATCGTTTCCATAAATAGTCCTCCTGAGAGCACAGAGAAACCTTCAGTAATGCTGACACACTGAATGCTGGGAGAACACGAAGATGGAGCACAGTGTGATCTGATATAATCTGTCCACACACCTAATGTGACCCTTCCTGCCTCGTGGCTCACCTTTCTTCAAGCTGGTGAAGGGCAACGTGTACTGGCCAACGAACTCACTGCTGAGGAGGCCGGTCTGATCTCGCACACAGAAGCGGACGAGGCAGAGCTCGGGGACGTGGAGGTTGAAGTTCATATTAGCGTCCCAGTGAGGACTCAGAGCTGCAGCAGAGAATTAAATGAAAATGACAATGTCATATATAGTTTAAACTAAGCCTACATGAAGGTAGAGACAAAAAGAATTTTTAATTTGTTTTATGATTTGTTTTTTTTTTCAGAAACCTGTTTAGCCAATAAAAGTGTTAACAGATTGAGGATTCAGTGTGTTTTACATGCATGTGAGAACATTGTGAGTTTTGTTTAAATATAGTGTGCCTGTGGTCAGCTTGAGACCAGAAACACAACCTCAGACGTTGTCTCCAACATTATAATTAAAGGCTTAGAATTCCTTGAAGGAGTGCAGATTGCTCGCCACCTTTCATGCCAGTTTCAAACAAAAATCCTCTCATCTATATAAAAGACAGCGTTACAGCTATTTTGTCCAAATCTTGAAAATCACATTATGCGTGAATTCACAAGCTCTCACGTGATGTGTCATGAACAACTCTCAGTTACTACCTTATCAAACTTTAGCTCAATATCTGTAAAATTGACTGAGTTATGAATATTTTTGTGTTGCCTAGAGATGATTAGCTGTGCTGGCTATCTTAAACGGGGTAACGCCAAAAGTTAATCATTTGTAGCTATGCATCCAGTAATTAGTTTCTGAAAGTTTTATTAAAATCTGTCCAGCGGTTCGTGAGATTTTTTTGCTAACAGACAGACAGGGTTGACTTTAAAAGTTAATGCCAAAGATTTAGGTAAATATTTCATGCAATGTGTTATTGTTTAGAGTATGAGTTGGGGATGATTATCAGCTTCTACCACACCCAATTTTATTTCTATATCTGACAAAACAAATAGCTTGAAATATTGCCATTTTTGTGCTTGCTAAGGTCAGTCACTTGTGGTGGCCATCTTGTATTTGGTTAGCTAAAGAATTTAATCAGTTGTAGATGTATATCCAGCAATTACTTTCTGAGTTTCATTGAAATTTTTTCAAAACTTCACAATATATTTTGCTAACAAACAGACAGAGGTGACTCTAAAAGTTAACGGAATTGTTAAAACATTATTTGCCTGTCTTCTGCGTTTTGGATTATTATAATTCAGAATGTATCTAAGGAGCTTTGTGACTGTGAGCCACCTTGCTTCCCGATGTCTGTGTTCATGCTTAATTCACTGCTTTGACCATAAACAGCCTCACTGATGTCGAATCTTAGTCTGGTTTACTGCAGCTACTTTCAGCTGAGCTGACTAAAGTAAAGGTAAATCTGACAAAACAGAGCTGAGCCGGTCATGTTGTGCCAGGAGATGTCCCTACAAGTGCTTTGCTTTGCGGTATTTACAATTGCTTCTGACTGTTTGAGTGTTTCTCCTGCAGGAGTCTGATGGAATCCCATGAATCTCCACTCTGACAAAGGGGTCCAGAGCTTTCCCAGTCCTGGGGAGGGGGAGATTGGATCCACTAATCACCTGTAGGGAATAACGAAAATTTTATCATGGGTAAACAATAAATAATACTAAGTGTAGGTCAGCGGCCGGATAGGATGAAGAAGGAAGGTGGTTGTTATTACAACAGTCTGGGTAGAAGCTAACCTATCTGCATTCCTCTCACACTGAGCCTTTCCTTCAGTGGCCCTGATCAAAGACAAACCTGCATGCACTTATCACGACACACCTCACTTAGCAGTGATGGAGCTTTACAGCATCCGGACGAAAATTACTCTTCTTTTTCATCTTCCAAAGTCATGCTATACAGCACTCTGCATTATGTCTGGTCACGGTCACAGTGTGACCACATGTATGTGTTTAGGTGGCAGTTTGGAGTTATTAATGAACCATAGATTTTACTATGAAATAAATAAACTCCTCCATTTTCCGAGGAAAATTAATTTTGTTTTCCAGAACAGATGATGATTTGAATTTCTTTTATGATTAATCAGACCATTCTTTTGCTACAACACTCAGCATTGAGCCTGAGTCTGCTGTGATCAAGTAACACAAAATCAGGGAAAAAAAAAAAGCATTAAAGAAAATGAAAAATAAAAGGAATGCATATTTCCCACTGCCTTTCATGTCAGAGTTTTAAATTAAGATGCTGAGAAATGATGGAGTTGTAGCCCTTTTGGTCAAACCTTGTAAATGATGTTATGCGCAGTTCATGCATTATTCTGAGATCTCACCAGATCTGTTAGCCCTCACAGTTTGTGTTGTGAATGAATCTCAGCTACTATGCCACCAAATCTTAGCTCACTATATGTATTGTTGGCTGAATTATAGCAAAGTTTGTGTTTAAAGTCAGTTGGTTGTGGCAGCCAAAACAAATCCATTGTTGATGTGCATCCAATGCTTACTTTCTGAGTGTTTCATTAAAATTAATTCAGTTGTTCAATAAGATCAGAATTAAATTCTATTTCTCCAAAGACTCAAAGAGCTATCTACTAATTGTTTGTAACCTTTCCACAGAACCTCATTTCAGGAGATCATTGTAAGCCCAGCAGGTCCCTGAACTACATGTTATGTTTGTGCTAATATGTAAGAAGATGAAGATATTCTGTTTATTTAGACTGTAGGGGAAACAAACTAAAATGAGCCATAAACACACAGTCATATTGAGATACTAGCTGAATTTCATTAGTATCTGGTCATGTTAAATGGTCTAAATATTTGGAAATATATATGTATTTTCTCTAATTGTCCTCCAGAGTGGAGCCAATGTTTCTTATAGTTGCACAAAACAAGGAAACATCCTAAATGGACAAATAAACGTCCACGTTTCTGTTTCTTTTATCTTTTTAAAATGAGGCTTCTTTTAAGATATTATACATTAGAGTGCTGCTATTACTGTCTCCTAAGATGCTTAAAATAATGGAGTGTGATGATTTATTAATTGGACTGTGGGACTAATTACATTAAATCACCCGCATCTCTTCTTTCCCTTTAATTTCTGAGGGAGATAATCTAATTAAACAGATACTCTCGGGGAGGTTTACATCATTGTTGGTTCACAGCATCCAGGAGGAAAGCAGCTATCTGGAGGCAATGACTGAGATGAGCTCTGCTGCACAATGCTCTGACTGTGAGGCGCACACACATACGTGCACGGACAGGCCTGTAACATTACACCTTAATCCATAAAACCACCACGGGTGTGGGGGTTGGATTATTCTGTGTTCAGTGCTGTACCTTCAGCAGCAGGTGAGTGGGTTTGGGGCGGTGCTGGCTGGAGCTGGGATCAAAGCCCCTCTCACTGGACATGAGTACAGCTGGCTTCAGGACATAGCCACAGCCCCCGTTGTCCTGGAAACGTCCGTCATTAAGGTCCATGGGCAAACCCACAGACTGGAAATTGAGAGCCACTGCAAAGCGATATGGGACAGTATCAAAACAATGACAACGAGGTGCCACAAAGCAACAAGATGAAAGAACTGAAAGTGCCTAAAGCTTGTGTTTTTTTGTTTTCTTTTATTTTTCAATAAAAAGATTCCATAAACTCATTTTCATTTTTGCAGAAGAGAGATAATTTACTCAACAACTTGAAATGTTTGTGCAGCAAATGTTGCATCACACATACATTCAGTGCCTGTGCAGCGGGGATTTCTGCAGTGTTAATCCGTCTTTTAGCACATCCACTGCATCACTGACCACACATTTAGCACATACAAGCAAACTGTCAAGACAAAAAGAGTGGCAGATGCACTCCTGCCAAAATGTTTGTCTCGATTAAGATACTTTGTTGCTGTACTGTGTGGAGTTCTGCTAATCTGACTGCAATTGATCTGTCTAAGCTGCTGCTTTGTTCCGCTGTCTCCAACAGTTGTGAAAAGCAGAGCTCTCCAGCTGCAGAGCTGCCTCCACAGCACGTACACAGGCAGCTCAGCAGGGCTCCCTTTCACAGACAGCAGCAATCCGACTGAATGATGGAGACAGATGAAATGGATGTGTAAAGACAAGAAGGAGCGGCAGCAGCACGGGCTGAGGCGGTGTAAATCAGAGGTGTGTCATTCACACTGATTGGTTGCAGTCACGTATATGAGTTTAAATGGTTTTTTTTGTAAGCATATTGAAAAGCAAAGACTTGTTAGTCTAAAGAAACTAAAGGATCTAAAGTCAATTCAAACTTTGGAGGGAAGAAGAACATTACTCTGACAATGATGCAGCTTTGCCTAAAAATGAAAGAAAGAAATATATTTACATGGGTGCAAATCAATCCAGAAAATGTGTGACGGGGGTCAGGAGAGAACACGCTGCAGGGAAATCACAGACGACATGTTCAAGCTGTGATTCTGAATGAAAACTAGATATTTTTCTGGGGTCAGCCCCTTTGAAGTTTGACAACTTCTGCTCTGCAGTTCTTTCCATCTCGCCAGCTTGTAATGGATTGCAGCAATTGTTCAGTGCGTGTCAAAGACTTTTTGATTCTTGGTGACTTGCTGACACAAGAATCAAAAGTAACCTTTCTGTGGTATTCTGTTTAAAGTTTTTGAATTGACTGAATAGACATAGCAAAGTGTGTAAAACTTAGCATGTGCTAAATTATTCAAATAAATAAAGGCATCACACCAAATTGTAGCTCAATATCTGTAAAACTGTTTGACTTTCAGCCATTTTTGTGTTTTTTAAGATCAGTTGGCAGTGGCAGCCATTTTGAATTGGGTTGGCTCCAGAAGTTAATGAGTTGTAGATGTACATCAAATGAGTATTTCCTGAAGGTTTTATTAAAATCTGTCCAGTGGTTCATGAGATTGTTTTGCTAACACACAGGCACATAAACCCACACACATAAACCTTATTGTCTGCCTTTGCCCTTTGCAGCCAGAGTATAATTAGTATTCTTGTGTTTCAGAAAATATATACACTACATGTATGTATTTATGCATGTGAGTGGACACGTGTGCCATCGTGAGGTCTTCTTTTAACTTTAGGCATCAATGTGACGGAGCTCCTCAGACTCACCGAGCTGCGAGCCGACGTTCCAAAACTCCTGAGGGTTGTAGTTGGAGGAGGATGTTCTCGAGCCTGCAGGATAAATCCTGCTGACGAACCTTTGGTTGTGCTGAACAAAATCTGCACCTGACAGAGAAAATGGACGATGCAGCAAAAGGTCAAACGCTCCCTCTGATGCATGTTCAATAATCAGAATAGTCTGATTCAGACTACACTGATGTCTACATTTGCATCTGGTTTAGTCACAGAGTTTTGTAGTGATCCAGTGCAAATATTGAGTTTTATCTGAAGTGATATGATCACTTAAATGTTATTCAGATTGGCTTTTAAGTTCTTGATATTATAAATGTGATTTTTTTGCTTTCTTTAAAAATAAATAAATAAATAAATAGGCTCTTGGGTTACCAAAGTATTTACCCTTTGGTATTTGTTTTGTTGCCTTAAAACCTGGA
>JAOXNZ010000012.1:10480475-10498911 GCA_028566095.1 Kryptolebias brasiliensis | reverse complement strand
GATGGATGGATGGATGGATGGATGGATGGATGGATGGATGGATGGATGGATGGATGGATGGATGGATGGATGGAGTTTTGTTGAAATAATTTCACACTGACCGCAAGCACAGTCTCACAGATTACAAATCATCCCGGCACTAAAATATTTAAGAATGGGACCAGCTGATTCCCAGGACCTTGGAGAGAAACCTTTACTTTTAATCTTTCAAGCAAGCTCATTTGTCTTTTTTTTATTTTTCGGAGAGGAAAAGCACCACAACTTGAAAAACATTAAAACTAAATCTTTACTGTTAGGATAGGGCAGGTAATGCAAATGTCAACATTTAATCAACAATCTGCTTCCTTGTTCCAACAACTGGCAGCAATTAGCTCCTTTAAAAAGCTGCCTGGGATGCTTAAAATTCAACTTCCAGATGTTCATAAAGTGGGAAAAGACAGAAGATGCTGAACCAGTTTTAGGTAGCTGTTTTTGTAATGCAGTTAACCGAAACAAAAAGGATCAATCTGAGTACACAAGAAAAAAAAAAACAACTTCTTGTGGGACCTGATCTTTGGATTGCTAAAAACTCAAGTCACAACCTGCTTCTGACTGCAAAATATTTCCAACGCTGTAACGGCTGTGTGATGCTTTACAGTTCAGTGAAACCTGCATAAATAAGACCATCAAGTGAGAGTCATCAAAATAAAAGACGTTTCTGTGTCCTTATCATAAAGTTCACTTGCATTTAGACAAATGTGGTGCCTTTTTAAAGATGTGAGCTGGGGAATGATGGGGTTAAAATAGTATTTTTTGGTGGCAGTGTGTAAAGATGACTTACATTTGGAGAAAGTAGGTGCAGAATAAGAATAGAACTATAAACAGGGAGATGAATCAATAATGATTAGGGCCACAGCTGCAGCCAGCAGCACTGGGAACATTACACTGAAAATATCAGCATATTATAGAAACACTTAGTGTCAAAATAATGCAGAACGAAGTCTTTGTAGCAGCATGCAAACATTGTACATCACACAGTGTTTTCCCAAGTCATTTTGTAACTTTTATTAATGAATCCAGTTTTATTTCAAACTGCCAAAGCACATTTCTGAACAGTAGAAACAAAACCTAAGTATCAAGCTGCACCGTGAGAACATTCAGTGACTTGTAAATTCATACATTCAGTGTAAAACTATTTTATTTACACTCTAACTCATTGATTTATGACACACTTATATAAAGGTATACACTGAAATTAACCACCCACTGCCTGAATTTAAACTAAAATTATTTAATGCTGAGAAATGATGGAGTTGTAGACGTTTTGGTCAAACCTTGAAAAAGACGTTATGCGCAATGTCATGCTTAGCGGACGTGATGTGAATCACTCTCAGCTACTTCCACATCAAATTCTAGCTCAATATCTGTAAAACTGACTGAGTTATAGCTTTTTCTCTGCTCTCTAAGGTCAGCTGGCTGTGGCAGTCATCTTGAATTGGGTTGGCTCCAAACGTTAATCAGTTATAAATGTATATTCAGTGTTTAGTTTCTACAAGTTTTATTAACATTTGTCCAGTGGTTCATGAGGCATTTTCCTAACAAGTAGGCACACAAACACACACACACACACACACACACACACACAAACACGAGTAAATACATTATTGTCTGTTTTTGCCTTTTGGCAGCAGGTGGTAAAAAAAGGTCTGCAGCAAAACTGACCAGAAGTTTCTGAGTAGCCCCCCTCGCATTAATCTGACCTACATATTATCTACATTCTGTAGAACGAGCTGAAAACAGCAATGAGTGCAAGACAGCCCAAAATATCCTACAGGACTAAAACCTATTTCTGGGAGACTTGATGGAAGTCACCGAACTACAGCAAGAAGCTGGATACAATAACAGGCGGTCAGAAATTGTTATATTTGCCAAAGGTAGTCTCACAGACTGACACTTCAGACATGAAATACTTTTCTTTGAGACATTATTTATTTATTTAATTAAAAAAATTAAAAAGTACCATTTCATAGAATGGCTAAATAAAGAAGGTGCGTTTTCTTACATGATTTCCTTTAACAATCAGCTCATCTTTTACTTCTTTAATACAAAATGTTCTGAGAACGGTACCCATCAGGTGACTGCACACACACAAACCAGTGGCATTTTTTCTGTTACTAGTGCAATCTAAATAAAACAACTCTATTCGCGCCTACTCTTCTTGATTGTGTGATCAAGTCCAAACAACTTCTTACTTATAATTTTCTCAATTTTCTACAAGGACACGACAAATTAGAGTGCCAGCAGGCTGCTCGGGGCTGCTGTATGAATTCATCATGCAAATAACTATGGACTCAGACTGATTTATATAGTATTTATTTTATGGGGAGAAAAGTCCACATTCTCATAAATGTCAAAGCCACAGTGGATGGAAGTGTGAATACATCATAAAAAACTGATCTGTGCATGTCAAAAAGCTTGCAGAACTCGTCCAAGTTTGGTGAGAACTTCCTCACTGCTTGTGTGTTTAAATCCGAATGGTGTTGGTGTGACTCGCTGGTCACTGCCAAGTCAAAGAGCACCAGAGTTGTTTCTGTCCACACCAGTTGGTAATAGTTTGGAGTTAGGCCTGTCAGAACCAGTGGGCGTACAATGTTTGATGTGATAAATCTTGGACAGTGAACACAAAGTTAGCTGGAATCGTTTGGAGACTCATGTCTTCAGCTGTCAGTTTTTGTTGCTGTGCTTGTGTGCCTCAATCCATACTGGAGTGTTGATGGTGACTATGACAGATCAGCTGTGTTTATATGTGCTTCAGTGTGGAAGTGTTTAAGTGTGGGAATATAATCTTTTACTTGAGGGGCTCAGGTGCACCAGCACCCTGCTGAGCTGCCTTTTAACACGACGCGGGGGAAACAGAGCACTTTACGTGATATACTGTGATGTTCATTGGTAACAGTTGTCAAATTTAATAATGTGGCGAGGCAGAGTCAAAACTGCATCTGCTCAGATATTTACCATGACAAAAGTTGGATCTAGTGCACCGTCTTGTAATGCTAGTCTGCAGTTAATACAGGGGTAAGTGATTTCCATTGGCTAAATTAGTATTTTTGGCCAACTGCAGCACTGAGTCAACAGAATGCCACTGATAATTCGTTCTGTCAAAGGGATAATCACAGAGGTGAAAAGCTGTGTAAAATAACAAAAGCTCTGGCATGCAAGATGTGCAAACTCGATTCTGAAATAGCTGGGACCTTGTGTAAAATGTAAATAAGAACAGAATCCAATGATTTGCAGATCTCATAAATCCATATTTCATTCACAGTGGAACATACTAAACATGTCAAATGTTTAAACTAAGAAATTCTGAAAAAAATTAAGTAATTTTGGATTTTATTGCAGCAACACATCTCAAAAAAATTGTCACAGAGGCAACAAAAGGCTAAAAGGCTTTACTTCTCTTAGAAGTAAAAAATGGGCAGAGGTTCTCTAAAAAAACTCTCTAAAAAACTGTGTCTAAAAATAGTGGTCCAATATCAGAATTACGTTCCTCAACAGAAAAGTGGGAAGACTATGAATATCACATCCCATCTAGAATTCATAATAATTGAATATAATATCAAAAGATTTCAAGAATCTGGAGAACTCTCAAATCTCTTGACAAGGCCAAAATTCAGTATTAAGTGCCTGTGATCTTTGGGTCTGCAAAACAGGTCTGATTCTGTTCTGGACATCACTGCATGGGCTCAGGCACATTTTAACAAATCATTGTCTGTAAACACAATTCAATGGGACATTCACAAATGCAGGTTAAAGCTCTATCATGCAAAGAAGAAGCCATATGTGAACACCATCTTGAAACACTACAGTCTTCTCTGGACCAAAGCTCATTTAAAATGGACTGAGGCAAAGTGGAAAACTGAAATTTGAAATTCTTTTTGAAAACCACAAATGCTGCATCCTCCATACTAGAAAGGTGAGGGACCATTTGACCTGTTATCGGCGCTCAGTTCAAAAGTCTGCTTCTCTGATGATATGGAGGTGCATTAGTGCCAATGGCATGAGCAGCTTACATGTCTGAAAAGACACCATCAATGCAGAAAAGTATATACAGGTTATAGAACAACACTCACTCTCATTCAGATGACGTTTTTTGTCCTTAGATGGACTGAAAAAAAAAACAACCTGTAAGCCAGTAGGTGTGCAAACAATTCACCAAACCAAAAGGGCTTTGATAGATAATTTGCACTTAGCATGGTTCATGATCTTCTACAAACATGCTTCGGGCTATTAAAATTGTTGACTAAAGGCACGGCAGCTGAGACAATGAGGAGTAAAATGATTAGAGAAAATTTTGGATGATGCCAAAAAGTGTCTCAGACTAACAGATGTAATTATGAAGAACTCACAATATGCAGGGGCAAAATAAACCCACTCATGATGTAAGAGCTGTGTAAGAGTTTAGTTAGTTGTTGCTCAGTGCAGTTCCATTACATAAACAATAACAGCAATACACAATAGAAAGCCAATAACAAAAGTCTGTCCTCCATTTAGCCTTTTTCTTTAAAATCCATATCAAAGAAAACAAAATCAACTTTATCTGTATATAGTCATAGTTTTCTTCAAGGGTTATGTTTTTTGCAAAGCATTTTGTAGTTCTCCCTCTTTAAACACCTGCCTAAATAAATGACAAACATGTGTTTAGCGTCTTAATTTTAACAATCTAATGCCAGGGAAATTGGTGAAATTTTGTTGCTTTAATGGCAAATTGCCACCAAATGAAAAATATCCTACCCCATTCTTGTTCTTTAAAAATAATGGTGGCCATGAAAAAATAAAGCCAGGCTTTTATATTGTACAGGAATGAAATAAAATAAGAAAAACCTTTATTCATCCCTCGATGACAGAAATTGCATAAATTGAACAGCAATGGGATTGACTAAATACACAAAAAATTGTAAAAGAAAAATATATATAAATAGCATATAAACATTAGCATTTGCTTAATGCTGCCTTGAAAGTTGCATCATGATTCCAAAGGGTCTAAAAAATTATCTTTGGTGCATGAACAGTACTGGTTGTAATAAAAATCAAAGGGTTTAGGAGATAAAAGTAGCACTTTTAAATCAATTGTTGTAATTGTTTCTAAATATGTGGCATTAAAATGTGCATTAGTATGCCTGAAATGTGATCCTCCCCCTCTCCCTACAGCAGGTTGGGGAACTCAGTGTTACCAGAAAATGAATCAAAATTCAACACTGCTTAGCATTCTTGTTATTTCTCTCTGGAGAAATTGCTGAAGCTCCAAGCAAATGGCCATCTGTTGGAGAGATGCACCGTCCAACACCATGCAGTTCGTTGAGGCGTCCGAATCTGCATTCACCGACTGCGCTGGGGTATTGAGCAGTTAGCTGTAAAGAGAAAAAAAGTCGAGTGAAATCAGCAGGTCGGGCAGCACGTTAATCTGTGATTCAGCTCAGGATGGAGCAATGATACAGATTTGGATCCATTCTGTTATCCTGAGGACACGTGCATGCTGTGTCTAGGCCGACATGCTGTCACAGGTCAGCCACACCCAGCTCAGTCTGCAGAAAGCTAGCTTGACACAACTAACAGGAAGATTGATACTATACAGTTTAAATAATGTTACAAATCTTGCACATTTCTGTCACATGTGATACTTTTCATAAGACAAGGAGAAAGATTTAAAAGATACCTAACTTTTTGATGAGGTAAAATGCTACTTTTTTCAACGTGTTACTCTTTAATTAAAGCCACTAACATTGAGCTGAACGAAATTGGCCATTACTGTGGTATGGTTTATGCAGAGTCCCAGAAAGCTAAGAGTGTTAATTTAATTACATCTGTAACAAATTTTGGAATATTTGTCAAACTTTTGCTGACTGCTTAATTACAGAAGTAATCCCCAGCAAATTACATATCCTCTTTCTGTCTCTGTGTGCCTTCCCATCCATTTTCCATGCCGGTTTGCCCCATAATGGACATGGGAGATTAATTGGTGTCTGTTAGCCTCGCTGACTGCCAAGAGTCATGAGGGAGGAAGGGGTTCACGCGACTGGAAAAACGGAACCATTTAGCACTCTGTCATGGTTCACGTACCTTTTCCATTCCCACAATTAGATGCTGAACTTGCTTCCTCAGTGGATTAGGCCTCAATGTATGATGTCCAAAATTAAAAGAATGGATTGCGTTAAATAAATCAGTTATTTATCTGTCTGCATGTGTTTTGTGAGTGGATGCATGCCATTTCTGTCAAAAAAGCTAGTCACGTTTTGATTTGGACAGGATGGCTCAGTCATTAATCAGATTCTAGATAGATGAGGAACTCTGTCAACCACTCACAGTTTAGAAAACTGTTATTCCATGATGCTTCAAAAATACTGTTATATTATTGTTACCATTGCTGAAAGTGAAAACAATAAAATTCTGCCATATGTATCTGTACAGACTCCCGAGGTTTTGTTTTTTAACACATGATACATTGCAAGTGAGTGAGTCTTTACTCTCCAAGATGTTTTTATCCTCCAAAATGTCAGAATAGAGTGAGAACTGTATTCTGCATTAGCACACATACTGTAAGGTCCAATAATGCAATTTGTACCCTCAATAGACTACCAGTTTTCACAGAATCAACAACAAGGCCTGCTTTTGTGCACTTCTTTTCATATAAAGTTTCAACTATGCGAACTGAGACATGAAAACCAGCACTGTGAATAATACACTGCAGCTTCAAGCTTTGTGCATTATGTGGAAGTCCCTTGTCATGACTGAGATGACAAAAGGGCAAAAAGGGCAAATATTTATGGCATGTTTAACGGTTTCTCTCAAGCTCCGGGCTGTTTCAAATCTTGCACATCATCACGGTCAACACATACTTCATTCAGTCATCTATGCTTAAATAATTTCAGTAATATTAACAAAATCATTACTGAAATTAAATTAAAACCTCTCCTTTGGATTCACCGTCCCTTTTCTTATAGACTGTCCTATAACCATTTGTTTGCACCTATGTTAGTTATATGATTTTTCTATTCCATCACTTCAGTTAAGCTTGACTGAAGGTTTTAGGGGAAAAAAATGTGTTCATAACTAAATAAAAAGGTGCCACACTGTGGATTTATGCAGTCTGACAGCTTGTTAGAAAGAACCCAATAAGCTGAACTAAGGTTCACTCAGGTCTGTCAATTTGGTTGGGAAAAGTCGATTAAATCCAGTACAATGGCCTGATTTGAAGGATAATGATACGTTTTCTACAGAATATTTGAAATTTTGTCAATCTGTCCCAGAAAATGACAGCCAAAAATGAATATATTCTGCTGATAAATACTACCAATTCTTGAATAAGCTCATTCTTTTTGCTTCCAAGATGTCCATGGATGAGTACTATAAAGCATCACTGTTCCTCTACATGAGATACAGAATATACATGACCTTTAAAATTTAAAAGCAATGCAATTTCTGAAGAAATAGCTCAACAAACTCAGAACTGATCAAGTCTGGAGGGCTGTTGATTTAAAGATTATATAGAAAGGAAAAAGTGGGGCTAGTTTTCTTTTGTGAGGTTTTACAAGAGCATTTCAAACTGCATCTCTTTGTCACTGAATAATCTCTTTTATGACAAATCTCCAGCTCTAATCAAATGTATTTTTTTCTAAATATGTCGTGTTGAAATACCATGTCAGTGTGACCTGTAGTGTAGGTATTACTCTTATGAAATAAATCTTGCTTGTAAAGCCAACGTGACAGACTTACTGGAGAGGTCTTGTCAGAATTTTAACACCACTGAAATCAGAAATAAAAGTCAAGGTTACCTCCCATCACTTTTGTCTGAGATCATTGTTAGCAACAAACGACCAGCTCAGCTTTACTGGTTTCCTATGAATTTTACTAACCCTTCCAAAGTACATTTAAATAAAAAAAAAAAAGAAAAAAAATAAATCAGTGCTTCTCAATTCATTTCCTATGGAACTTGTGCAATGAGGCGACAATCGCTTGCCCTCCTCCAGCCGAGCGACCGGCAAAATTTGTGCATGTGAAATTTCGAGCTCATCAACATAGACGTGCACTTGCAGGCAGGCGACGCGACAAAACAAAGTTGAAAAATGTCATATGGCACTAAAACCAATCAGCGAGGGTTTCATTGACTAACCAATGAGCGAAGTGTATGCTTGGGGTTACCATGGTGAGCAGTTTGGAAAAAAGTTCAGTGCTTAGGCGAAAGTAGGCTCTGAATTGATCTGGATCAGCCTTGAGGTCCGCCATCAAATGATGATATTCACCATGCTGTTTCCTTGTCTGTAATATAGGATGAATCCAAGGTTGTCTTTTTCTTTTGTAGAGGAAACTTAACAGCAAGATTTCTGTCAGTTCCAGTAAAATCTTCGACTCTTCATCATTGCCTTGTCTGACACGAACTGCTTTGAAAATGTCAAAATCCCTCCAAATTTATAACCAATCAAATTTCTTGGAGACAAGTTGCAAGAGCGCAATTCGCAACGCTGCCGTCGCCATCGTGTCCCATGTGTTAGGTTTCAGCCCAGTGGCGATGAGGGCCATTTGTCGCTCTCCGTGTGTCAAGGCCATAAGACAATTGTTAACACTTGTCTCTAAAGCTGATATTTCTCCAAAAATAAATAAATAGATACTTTATTGATTTCCTGAGGGAAACTTTTTTGCCAAAGACAATAAGGTGTGAAAAATCTAAAAATGAAAGAAGTGGTACTAAAAAGGGTCAATTACTAAGTTTAAAAAAACAAAAACAGTATATAACAGTAACTTCAAACAGCGACAGTAAACCTGAACTGAAACGAAAGGTTCTGTGAAAGCATGAGAGCTGGTGGAGTCTTTGGACTAAAATGGGGTCCTTTGAATCTTTCAAATCCAGTGCTGTGAACTTTGGAAGCTCCTTTATTGATTAGCTGTTTGGCACCATCTGTTAGAGACATGAATTATGGCAGTGTAAACACTCTGTACTGAGGATGGGACGTCAACCCCCTTCACACATCGTAAATATCTGGCAGCAAAATCTGACTAGGAGTTTTACACATGTGGGCCTCCCTTACTGCAGATTCAAGCAGATGACTGGGATTACATTGTAAATAAATACAATAACAAAGACTCTGTTTCAATTAAAACTTAATTTAGTTCATTTAATTTACTTGCTAAATTGCACAAAAAGCATGGAAACATTTCTGAGTATGGCTAAGATGAACTAGCTTCACAGATGTTCTCCACATATCATCATTAAATGTGTCATATTTAAACAAAGCTCAACTACAAAGAAGAAATTTCCAGAGGGGCCCCTTGGTTATTACCAGACTGTGTCTTGGTTTCCTCTACATCTTTCGAGCTTGTATCTGCAGGGCCGTGGCAGTCATTTGGGAAATCTTGGGGGGTTTTTTGCCTCATTGTCTCCCATTTTTCCTGACTGTTCCCCTGGCATTCACCTCTTTACAAAACAAAAAGACAGACTGTGCCCTCTAAATGACACTTGAGTTGACTTATTCCAAACAAAAAGCTCTTCACAAGCATTGTTCAGCTATTACACACCTCAAAGTGACAAAATGTTGAAAATATCAGGTGATACCTGGCTTTGCTTCTTATTTCTGTATTCAGTTCTGGTTGTGTTTGCAGTGAATCCATTGCATTTTATTATTTTATGTACTGTAGCTACATCTGAATTTACATTTCTTTGAATATTTTCTTCCTTTCATGCCTCCTTTTTGCATCCTCAAAGACAGAATGTTTTCACTTTTTGACAGGGAACCTTATGCTTAGCACAGATGGAGTGAACACTGCCGTTTGTCTCTCTGAGCTCATCTCAGCACAGTAAACAAATTAGAGATCCATTAATTATATTTCACAACAGTCATGATCTGCAAATTAGGACTAAAGGAGCTCATTTTGAGGACTCTGCTGTACTGGTAATTGCATGGTAATTTGGTCACAAATGCAATTATTCCAACCCTTCCTGTTCTGAGGTTTTGCTAGTTTCCGCTTCTTCTGTCATCTTCTATATTTTCCTCATAGTTAAACATGTATAATAGCGTTTGATGTTTTAAAAAATTTAAGTACAACATAATTTCGATTGATAAATGTATTTGTTAAATGATACTAAAATTTTAAATATATATATTTCATCAATTTCCCAAAAATAAAAGCATACTGACACACTATATCTGAACTGACTGAACGACAGTAATTAATTTTTTAACCACCAAACTTATAAGTCATGGTGTTGAAGGCAGTCTTGTTCAGACATGGCATGGCAACAGTGTGAACATTTATCCAATTCTGAATTCATATCTTGCTCTGAGTCAACTGGTGTCTGATAACCAGGCAGAAAATAAAGATTAATTGTCACGTGTTGATACAACAAAAAAAAAAAAAAAACAACCCCCTGCTTTTGCGTTGGTGCTTTTTGTTTAACGTTATCTAACTCAAAACTTATGTATTAAATATTGTATTCAGCCTTTATCATAATTTTTTTAAATATTCTATAGATCGCAGGTGTCAGGCAAAGTCTTTGTATCTCCATTAAAATTTTGTAAATTTTGTTGATGACCGCTGACCTTTAAGTTACTTAGCAGCCATGAGAAGGAGAAGCAGCATCAATGCATCAATAGTAGAAACATCTACTGGAAAGATTGTTGCCCTTGCTGCTCACAATAATGACCAACACAGCAGCACATGCTCTGTACAATAAACTGATGAACCAACCTTTTACACCATATACGACCTTTGTAAAAGTAATTTTTTACAATGACCTTCTGTGCCCAGAGGGAACTCTTCTCGGAGGAAACACACACGCTTGCTGTGCTTTTATATGCACTTGTTTTGTTTTTCTGCAGCAAATCAATTTCCCATCAGAGTTATTAAGGTGCTTTTCAATTTAGTTTGAATCATAAAATACTAGACAAGCACATAGACTCTTTCAGTATGAATTTTATTGATCAATACCAATCAGCCTTCTGTATATGACATAAACTTATAAACGTGCAAACATCTTTTGTCATCAATCCAACAGATTGTAAACATGGTCTTACAACTTTACTGACCAAACACGAACCCATAAAACTTTAAAAAATATGTATGCTTTATCTATACTATAAGAAATAATCTTTGCCAAGATTAAAACACTGTCAGTTTTAACAAAGATAAGCTTAACGCAATTTTAGTTAGACCCAAGATCTAAAATCAATTAAGCAAATGCATTAAAGCTGTTTTTGTTCAGATATTTTTTATGTTGCTGTTTTATTGTTCCCTATTAGGAAAAAAAAAATCCCCCAAGTATTCATTTAACATTTGAAATGCTAATGCGTATTTGATATTTAAGAGGCTGTGGCTGGATTGCATTCAACTCCCTCTAAAATGCTCTTTTGCAAAGGCTAAACTCATATAAATATTTATTTTTACTGTTGACCATGGTCCCAGCCTTCCTCTGAATGTTCCTGATAGCATTCCCTTTTATACTGTCTCCATTAATGTCTATATTTAGAAAGTATTAGCCAGAGGATTAAGAAACCCACGAATTACTGCAGACAAAAGCTAGGAAAAGAAAAAAAGGTAAAATATGAGCAAATGATTAACATTCCGAGCACAAAAGCAAATTCAGGATTTCTTCATGGTCCCGCTTCACCACCTTCGTATATGGCGTTTGAAATCTCCCAACATTGAGCTCTTTGATCTGGAAGCTATAGAGCATTTGCATTTTCCTCTGTGCCTCTATCATGCATTTTCTGCTGCTTTATTGCCGTTTGTCAAAAAGTGTATTATGGCTTCCAGTTTTATTACTGTTCCTACTTCAATATCTCTGCTTGTGTGACTCTGTCTTTCAGGATGTGTTAATTTTTTTTAAAAAAAGCCTTGGAGGGGGTTGTCAGCAGAGATCACTGCCACCTGCCCATCCACGTGGCTGTCACTTTAGAAGATTTGCTTGCTCTTTATTTATTTTACCTTTCTGCTGAGCACAGCAGCTGCGGTGAATGTGAGCCATCCAGCCGACAAAGCGCTGATTAATTGTCTGCCTGCAACAGGAGAGAATGAAAGCAGCGAGGGAGGAGATGAGCAGTAAAAAGAGGAGCATAGGAATGACTGTCCATGCATGCTTTGAACAAGTTTAACTGGAAAGAGCATCTGCATGCCTATCTGCTTCCCTTTGAGCTCTTAGGGACATGTCCAGTGTGCATCCGTCTTTATTACGAGTTGCTGTACGACTCAGGTATGCAGGTGTTTTGTGCTTGTGGACGTGTAAATGTAGTGTTTTTAACCAGCTGATGTTCTGGGCTCTGCTGTCCCTGCAGGAGGTCAGATGTGTGACATCTCATCAGCTATAGGCTGTATTTGAGATAAGTGAGGAATCAATATTTATTGATTGGGAGTAGCTGCCACCAGAAGCTCTTCACTTTCCCCCCATGGTTTTGTCTGAGTATAGCGAGCAGATGGCCCTTTACCCAGTCCTGCTTGAGAAACGGGACGTGTTTAGTGGCCCAGACACAACCTCTCAGTGGGGACTCATCTGTGTCATCCATCCTCTCCAACACACCGACAAATTCAGATTCTCATTCAGACACACACACACACACACACACACACACACACACACACACACACACACACACACACACAGACACTATGGCACTATCATAAAAAGAAACATAAGTGTATAAAACCAACTGATTTTAAAGAAAACTGAGAAATCCTTTTTGGATAAAATGCTGTTTTGTAGTTTTACTACTGTTGCTCTCCTCATCTGAGTGAGTGAGTGAGTAGGTGTAAATCAATCTCTGAGTGATGTGCAGTAAATGCCTAAATGTTGATGTACTACCCTCATGCTTACTGAACCTTAACCATTGAGGAAATGAGCTTGGATTTCCCACAATCCCTCAAAACCCTCCCACTCATCGATTCAGGGCGGATTTACTGTCCCAGATCGTCTACGATTGCTGACACTATAGTCATCTTACCACATAGCTCAAGTACACACAGTTGTGTCTCTTTCAGCTTGCTGGCTGGAATATTAAATAGTGAACATTAAAGTCACTGCCTCCGAACAGGTGTGGAGGTCAAGCTGACTCTTACTGAAAAACAAAATGTCACATAAGCAGAATAAGTGAAAGAGGGAGAAGAATAAGACATCATTCTGTAATTTAACACAAGAGCTTTCAGAATAGAATTCAGAAAATTAAGAACAGAATTTAAAATCTTTTTTCTAACAACGCTCTCAACAACCAAGCTCCATCTTATGTTAAAGATGTTATTGTTCCATATTTTCCAAACAGAGCACTTTGCTCACAGACTGCAGGTTTGCTGCTACAGGTATAGACTGCTGGAGGACAAACTGACCACATTTCCTCACTCTGCTGCTGTCTTTATTCTCTCTATTTATACATTACATTATTGATGACATTAATCTGTGTCTGTCTTCTCTAAAGATTGGTAATGAATCTGATGCTGAAAATGGCATTTAAAAAACATGTAAAAAAGTACAGCTGTATGATTAATCACACAAAAACAAGAACCAACACGGGCGAGCAGACAAAAGGACTAACTCATTTTTATGTAGAAATTCAGGATTTCACAATAACGTCCTTTGTCTGAGTTAAAAGCTTAAGCACAAATCTGACGGATGGAGAAATTACAGCAGAAAGCAAAGGCGTGCATTACCAAATCAACCTTTTATCTCAAACAATTAAGAAACTTACTGGAACGGGAATGACACTTTGATCATCAGAATAGTTGTGTGATTGTCTCAGTGTCTGCACAACCTTGAATTTTAAAATCTGCGGGCCAAAAATAGCAGAGCAGATGTTCATGAATAAATACATGTTTTTTTTGTGATGTCAGACGTTTGCACCTTTATTCTAAAACCTTTACTTTGTACTTTAAAGGTTACTCCAGCAGAAGTAAAAGGTGTATACCTTGTTAAAATGTTCTCTTAGGAACTCGAGATTACACAAAGAGGGGTTTTAAAAAGCTCACATCTCTTTTTGTTTTTTTATATAATGCTTTTACCCAGGTGTGTCTGAGTGTTCGTTTGTCTGTTGTGTTAGCAAAATATGTCATAAACTAGTGGACAGATTTTAATCAAACTTTAGAAAAGAATCACTAGATAGACATCTACAACTGATACATTTTTCTGAGTCAATCCTAATTAAGATGGCTGCCACAGCAAAGTGATCCCAAAAATGGCTCAAAGTCAGCTGATTTCACAAATACTGGGCAAAAAATGTGGAGCGGCAGCACAAAACCCCATTTTCAAGGTTTGACCAAAATGGCTATAACTCTGTCATTTCATAGAGTAAGATGAAAAAGCCTTCAAGGAATGGTAGGCCTTTAAGTATACAGATTTTTGAAAAAGTAGTTTTAAAAATGTATTTTATACTTTTCACTAGGAGACACCTCTTTTTTGAGTTAAAATATCAAAGTCTAACTAAAAAAAATGAAAAAAAAACAAACGAGAGAGTCTTACCATTCACCCTAAAGAATTATTCCTAACCCGAAGGCTTTTCTCAGTGTCACTCACATGACCCTTGCTGCCCAGAGAAGACACTCGTGACCTGCTAAAAACACTGTTTTGCTTTCCCATCAGACACAGGATATTTGTATCAACAGGGGAGGACAGCACGCTGAGACATCCTGAATGCTGCAAACCCCAACAGATGTTGTGGCTTCACTCTTATAAACAATTGCATCAGCTTCTCTGTGAAAAAGAAAAAGGATAAAAACAAGATTTCTAGGGTTTTCTTTCTTTAATAACACTGTACATGTTGGCCAGACTTTTAAATTGCCCCCTCTTTCATTTACACAGAGTAATATATACACATAATTGTGCTTTCGAAACACTGCTTTATACCAGCACTTAAGGTAATCTTCAATGAACTGATCTATAATCTGCTACTTAAGCATAAGTACCCTGCAGGGTGACGGTGCACTCATGAAGATGAAACCAGGAGGAGCCGCACATCAGAAGTTGTGATGTCAGCACTTGTGATGAGCTTTAATGAGCACTGTATGTTGAGGGAATCACACCAATGTCAGGTTATTTATGTGCTAAAAGCTAAGTGGAGTTTAGGCCTGTGATCAATGTTAAGTGGCCCTTCATCTCAAATAAAAAGTATGCCTCATTAATTAGATGACACAGTAGGATGTTTTGAGTAAATGATACCATCTGCAATCGGCACACATCCACTCCTGTTATGCGTGGATAATTTAGTGTCTGGTGTATTTACAGTAGACTTTTGTAGCACTCGCTTTGTGCACATGGCAATTAATAAAGCAGTTTATGGAGCAGAGAGAACTGAATGGAGGAAGGCTAATTTCATTATGTAAACGCAGAGGTCCCTGTGCAAACCAATCACGTCTAAGGCTTGAATGTCTCATCAAGCTTAACAGACAAGAAGCTCTTCTCATTTCTTGCAGATGTAATGTTATTTTAATCCTGCCAGGTTCTGCTGTTTGTCTTCATGTTTGGCACTCGTAACGACACTCTGAGTTTCTGCAGGAAGTAACAATGAATCTAATCAATATATACCGATACACTTAACCCCAAGCTCGTCTGTTTTATCCCTATCCTTTGTCACTTCTTAGCTTTTACAGTAATTTTAGCTCCAACTACATCTGACTTTAATAACACACCTCCCTAAAAGTATATCCAATTGTTCAGTTTTAGTAACACACTAGAGGGAATCTAATAAAACCTTAAAAGAAAAACATTTAGGTAGAACTGCATTCAAATATATGCAGTGGATCCAGTCAGTGAGGTCATCTCTGTGGTAAGTGGTGAGCTGTTCGGGGGTTTGATTTTTGTCAGCTGTGACTAACAGTGATTCAGGGAAGCGTGTTTAATGATTCAAAGGTTGACTGGAAGAACTACAACTCCCTGCAGTCTTTTCCTCTTTTTTTTTCCATAGTGTTTAAAATCCTACAGCCCTACTCCTATCATTTAAATGAATTAGACATTATATGGCTTTTCCAGATTTGCCCATTAACCCTGTTTGCTGACTTGACTGGCCCTAATAGCTGTCCTAGTTTGTGGTTTATGCATGCCGGTCAAATGATGCTGTGTGCTGAAAATGGAGAAGCACAGATGACATCATAATCACACCCCTGGGCAATGCAGAAAAGGACTTAAAGGGATACTTCAGATCTTTGGAAGTGGATTTCTGTAGAAAGGTTATGAACAATTAATATCTTACTTGTTGTAGGTAGCTCTTTGAACAACCTCAGTTTGAAGAATCAGAGTTTATTTTTGACCAAATTGTTAGGCTAATGTCTAGTTTGAGGGGGACTGAGACATGCCGCAATCTACTTTGTGTCACCAGTAGCACTAGCTAATGCTGCTATTTGCACTAGCAAATAACCATCCTAATCTATGTGAATAACCATATAATGCAAAACTGATAGCAATGTAAAAGTTTATAAAATGCATGAACTACAATGAAATGATTGAGATCAGAGTGAGGATGACAGCCATCCACTTTGGTCTTGTCCCCCCGTGGACCAGCTATTAGCACATCAATCCAGTCAGAATTAAGGGGCTAGCATTTCTCGAAGGAATACATATCCCCTGCTGCCTTTCATCCCAGAGTTTTAAATTAGGACCATTTCTGGATGAGAAGGAACAGAGATGTAGCTGTCGTGGTCAAACCTTAAAACAAACGGGATCTAATGCAATATTGTGAGCTCTTGTGAGACATGTTTGTGCTTGGAGTATGTGTTGAGGATGACTCTTAACTACTACCACATCAAACTCTAGCTCAGTGTCTGTAAATATAACAAAGTTATAGCCATTTTTGTGTTGGATACTGACAAATAGCTGTGGTGGCAAAATTGACTCTAAAAGTAAAGCAGTTGTAGAGGTACATCTATTAATTACTTTCTGAGAATTTCATTAAAATCTGTTTAGTGGTTCATGAGATATTTTGCTAACAGACAGACAGGCTTGACTCCAATAGGTAATGGCAATTTTTTAAAACAAATCTCGTACAATCAGCTAGTGTTTGGAGTTTAGGTTGTGGTTGACTCTTAGCTGCAAGCAAATCAAAAATTAGATCCAAAACAGTAAAAATTTTGTAGTTATAGCCATTTTTGGTTTTGCTAAGGTTCCTTAGCTGTGGTGGTTATCTTAAATTGAATTGCCCCAAAGGCTAATCTGTTGTAGATGTACATCCAATGATTGCTTTCAGAGAGTTTCATTAAAATTCATCTTCTGTTTCATGAGCTATTTTACTAACAGACAGGCCAATAAACACACACAGACATGGGCTAAAACATTATCGTCCTTTTACCTTTTTGAACTGGTTGTTCAAAAAGCTACCTGCACCAGGTAAGATGTTAATTATTCATAACCTTTCTACAGAACCCTTGGATGCTTGAAAATACATTAAAATAAATACTGCTTTAAAAGTGCACTCCAGTAGGTGTTTTTGTCTCGTGCGTTGACTTTACACTAAATCTGATCTAATATAACCCTGCTGAAGCTGTATTGAGCAATGTCCCATGAATTTAGTCTTAGAAAAATTTCATTATCTCTTACATTCATCATCACAGTGTTGTGCTCAGTCTGAAGGGTGGCTAAAACTCAGCAAGGGAGAGATCTGCACAGATGCTGAGAGCCTCCAGTCTAAAGAGGAGAGCCATCCTCTCACCTTGCACAGACAGAAATGAGGTTACTCCTGAGTTGGCACCAGAACAAAGCTCTCCAACAGCTGCTTGATAATGTGTAACCATTCATTACACTGTGCCTCATGTCTCAAGTCTGGCCTATGTCGCGGCCTGGAGAACCACCTTATTTTCTTTGCATGAAGGCATTACGTAAGAAAGAGTTGCACAATCTTATCCCCACATACATCACTGTTTGTTAATGATTATTTCATTCATGAATTATGCACAACCTGGGTCTCCTTTGGGACATAATCTAATATTTTGCAATCTGAAACTAAACTGTTAGGTGGCTGGTTGTATTAAGTTATTCAGGTAGTTGTGTTAAGGTTATGTTTTGCCTAAAAAGCAGTTTTGTATGTATTGGCACGCAACAGGAAACCATTTTCGTTAAGTCAGCAGTGCATTTGTATCACATTATGACCAGAGGTTCACCAAAGTAGAATATGTGATGCAACCCAGAGAACCCAGTTCATTTTTTCCCTCTGTTTTCTTTCATTTTCTGTTACTTAACTAGATGCAGTTAAAATATATTTACACAGAGCACTTTATGCCTCCTTCAGAAGGATAAACACGGCGTCTCACTTTCGTTTAGGCTCCCACTTCGGCTAAATGGTTTTAGGTTGTTTGAGAAGGGATGATAAGCTGTAGCGCGGCGCTGCATTGTTCACCCTGGCAATGTGGGCTGCATTTGAGAAATGTCTGCTTCTGCCAAAAAGGATGTGCTGGTGTAGATTATCAGTCATCCAGGACATGGTAAATCCAAAAAAGGTTAAAA
>JAOXNZ010000012.1:10462932-10474988 GCA_028566095.1 Kryptolebias brasiliensis | reverse complement strand
CTTGGGTTCAGTCCTCCATCATTTCGCCACCCGTTCCCTCTCCCCCTCATGGGTTACCCCTTTCAGAGCCCGCTGGGAAACACATGTTTGCGTATTTTCCTGTGGTGAGTTGTCAGCTGGGAATTAACATCCTTTGATAAATACCAACAACAACAACACACATTGTTCCCACAAGTTTGTGTTCACAGGCTGTTCATTTTTCCTCACAGACCTCCCCACTGGATGGGAAGAGGGATTTACCTTCGAGGGAGCACGATGCTTTATCAAGTGAGTTGAACAACCTTCCACAACGCCCGCACCTATCCCCATCTTTGACTCCACACATGTTTTAGGATGTAATAGTAAGAATGAAGAAATCAAAGTTTTTCACTGTTGGCACACCACCTTAATGTTTTGACCATAAACAGAAAACTATTCATTTCTACTTCAGTGACCTCAGAGGTATGAAACGTTCAACCAATCTCCCGTTGCCTCTGAAAGTTTGGACGGTGTTAGCAGTAAATATTGAAAGGCTGTAAATGCAGAACCTTTACTCCCTTTGTCTTTGCTAGAGGCTGTCACAAAAGTTAATGATTACGCAGTAACATGGTGCAACAACCCACACTGGGTCAAGTGTGGTTTGTGAGCTGATTTTATTTATTCAATATTACGTTGCTCAGAACTTACCTTAATTGAACCACGGTATAATTTTTTTCTGTTTTTCTCACATTTCTCATCACTGCTTGGGTTTAAATGGTCTGCTTGCCGTTGAGAATGATACCTGTCTGAAAACTGCCACACACTGTGAAACTTTTATAACGTAGGTGACATTGTGCAGCGTGGCGCTTATAAATATGTGTAAGCATCAAGTTAAATGTACGTATACTGTGTGGACTTATGACACATAACAGTGTTCTTTGCTGACACAACATGAGAAGTGTCAGTATCTTGTTGATTTGCTTGTCTCAGCTGCTGGTTTATGATTTAGGGCTGTTGTCTGTTTTATGTTTTTGCTTAAGAAATGACTGTGTCCACATTCGCTTATCACTGCCCATCCATAATATCAGCTTCTTGAAGGAGTGTCCCATTTTGTAGTGGAATATTAACCACTACCCTTTGTGTCTTCAAATGTAGAGGTTATAGCAGGGGTGAGGAAAAGGGCTGACACAAGGAGGGGGAATTCAGCCAAAGTACCACCACGTTTTATTTACATCGGCCATTTTTCGACTGTGAGAGCCCCATTTCACAAAATGTGTAGTATTGGTAGGCTGTAAATCTAGATATATAGATATATAGATATACACAGGTCCACTTCCCATAGAAGTTTTGATTTAAAGTCTCCTTTTGTTATTTTTGTTTGTGTATCATATCCAGGAGTGCTCATTTTTTAGCTGTGTGACAAAGCTAATGCAATATGTCCTCCATGTCCACTCAAACACAGTTCAGTTTGTGTCCCTCTTTTGTGCGAAGCGCAGCATCCACATATTTTTGTGTGTATCCATCTTCTACATGCCTTTGAACTAAAATATATTTCACATTCTCTTCTCTCCCATAGTAGTCAGATGCATGGAGCTAATTAAAAGAGATCACAAGCGCTGTCACACAGTCAGTAAAGATTCATCATCTGCCCTCTAAATCCAAGATTAGGAGTGAAATGTTATTTTGCATGTTCTCCTGAGATACTCCCCCTCACGCTGCATGTATAGATATTTTGAAGACAAACCTGCCAAAATACCATAATGCCACTGAACTGATGATATCGCGGATGAAGGATATTACGCCTTATTATCCCCTCCTGAATCCCCTCTTCTTTTAGACTTCCTCGCAAAGCTTCTTCACGTGGCAGTTTGCCAGGCGGTCTGAGTGAAAGGCAGTGATTTTTATATTCCACTATTTTATCACAGCTTCTCACTGCAAAACAGATTTGGGGAGCACATTCATTAAGTGGATCACTATGATTCTGACTCAGTCCAGTGATGCATGCCCGCTGCGTTTTTTTTTTAGCAAGAGGAAAACAATTTGCTTCATGCAACGGCTGAATTTTAAACAAGGCTTAAGACAAGACGGAGAGAATAGCATTTATATTCAAGGCAAGGCTGGTGAATGCTGTTGAATGGAGTCACCGCGAACAAACCATCACCAAACAATATGCTCTGAGCTTGGAAAGTGCCTATCTGTGTCTCTAATTTAAAATAAAGAACTGAGTGAAAACTGAACTCTGAGCTCCCCTCACAGAACATCATTAGATTCACAACATTCTCTGTTTGTGCACTAATACACACTGTACTTTTTCAAGTATAATGAAAGCTGATGCGTAGTTTGTGAGTGCAATGCATAACATCAGCCTCGTGATAAAGGCTTTTCCACGCACGGTGCGTTTTATTTCTGACATATTTCCCCGGCTTGTTCGCTCGGTCCCTTCTTGTTTTTACTCAACAAGAGGCTTCAGAATTCCAGTTATGCGGTCACTAAAGCCAGAGTCATAAAGACGGCTGTGCATCAGTCCAAAACAAGATCAGTGTTTTACTGGGATCACTGTCTTTTAGATGTGTTGAAACTTTAAATAATAATAATAAGGCTGTGTAAAACCACCCCTGTTAATTTCCTCATGACTCATAGTTTTGACATGAGATTTGTTGACAGGTTTATGTGATAACTGTAACTTTGGTCGTCCCTGGGACATTTTGAGGCTTCATGTGAGGCTGCCAGTAAAAGCCTCTGAGAACTGTCCAACACCATTCGCCTGCTGACAGCTAAATAAGCGTGTGTCCTATGTCATTACTACTTTGTCATCAATTTTACGTTGTTTAATATTAAAGGATTAAGACTGTTTGGGTTTTCCTTATATAAAAGAAGCATACAAACGACAAAAAGAAAGAAGCAATTTCTTATATTAAATGCAGGACAATTCACTGATTTGTCTCTGTGACTCTTTTTGGTTAGCAAATAATGCAAAAGGATCTGGCTTATTCACACGCTGGCTGTGTGATTTGGCTGTTATCGTCGGGGTCACACAGTGTGAGCATCAAGCATCAGATTGTGCTGACGCAGACTGTCCTCTGTTGGGCGGTGCTGAAAAAGGATGAGTTACAGGTTTTTGGTGTGACAGTGTAAAGAGAAGGGGCGGTTCATTCTAAGGTTTGACTGAAGTACAGCGAGTTGTGAATGAGTGAAGGTGGAAATAGAACTGTGTGTGGCTCACTCTTCTTATTTCTTTTTTGTGTTTTTAGATTGCATGTAGGTGGCCCGGTGTTGCCCTGACAATGGGATCTGAGAGATTTTGAAATTTCAAGCTGTTAGATTTTTATTTTTCTTACAGGAAAACTCAAAAATCTGTATGTTGTGTATGTTTTGCAATAGGGCTTGAAGACATGAAAACGTGTTTGTTGGGATTCTGCAGTGAGAAATGTCGGATTGAATTCAGTGAAAGTGCCTATGCATCTTCATACGATCAATGACATCTTTGTGTTGGATGGTATGTAGCTCACTGAAGACAGAGCAGTGACTTAAAAGCACCCATTGAAGATGTTTTAGCTGACAGCTAAAGAACCCAGAAATAACTAGAGAAATAACATTTTCTGCAAAAATGCAGGGTGAACGCTGAGTGGTAAATGACTGCTGAAATTTGCTGAAGAAGCTGAAACTGAGTTATTAAATCTAAAAGAAGCAGTGTACCAGTTAAAAGGAGAAAAATGCTAGCTAAAAGTAGCAAAAGGTTATGTAAAAGTAGCAAAAGGCTACCTAAATGTTGAAAAGGGGCTAGCTAAAAGCTAAATGTAGTAGAAATGCAACTAAAAGTAAAAGAACAGTAACTTAAAACTAAAAGTAACAAACTGGTTGCTAGGACCTAAAAGTAGCAGAATGGAAATAGGCTAGCCTAATGATAAAAGTAGCAGAATGGTACCTAAATGCTAACAGCCACAGAAATGTAGCTAAAAGCTAAAAGTAGTCAAAGGCTACCTAAAAGTTAAAAGTAGCACAGAACGTGCTTGAAGCTAGAAGTAGCAAAAGACTAGCTAAAAACTAAAAGTAGCATAGAAAGACAATAATAGAGCAAGTATGTTGAAGCAGATTTCAACAAGAACAATATTTTTGAAGGAACTGAAGACATTTCAATGCAGTTTTATGGGGTAAATACTTGTAAATAAAGTAAAATACTTTGAAAAGTATAAAAGCTGCGAAAACCTGAAGTCATAGCCCTGAATGAGCTGAATATTTTGATACACAAATGGCTAAAATAGCACAAAGTATGCAGAAGTAATTAGATTTCAAAAAACACACGGGAAAAATAAAAAACAGGAAACAATAGTGTGAATGCTGAGTCAGCATTCACACTATTACTGAACTTACAAAGTGTGCCAGATTTATCTTCACATCCAACCTTTCTACTTCTTTGGTCCTGAATGAGCTGCAGCTGTAATTCATACATTACAGTAGCAGGCACCTTCTTTTGTGAATAAACTCATCTGATACTGTACATTATACGGTATGTTAAAAGCCGAAAACTGGAACTCATATCTAGTCTGTGCGAGCTTCTTGAGCTCAGCTTTGTGACTCAGAAAAGAGAAGAGAGACACAAGAAAAGGTTTACTCTATGTTTCACAGTTAGGTAAAACTTTCTGTGATCTTTCTCACCATGCATAGAGTACTGTTGTTTTTTTTCTGCAAAAAAACAGCATTTTAATAAGACTGTAAGACAGTTTAAGTTGGGCCTAATTAAAAAAAAATTGAGGCTAGTTGTTGGAGCGTTTGTCACATTATGCTAAGGAGGACGTTACAGAAGGTTACAGAAATGTTTATCAAAGGTAAAACGGATTGGCGTCAGTGTGACTGGTTGCAGAGGTCGTAATATTACGCTGGCACAGTATTGACTTCATTTAGGAGTCTGTTGCCACATGGATGCAGGATTGTTTGCAGCAATTATCTTCCGAATAGACAGGTGCAGATTGATGACAATTTCCTCCTCTGGTTTGCTGTTTTGGTTTCATTAATTTTGTTTGGGAAACAAGAAAAGAAAATGACTGCAGAAGCCTGAGCTAATTGCTTGAGGATATGCAATTAGATAGCTGTTATCTTGTTTTGAGGATGAATGAGTGAATAATGAGTACTCTTTACCTGCATGTTGCTGCTGAGCTAAAGTCCAGATTGATTGCTCAGTTTCTGAGGTTCATCAGCATAAAGTGCAACATAAAATATAGATATTGCTTCAGTTGGCTCTGCAACCATCGCTTTCATTAGGTTAATCACTTACTTCTGCATAATTCAACACTCAGAAAAAAGAAAAAAACGGATGCCAAGTGAAATCTGGCCAATGATGACAAAAATATCTCCAGAGAAACTGTGTTTAGTCGTCGGCTCATTTTCTGCTTTGAAGGCCCACACACTCGCTGACTGCACAATTAACAGTAGGAGTGTTGGGTTGCTCTGATCAAAACGAGGCTGCAGAATTTGTCATGCAAGGCCACAAACCCGTTTTTAATAACCCTTTTCTTTCTTTTAAAGTAATTAAGTGTAAAAGCATCTGCTTGTTATGATGACAAAAAGTGTCAAAGAGCACTCAGAAACATTTTTATTTCCTGCGAATAAAAGTTTTTATTACTGACATATAAAGGTTCTGGTTTCAATCAAACACGACACCTGTCAGAGTGAAGCAAACAAGCACTGCTTGCTGTAAGACACACTGAAGTTTAAAACATCATTCTTTTTTAAAGTCCTTATGTACTCGGCACCAAAATATTGAAGATTTGACCTTACTACTTAAAGATTTTTTATTTTTTTTATTTTTTTTAGACAGCTGATTGACAAACTCAGTTCAATTTGTCTATCTCATCTGTTTTCCTCTGTAGCTTCATTTTCAGACTCTAAAACCTCAAGCTTCAACAAAATGAGTGATCTGAAGAACGGTAGCGTGTCACCGCAGGGTACCTATTTGAGTGGCATTAGACAAAGTGAATAAAAATCAGCGATGTATGAGCTCAAGCTGATCCTCGTTTCTATCTCTTGATTTGTTGCTGGTGTTTTTTGTAACCTGAAATCTAGGAATAGCTGAGGGCTGAGGTCTTCATCTTTCAGACCAGCACTGATGAGAGTCGGGCGGGTGCAGCAGACGTGTAAGCCTCCTCCTGCTCTGTAGGGAACAAGCTCCTAACTGGGAGCTAAGCCTTGTATCAGACCTCGTTATGTAACCCTGAAAATTCAGTCACAGCAGTCAGGATATGAGAAGACCAAGCTTTTGAACAGTAAATTAAATAAAGTAGAAGACATCATTGTAAATTGATTTGATTAATTGGGTAAATTGCCACCTTTTGAACGCCTCATTTAGGTTATTTAAACCATAACTAGTAAAGAGAAAGAAAGCCACTTGATTTGTGGAGAGTTTTTCTTAACAACTGCTTTTCATAAAATGTGTTGCTAATACTTGCATTATTTAATTATTACATGAATATATTTAACCCTATTCAAGTTTATAAATCCGTTTTCTGCTGCTTATCCGTGGTCAGATCGTGGAGGCGACAGGTCCAGAAAGGAAACCCAGACATCCCTTTCCCCAACAACACTCTCCAGCTCTTCTTAGGGGGGGGGATTCCAAGGTGTCCCCAGCCCAGAGAGGAAACCTAATCCCACCAGTAACTTCTGGGTCTGCCTGGGTTCTCCTTCTAGTGGGATGTGCCTGGGAAACCCTCAAAGTGTGGTCCTCAGGAGGCATCCTGTTCAGACACCTGAACCACCTCAACTGACTCCTTTTGATTCAGAGGAGCACCATCTTCCCCCCAGATAAGGGAGCTCCTCACCTTATCTCTAAGCCCATTTCAGTTTCTGAGATTTCTTTCTTTTGGGCATCATTTATACCTCAGAACTATAGCTGAAGGCTAAATCTTAGTCTTAGTCTTTCGACTCAGCTCCTTTTTCACCAAGACAGACTTTAGCAACTCCCTCATCACTGCGGACGAGACCCCAATCCGACGATCCATCTCTCGCTCCATGCTACCATAACAAGACGTGAACTCCTCCTCTTCAGGCAGAAACTCACCCTTGACCTGAGGGGGAATTCTGCCTTTTACGGTTGAGAACCATGGCCTCAGACTTAGAGGAGCTGACTCTCATCTCAGCTGCTTCACACTCAGCTACGAACCGCTCCATTGGAAGCTGAAGGTCATATCTTGAAGATGGCAACAGAACCATCATCTGCATCAAGCAGAGACAAGACCCTGAGGTTCCCCAACCAGACATTCTCCTCTTCATCTCTTGAGATTGTGTCCATGAACACCGCAAGCAGGATCAGAGACAAGGGACTGCCTTGATGAAGTCCAACCTGCACCAGGAACGAGCTCCACTCTGTGCTAAATTTTATAAAATTTAATGAAAATATACCATACACACATTCAGAATGCTACAAATATTAATTACATGATATATATATTTTTTATATTAGGCAAAAGCAGGTTACCTCTGCATCTCCTGCTGATGAAGTCCAATCAAACAAAACCAAATTAAACTCATTCTATGTAGGTTTCCCTGGGTTGTTCTGACACGTGCTCTTCTTTTTGTATTTCAATTTAAATAAATCTTTAATAACAATCTGTTGTTCTGCATGGAACTCGTCCTTCTTCCTGGCACCTTAAAGTGCACAAAGAAAGTAATCACAAGGCAAGCAAGTAAATCCAGTTTTTCATTTAGATTGCTGGAGCTGCAGCCTGCTCCAGCATGCACTTCACGAAAGACAAATTGCATATTTAAGTTAGTCGCACAAAGAAAGACCATGTCCATGTCTTGTTTGAGGAGACTTGAGCACGTATAGAAAATAGTCACAAGTGACAACGTGATCTGACTAATACTGGAAATGGACTTCTGTGTAGTTGTTTGTGTCCTGAGGACGACTGTCTATCAAAACAAACTGTTCCCACCAGGCTGACAGCATAAATTTATTGGATAAAAATAGCTTGCATTTACAAGTTAAACATGGCTTTTTGCGTCTTATGGGTTTTTGCTTTAGGTGACGAGTCCTTCTGACTTGTTTTTCTCACGTGCCTTTAATTCTGTGTAGATTAGAGTTAAGTGTTTTCACTGATTCGTTAGAAAAAATAATTGATGCTTTATGTAGATTGGCCTTTAAACAAACATTAAAAGATGAAACACCTAATCCATTATAGATTTTGATACAACTTTCTATTTTTAGTGCAAATTGCCATGCTCAAGTGTAAAACAAAAAAGGAAAAAAAAATGAACTGTGGGAAATGTTTATTACTGAACACAGTGATTTTAAAGGTAATTTCTTCCATAACCATTGTTCAAGTGGTTTCCGGTGGTATGTTTATCGATTTGTAAGAAACTGCCATTCACATGACTAATCTGAACAAAAATCACACACTGGGACGGCGTCTAATTTCAACTGCAGGGTCCTGAGAGAATTTTTAATTACCCTCTTTGCAGGGGGAGGTTCTGATGGCTGGGACCGCTGACTCAACAGATCCGTCGGTGCTTGATACTCTCGCAGCTCACTTGTGTGCATAATTTGATTTAAGATGGGAACTGAGTAGATCTGAATCTGCTCTGCATCATCTCCATTTCTGGCTCCATGACTCCTCTTTGTGGAGTTTGGTGCTGACTGGGAGACAGTCAGCTTTGAGCTGCTTAGACGGCTCTCTTTTGGTCTCTGTGGAGTCTCTGCCATCTGGATTGCACTGGAAGAAAGCAGCATATCTGTTTGGTGTTTGAATGCTCTGTGTGTGAACACATGTGGAATAAATCCTCTGAAGTAGGTGATTGCTCCAGGAGCTGATGGAGACAAAATCCACATCAGACCAAGTTTGCATAAGTGAAATACTGTGTTGTTTTTAAATTCTGTGAAATTATAATTTACCTTTTCTCTTTCTTAGGATTTTGTTTAGGCAAACTTTATTAGGAATATGTCCATTATTTGGGTATGTGTGGTTAGTCCTGGCTGCAGAATTTCATTGTAGGCTGACTGGGTTTAGCAAAGGGGCACACAGAGGAGAGCGATTCTTGTCCCTAAAGCCGCTTAGTTACATGGTGTCTTTGATTTAATGCTGAGAAAGCTGTTGAACTCTATTAATCCCTGTTTAAATCTGCGATGAGCCATCTTTCGCTGATGTTGTGCCAGGTTCAGTCTGAGGGCAGATGCCTTCATGGGGGTTCGTCCTGATGGTCTTCAGACTTTATCTCGTCTGAAAAAGGAAACTCGGTTTGTGATATTTGTTACTGTTTATCTTTCAGTTTGTCATAACTTGTAATTCTTGTTATTCCCTCCCTCCTGTTTTGCAGCACTTGACTTTATTTTTCATACTTACAGTTTAACTGATGTCAGATGTTCTTGATGCACCATTCAGCCTGACTGGCTGCTTTTGAAAGGCTCGTTTAGATGAGAAACTCACAGGACATTTCGATGCATTAGTTGACTCTTTCATCTGGACATTGAAAGCATATTTTGCTTCCAAATTGACAGATTTTATTTTTGGAACATATTATTTCTTCTGCTTTTTCCTGGGCACCTCCTGTGCTCTGAAAATGTTACAGCTGTGATTGTGTGCCCTGAAAAAAGCCTGCACTTTCTCTCCCCGTCTTTATCTTGCCCCCTCTGCTTCCCTTGTCTGTCTGCTTCAGTTCAGTGGACGGAGCACGGCCCAGTTGTTTTCCAGATGGTCTGTGATGATTAGGGAGCTCTTGGAAGACATCACTTCGCTCAAATGCTCTACAGCTGTGAGCTTATGGAACGCCATGTTAAAGTGTCCTCAGAGAACTTTGGACTAATGAACAGTTTCCTGAGACAGAATGTTACAAATTCATTCTCTTAATTTGCCTTTAAATAGCCTGACGAAAGTGGCCTTTTCTTTTTCTTCTTTTTTTTGTTGCTCAGCAGTGTTCTGTTGTCATTCACACGCTGATGAAAATGGCCCATGGAAATATTGCAGCCTATCTGTTTTTTGGTTTTTTTTTTCACAGGTGAAGTGCTAAACTGATGTACAGGACGTTGCCAGATTTTCAATTTAGCAGCAGCATTGGAGAGATTGAAATCATGCCCTTCTAGTTCTGCTGCTTTGGTTTGTTCACTCACTGTACTGTTCTTGCAGCCCTCAAATGTCCCACAGCGGTCACTTTCAAACACTGTGTTTCTCTTCATGACTCACCTTCTAAGATTTAAAAATCCTCTCACAGTTCTCATCTGTACCTCTGGAGCTCAGCTATTTCAGCTTCTTAGAGCCTCTGAAGTTCTCTTGCTCAGAAGGATCTTACAGAGTGTTAAGAATTGGCAATAAATTGCACCTTATTATCCCCTAATCTATGTCAAATGTTGGCACTTGTAGAAGTCACTCATAAAGCCATCCTTAAACTGTGTGAAGGGCTTCCGTAGTCCCTTTTAGGAACCATCAAAACAGAGTGAAACAGCATTTTACAGTCTTATCGGGCCTCCTGTATCCTGCACAGGGATTTTAGTGAGACACCATGTGAACTGAGTGCCCTGCTTCTATATGGAGGCACCTGACAGATATAAATGGGTCCCAGGTCATTTCGACTTTGGCTAAAAGCATCAACTTCTAAGTTTTAGTCCCAACAGATTCGACCCAGAGAATGGATATTTAAAACTTCTTAAAGGGAAAAAAATCACACCATCACAAAGTCCATGTCACAGTGAGTTGATTTTCTGTGAAAAGACTGCCCCGATAGTAGCAGTGATGAAATATCCTCACTTTATTGCTCAGCTGGCTCCTGTGGAAGTCCTCTCCCACACTCTGTTCTGAGATGTTTTTAGCTTAAACAAATATTTGAACTCGGTGCCAGATCTCTCTTTGAATAACATACACTTGCTGTGATTAATATTGACTTAACTGAATGTCATTGCTGGAGTTACCACACAAGGAATGCGCCATAATTTGGTATATTAAAAAAAAAAAAAAAAAGAAAAAAAAAAAAACAAGAGAACACCGAACTGTAAAACACATATTCCCTAATCAAAATTAGAAGCAATGCAGACTCTGCGTCCTGCCTGCCATCTGTTTGAGGTCAGGAGATTTGCAGAAAGCTGGAGAGAAGAGCATAGTTGGGCACTACGCATAACCTAATCCTGAACTCCTGCTTTGGATGTTTCAATCTGAGTTAGCCTGTCAAAGATCAGGCTGGAAAATCTCTGGAGCAAATGATGCAGATATTTGTGCTTTCACATGCTGCTTTCATGCTCCAAGGAAAGATTTCATAAACTCTTTGCAGCCTTGTTTACATTGTGTACGCTGTTGTCTTTTTCCACCTTATCTGATTCAGCACCTCTGCCAGCTGTTGCCTGTAAACATCACTGCAGTGATTTTGAGAAAAATACTCTATAGGTTACCTTTTAAAGGCTGGGCTTATTTTTTATAGTTTAAAAAAAAAGCAATGCTTCAAACAGCCTGTTTTCAGTTTCACTTAGAGGTTGCTTGAGAGATGAGGCCAGAGTGGAGCGAGCTAACAGAGGCTTCATAACTGTAGTAATGATTACACGTCAGAGTGATCCATCAGTCTAATCAGCTGTCAGCCCTCTGCGACATGCTGCTTTACCAGTACGAACGAATGTCGCTGGGAGTCAAGAGTCTGGTTTAAATATCTGCTCTGCTTGCTCAAGAATAAATACAGCCTTCCCACGTTTGTGCTGTAATTCACAAATTAATGTCTCCAGGCATGAACGAGAGGAAACCCACAGTTTCTCACTGCGATACCTCTGCTGGCGGTTCAGATAAATACACCCTCAGCTTGGACCATCACATTATAATTGCTGAGTATTTATGTATTTATTTGTTTTTTTTGACTCAGTGCTGCTTGTGTAAGCCAGCAGAATTTAACTGCCACCTTACACCTCACCTTAAGTCCTTCAGAGACAGCTGAAGACGGCTTTCTGTGTCAACTGAACGGTTCATTTGAGTGTGGGGTTAGGTTTGGAAAAAATGTAGCGATTATGCAGAGCTGGACCACTCAGTTAAATGTTACAGCCACTATTACTGGTTGATTATTAAAATAGATATTTGATAAACAATATCACAAGTAATTGTATAAATATTTGTTGTCTGTTTTTACACTTCAAATGTTTATTT
>JAOXNZ010000012.1:10444092-10459974 GCA_028566095.1 Kryptolebias brasiliensis | reverse complement strand
CCCCAGGCCGGGTTTCGAACCTGCAACCTTCTTGCTGGGAGGCGACAGCTCTAACCACTATGCCGCTGTGCCACCCTTTTTGTAACCAGTTAGGAGATTTTTTCCCCCATGCTTCAGGATATGGTCTTTTATTTTAATACACATAGATAATCTTTTTTGTGTTCTGTTTTGTTTCATGCATGACTTACTCGCCTTTTTAAGGTTGAGGCATTTTCACAAAATAGTTCTCAAGCAATTGTGAATTACTTTTTTTTTTTTTCTTGTAAAAATACATCTCAGATACTTCATTGGTTACCTGTTATTATGCTTATGCACTGGAAATCAGCTGTGGTCTGCTGGGAATCACTTTGTTTTGTTCAAGTTCTGTTCTGTAAAATGTATTCTTTTTCAAGTCTTGGTCTCTTTGTGAACAGCCGCTGAGCGCTGCGCTGCTTTGCTTGTCTTATGTAATATTACAGTGAAGAAGAGGCTCATTCTCCTCAGAGTCTGATTGTGGTGCTTACACGTGTTTTATATGTAAATGGATTTCAGTTCTCAAAGAAATCAAGTGCAAGTCTTTCTGTGAGGATTTCCTTGGGTCCACTGCTGACTTTAATCAGCTATCCCAGAATAAGTGAAAAGGTAAACTTAAAAAAAAGGTTTCAGAGGGTATGTCTTTGATGAAAAAGGCAAAGCATTCCAAGTTTGTGCTTGTTTGAGGTCTGAAATGTGGCCTCAGCTGCAGCTCTATCCCTTCACTTAACCAGGTTCTTTGTGTAAAGTGACGCAGTTGATAGAAATCTGCTTAAAATGCCCAAATGTAAACTTTAACCATCATCTACCACTGTTTAAAATCTTTAGTCAGTTATGAGCTAAATAAACAAGATGACTGGTCATTCTAGAAACAACTCACACTTTGTGTCGTCTATCTGTTTAAAATAAAGCAAGTGTTAATTCCGCTGAATGAGAAATTCATAAACCAGAGCGTATTATATAGGTAGAAAGCATTTTTTATTCATCAAAAGAAAGAAAACAACATGCATCCCAAAGTGAAGAAACGTTGAGCCATCTTTCAACACAGCTCAACACTGGAGAAGAAACGTCTGACTAGATTGCCAGAAATCATAATGTTTTTAATCCGGTTGGTTTATTTCTTGGCAGCACGTTATTTGTCTTGATTTGTGGTCAAAGCAGAACAGCATGGGTTTAGAGTTTCCATTTATTATAGAAAGTTATTGTGTTTTAATGTACTTGTGTCCTCTCGCCTCTTACTAGTTTTGTTTTTCTGTTGAGAAAGTGCCATTTGGAGAAGATGAAGAAAAAAAACGTCACTTTCTAATTCCTGGTATACCTTTTTATTCTATAAGGCCTCGGTATTGTTTTATGCTTAAAATTTTTAATTTGCCACACAGTATTTATACAGACCCTAACCTCTGGCCAAAATCATACCAATTATAGCAATAAACGACCACAAATACAAGCTTGCATCAGTTTTTGTAACAGGATGAGGGGTTTACTGACCCGCTGGTGAACAGCTGGTTAAATCTGTATTGAGCAGAGGTGAGTCAGGCTGGTGGAAATGATGCTCCCTAGAGTTTTTATCTTTTTTTTTTAGGTTATATGTGACCGATTGTCTCCAAAACATACAACATGTGCTTGTTGTATTTTTTCCCCAGCACAATTATTTGTTCTCTGAGTTGCACATCTGTCTGAGGAAAGATGAAAAGGCACTTTGATCATAAATTATTTAGAGGTTCCCTTATTTTGACTGAACTTGTTTTCCAAAATTACCAAGTGGTAGTTGTTGGATCAAAGTTTAGATTTTGACGTTGTCTAATTAAAATTTAAACATTCTTGTTGCGTCTGTGGGCACTGAAAATACATTTCGGTATGATGAGGTAGAAGAAGAAAACCTTTTTCACAATGTCTGTTGTCTGTTGGGGCTTTTGTTTGACGCAGCAGTTGTATTCATCTTCCAAAACAAACTACTATATTTTAGCAATGCAATATGGAAAATGTTATTAATCCTAAAGATAATAAATATGCATATGATGAGCCCTGCTATAGCGTTTTGGATCCAAACTAACCTCAAAACACTGAAACTGACATGACTAAAAGAATAAAACTTGCTTTAAAGTTGCATGAGAATAAACTAATAGCTGACAGAAAAAAAACGGCTTATTTATGACCAGGATTGTGTATATTTGTGTGACTTTTCCTCCAAACACAGATGCATTTTAACAGTAACGCTGCTGCGCTTAAAAAAACTGTTTTTGTGATTTCCTGAAAAAATATGTACTGAAATTATACATGTCTGCAATCATGTGGGGTTAATTGTTTGTGTCTGCAGGCACATTGAGATGAGGACCAGATGTCAACATACTTATTTGTTTTCTAAGTGCATGTTGTTACATCTTTGACCCAACAGAGGGCATCAACACATCATAACCTGCTCCAGGAAAGTAAATTTAGTCATTTTCAGAATTATGTTGGGTCTATAAAGTCCCAGTTGCTTTAGGCGTTTGATTAAATGGAGATTTCTGATTGTATTTTATGGTCCCCAGTGTTGGACAAGGAAACTTTGATCAGGATTTAGTTTAGTGGATTTTCTACTATAATGATACTAATATCTACTAAATGTGTCTTTAAGAAAACTGTAAGCAGCTGTTTTTCTTAATACTGTTGGATTTAAGTTTACTATCAGAGGTTTGTCTGGGTTTGAGTGTTTCTATACGAAGAAGGTGTACTGAAGTATTGTTCCCATTAGATGGCAGTGTTGGATTTGGATAGTAACATAAAACATATCTGGTTATTACTGACAAATATATTCACATCGAAAGTTTTTCTCCATTAAAGGTGGAAAACTTGGACACATTCTCTCTGCCCTCCTACCTTTCCCCTCCACTTTGTACGATCATCAGTGCATTTAAGTGAACATGTATTTAAAAGCTTCGGCCTGCCAGGTGTAGGAGGCGTAATGGGGTCATTTTCCTTGCATTAACATGAATGTCATGTCCACCAGGGAACATTTCATTACATTGTCACAGCTGCTTACTCCGGTTTCATTAAAATTACTCTATGCATGCAGCCCATTATAATAAAGAAATGTGCTTTTTATCTTTTGTGCAAGTCTGTGAGGTTTCAACTTCCCTAAACTTGAATTTAAACATTTCACTTTTTGTTTCTTTACCTTTTATGGCTTTTCAAGTTCTCGCCCTCCCTCCCAAAACCTTTGCACTTGTCAAATGTTGATGTGTTGCCTTTGCGACCCCCCTCTGCAACTCTGCACCTGACTCGTGCAGCTGCTAGTCAAAGAGGCGAGGCCCTCAAATATCACAAGTGATCACGAAGGAAGTTGAGTTTTTACGAAACAATATCGTCCCTCATGAACTGCTGCTCGGCGGTAGGCGTTCTGAGTAGTAAAGACAAAAACCCAACAGTAATGGCTTGTTATCCTTTTTCTCAAAGGTTTTAAGTAATGCAGCTGCACCTACAAAAAAAATCAGTGGGTGACCCAAGAGGAGACACTCCCTGTAAAACACATTGAAATGTGGCTTCACCCTTTAAGTTGTCTGTCTTTTTTAATTGTTTTTTTTTTTTTTTAAATTAACAACTTATATTAAAAAATAACAAAAACATTTAAAATTATCTTTTGGAGGGATATTCTCCAGATTTAATGATTTTAACTACCTGCTCATAAGCACATTAACATGCAATTGTTCCCTAATGCAGTTTAGCACAGCAAATTAATGTTTTCCCAATCATTTTTCATACCTGTCCCAGCTGTCTCCAGGTGGGAGGTGGGGTACATCTTGAACAAGTTGTCAGCCCATCGCGAGGCATCCTGTTACACCGAGCCACTACTTCAGCCGGCCATCCAGCCAGACAGCTGCTCTCAATTTGTTTTAGAGTGTTATTGATCGTCCCCATTTCCAATATGGATTACCAGGCTCCTGGCAAATCGATACCAAATCAGAATGTAAGAGACTTCAATGAGGTAATGTTTTCTCATGCCTCTTTAAGCCCTTTGTGTTATGGAAATTGAATAATAGGAGCACCAGAAGAAAGCAGAAAGAAACTGTTTTATTTAGATCTGATTTGAGGGGTTTATTGATGAAGATAATGGCGGCTAAAGACCTGAGCTTAGTTAATTGGTGAAAAGTGGAAGTGAAAGTTGCTCTAATGAAGTGGTGATAGCAGAAATTTGTTTAACGTGAGGTGGTGAGGGGTTGGTTGGCTTTAACTGAGATCAGAAGAACGAGAAGTGCTGGATTAGTCTCAATAAAGCATCTTTAACTAGTTAGCAGCTATAGCATGGATGCCACAATATTACACAAGGACTGAATAGCAACCCCTTTTTTTTGTATCTTTCCTGTAAGGAGGTATTGGGTTATTTTTATAAATAAAGTTCTTCAGAATATTATTTAAACATCCATTTCTTTTCTAGTTTAGTGCCACAAAAGTTACAGTTTGTTCCAATTTTCCTTTTCTAGTATTTACAAAAAATGCCAAGGACAAGACAGTTTGTCAAGCATAAAATAGCTTTTTTTTTTTTTTTTTTTTTTAAAAATCAGTGAATGATTTAATTGAAGTATAAAGTATCTCTGAGTGTAAGGTCTCTGTAGGTTTAGATACTTTTCATTTGCTGTATAGTTGTTTGTGGCTAATCTGTTGTGTACCACCTATCCAGTTAATTTAATATAATCCACTTCATGTCATGATGAGGTATGTCAGGTTTCACCTGAAAAGGTTCAAGTGCAAAAACTGGACTGACTGAAAAAGTAAAGCAAAGCCCACAGAAATATTGCTCTGGAACACTTTAAAAATTCAAGAAACTCTGGCTCCTTGGAAGAAAAATATAAGAAAAGGAGGACTTTAAGACACAATAGAACATCTGCTCTGTGCTGTATAACATGAGATGCAAAATTAAGTGAATCACGTGAACAGCACTACGGTGTCTTTATCGACTAATATGAAATAAAAAAACTAAACATAAAAATGAAAGAAAACAAGAAAAAAAAAACTATTTTGTCCTGCCAAGTTGCCAAAGCTCATAAAGTATTTTGATACGTTTTTATGTGAATATGTTAGATTCCATCAAGCTGCCCAAACAGGCTTGTACGCATCCATGGGCTACATGTTTGGATATGCTGACTGAAAGAAAATGAGGTATACATGACTCCCCCGTATTTGTGGAGCAATTCGGTTCTGTGTCATTGTGTTTTTCAAGTTGGTTCCTGTTTGTCTGTGGGCTCTGTGTCGGCTCACTTGGCTTAGGCCCGCTGACGAGGCAGCACTCAGGTTGGCGTTTTAAAGCTGTAACCCATCTGTTCTTTAAGGATGCAGCTTTTAATATTCCATGACGTCTGATTCGTCTGCTGTGTCTGCACAGTGGTACTCTTTTTTTTTTTTTTTTACCTTTGCGTCTATTCAGAGCTTCTGTCTGAACTAAACTTTTACCATTTATTGGATGTTTTGCAGGTCCATTATTCTTCCCTAATATAGGTTATACAGAACACAATAAGGGGATCATAACAAAGGTAAGACTCAAATAATATTAAAATCACCCTGACATTCAAGGCACTTCTACTCAACATACATGAAATCTGGACAAGAACTGGGGATATTTTTTTCAAAAATGTGTGTTTAGTCATCTGCAGTTTGGTTCCCTGCAGCCTGAAGCTAATCATTTTTGACAGTCCACAGCACAAAGCGAGTGGTACTGTAGTTTCTGCCTGAGACCGCACCTCGCCTGAAACAGCTTGACTCTAATCAACACATTTATATAAAGTACCCTTCATGCAACCAAAAATATGAACTCACTGAGTCTGTTTGTTGTAAACTAGGGTTTTAATAAATTTTAGACCATTTTATTTGAAGTTCCACACATTCAAGCTTTTCTTGACAATATTATATTTGGTTGACCAGATGATTCTAACTACCAGAGATGCTTTAGATGATAGTGGCTGAGATGCTGAACCAAACCTAGAGTGTTGTGAGATGACAGGAGGAAAGAGGAAAACATGGGTTAATCTGACGTTTTCACAATATTTAACAATCACACGCTTTTCTAATATCATGCAGCCCTAATGTAAACCAACTGTTTACTCCACAAGACTCTTCTATTTTCTGGATCATTTTGTTTTAAATCACAGACCCACATTTAAGCGAGCCTCTGTCTCGAGCTGCGTCTTGGTCTCTCACTGTTACAGCTGACCCACTTCTGTTGGTCATCTCCTCTGTAATCAGTTGTGTGGAGTTGAGTGGGGGCTCTGCTGCCTCGTGTCTCTGCTCACGCTAACAGCGATCTCAGACTGAGGGACAAGAGCGCCGCAGATCCAGCGTTGCGTTTCATTACAGTACCCGTTAAAGCTTAAATTACCGTCATCCTTTTTCCTCGTTTATTTTTAATCCAACTGCAGTTGTTGGTGCGTCCTTTTTACCAGCTGTATTTTGTATCTTTATTAAAAGCCTCAAAAGATCAACTTATAATGTGTCACATTTTTGCTCCTGTGATGAAGCCACACTCAGTCATCTGTCAGACACACACACTGACAGAGCCACAGCAAAAAAAAAAAAAAACAAAGAACAACTTTCCATGACAGTATTGGTTTTATCAGAAGTAGGCCAAAGACGGAGCCTGGCCCTCTGGCAGACCTACTGAGCATGCTCAGTTCTGCTGAAGGCTAGGTGGTGGGTCAAAACCTCGTTTTATGCTTCTGCCACATTTCCTACTCTCTATGTGGATCTGCTGCAGCCCAGCCTCCCTGAGCTGGACTGCAGCCGAGGGTGGACTTTGTACTGATGCAAATGACTCTTTTAATTTAATTTGCTGCCACTTCCCCTGCCTGATTCCTGATTACATGTTGTTCGGATAAATGAAAACATCTTATTGGGTCTCAAATTGTTGTCTAAATAGGTTATTTCATTCTGCTGTGTAAAACTCAAAAGCAGTTTATTGCAAAAAACCCATTACAGTCTTTTGTTTCTATTGATATGCAGTTAGTTGTTTCTTGGTTGGATAACGCAGTAAAATATTTATTAGGGTATTTGAGATCTTTCCATTACTAAAACCCAATAGTATCCTTTAAGTGGCCTTTATAAAAACCACCAATCAAAACAAATTAAAACTAATGTGAACAGAGTTGATTAATTTCTTGTCATAACACTTCTCTCTTACATGTATATTTTTTAGTAGTATATTGAAAAGACTTTTGTGTGGCAACATCTTATCCTGCAGTTCAAAAACTGACCATCACAATCTGCTGCACGAACTTCATTTTGCTGTTAGAGATTCTTTGTTTATGTGGACGGGAATGTTGTTACAGGATTTATCAAACAGCTTGCACCATCCGCTCCCAAGAGCCTCATTACACTGGAAGACAAGAGCTGATACAGGTATTAGGCTCATAATGAACTGTGTTCATCTTTTTTATGTTTCCTCTCTGGAAACTGAAATGAGTGAGGTTCGACTTATAACACCTTCCCAGCCAGTACTTACCCAGAGAGAACTGAGATTAGTGTCGAAAGGGTCTGTAGTTTCAAGAATTTTCGTATTTACCGGTGCTGTTTTTTCTGTTTTTTGTTTTGTTTTTGCAAAGTCTAAACCATTGGATGAACGTTAACTTTTTTTTATTTGAGCAGATTTGAGAAAACTACAAAACATTCATTTGCAGGTATGATTTGCTACTTTATTGCTGATCAATACATATGACTGGGAACAGGGAAACGAAATGAACATGTTTTCTCAGTCCTCCAGCAGGGCTGCACAAAATTAGGGCAACATGTGTTTGTCAGTTGCGATTAACCCATGTTTTCCTCCCTTTTCTTTGATTCTGTCATCACTACACTCTCAATACTCTTTAGTTGCTTTCTCATATCAGCCACCACCATCTAAAGTGTGCATCCATGGGGTCATCTCAGGCAGTGAGGGTCCATCTGATTGGCCAAATACTTTATATCATTGGCAGGAAAGGCATAAGTGCATGGGATAGTCACCAATTTATTGCATCCAAGCATTGCTTTATGATACTTATGATTTTAGCACCCATTGATAATGCGAGAATGATAAATTATTGACTTATTGTGCAGCCCTGTCTTCAGGTTAAAAAGAAATGTTCAGTGAGGTGAAGGTCGTGGGGTTGATCTTCTTCTTTTATGGCTTATTGATGACTTTAGGTTTATTTATTTATATTTTTATTTAATCAGGCAAATCCCACTGAGATCACAGATCTCTTTTTCAAGGGAGGCCTGGACCTGAAGGTAGCCTAACATGTATGTTTTTAGACTGTGGGAGGGAACCGGAGTGCCCAAAGAAAACCCACGCAAACACAAGGAGAACATGCAAACTCCACACAGAAAGACCCCAGGTCCAACTCAGGGCTTGAACCCAGGACCTTCTTGATTTGAGGCAACAGTGCTAACTAGGGATGCACAGATCCACTTTTTTTACTTCCAATCCGATCCCGATACCTAAATCTGGATATCTGTCGATACAGATACTATTCCGATATCATCATCATTATTGATTTTATATGAGGCTGTAATAAACTTCTCTCTACAGGCAAGTATGATTTGTACAAATATATGCATACATGCAGGACAGATAACCGTAAAGGGTCAACTTATGTATCCTTCGTTTTCTACAACCGATAGTGGTTGGTCATCAAGTTCAGAAGTGATTCCTGCCGTCAGCCTGGCTAAACAATCCTCGTGCTCTTTAATGTGGTGCTTTTTCAAATGTTTGATTAAGTTTGTTGTATTGTAGGTCACGACAGAGCTTCCCCCTCTTGGTACAATGGCTTTGCAAACATTGCACGTCACTGTCTTGCTTTCCAGTGTTTCTAGTGTAAAACACTTCCGCACAACAGACATGTTGCGATGAAAAGTTGGTTCACGTTTTAGCTGGCTGCAAACTATGAAATGGATTTCCTGAATGTGACGTGGGTCTTATTACTCTGGGTTTCATGAGACACGCCTCCGTTCAGGAAATCCATTCCACAGTTCGAAGCCAACTTGCAGAGAAGCCGGCAGGGAATCACATGTGGAGATGTTTCAGCAGACACAGACATGCATCATGGATCGGAAATCTCTGCAGGTTGGATTGGAAAATTCAGATACGTAAATTATGCTGGCCTCGGAACCCGATACCGATACTGGATCGGATCAGTCCCATCCCTAGTGCTAACCACTACTAAGCCGTTGTGCTGCCGTTTATAGTCCTGCAGTGAGAGTCCTTCTCGTCCTTCTCCATAGACAAAAACTAGGGAGTAAAGTGTGTTTCTGAAGAATGCAGTGTTTCTTCTCTTTGGTCAGGCCAATTCAGAGCAGGATTCAAATGACAGTTTTTTTATTTTGTTTTACTTAAGGACTTCCACCATCTTGCTTTACAATGGTATCCTGGTCTCTTTTTGTTAATCTCCATAGGTAAACCTTGTTACTACCTGCATTTCTTGCAGGTAGTAACCATACATGTAAAAATGATTTTTCTCCATCATCCATTAAGTTACTGTGTGCCTTGAGTGTTTAGCCTTGTTTCCTCTCATGAGAAGAGCTTTAGAGACACTCTTTGTTCTCTGAGACCACCGCCATATAGTCTTTTTAAAAGAACTTTTGTTTAGCCTGTTTCTTTCTCTCTTTTTTAATTCTTTGTGTGTTTCCTCTCAGTTTCACAATGAACAAAGCTCAGTAATTTGATCCTCTGAGTGCTCAGTTTTGCTCCGTCTGATCGTGCTTTAAACACCACTGATCCAGTTTCCACAAAGTGTTTCAGAACCATGTGCTGTCCCCTTAGAAACCCTCAGTCTTGCTGTGATTTGCTGCTGAGAAAGTCCCTCTTTGCTGAGAATGACAATCTGGTATTTTACACACCACAACAGAGCCACCTACTAAGAGACGTTTCTCTTGAAGCTTGAACCTCTGTAAACTAACCTTTAATGAGAAGATCAAATCTACCCAAACGCAGTTTGGTGGCAACTCAGTGACAAAGTTATATGTTGCTTCCAAATATCAATTTAGCAATATTGTATCAAAGACTTAAATTCCTAAGTTATTGCAATGCCTATCATTTTTACCAGTATGCATATGCCGTATGTATTTATGTGGTACAAACCAGACATTTTTGTTTTTCTCAGGACATGTGATGTAACACAGGTGCCTCATTCTGACAGAAGTAAAGCCCCACAAGCTGATGCTGCTCTGAAAACTTAAACTATAAATTATTCATATCCAAATAATTACCTCTGTGTCTGGTTGCCTCGGCGCTGCAGCCAAGCTGACAGGTTAAAGGCTGACAGTTGTGTGATGATGGATGTAAAGCACGTCAGGATTTTTTTCTCTTGAAGGAACGGCATCAGAAGTACCTGTGCACCTTTAGCTGAATCACTGAACTCGGTTGAAAAAGGGGAACTGAGGCTGAGCTCGGTCAGCGTGCTGTCAGAGCTGGGTTGAGTTGCAGCTGGGGGGCGGTTGAGCTGCGATGGGTGAGGCCTCATGCTACAACTCGTCACTATTGGTGTTTTGACTTGCAACCTTTGGAATTTGTGACTCTCTGTGCTGCCAAGACCCACACAGCAGCCTGAGTTGTGGAGGGGGAGGCTGTCCAACCCCTCTGTTTTCACGCTGACCTTCTGGGATGTCACCAAGACCACTGAACTTGAAAAAATAATGTGGGTTCACTGATCTGCTGACTGGATTTAATGTAAGCACATTTTTCCCTTCATTATAACCCTCTCAGCTGTGTTTGTGATGTTGCTTATACTGTGTTCTTTTTTTTTTCAGTAGTTTATTGTGAAATATTGTGTTTATTATTCATGCTGACTATTTTGTTCAACATTGTAATTCAGAGTGATCACAGTCATACTTGCTTCTTGAAAAAAAAAAGAAAAAAGTTTCTCTGTAACAAATTATGTTGTTTTTGTCTCCACAGTCGAGACGCATGATAAAACTTGCCTTACGATGGAATTCCTATCGACTGTGGATCCATAAAACAGACAGAAAGAATTTAGGAGGTCTTGAAATCATTTTGGATAGCATCAGTCCTGGCGGTTCTCTGTGGCGATAGGACTGAAATCTACCAAAGCTTGTCTCAAATTAACAAGATGTTTTCTTTCCAGTGAATTGAACGTTATGTGATGTGTTGATCCAATATTTACTCCTTGACCTAACCCATAAGGCACATTTAGAGTTCACTGTTTGTTATCGGTAGAAGGTCAAGGTGGTTAGAATGTTTTTGCTTGTGTGTGTGTGTTTTAGTGTGTGTCTGTCTGCCAGGTCAGACAAACAACAAGATTGCTGCCACAGTCAACTGACCTGAAAAAACACAAAAATGGCTATCCTCAGTCAGTTTTAAAAAAGATACTGACCTGAAATTTGGTGTGGTAGTAGCTAAGACTGATTTCCAACACATATCCACACAGATTGCACAAGATTGTTGTTGAAAGATTTGCCGATACCTATTTGCAGTCGACTCTGTTAGCAAAATATCTCTTTTTTTGCTGAAACTTTCAGTAAATAACCATTGGATGTACATCTACAACTCATTAACTTTTGGAGCCTACCCAATACAAGATAGCCGCCACAGACAACTTACCTTAGAAAACACAAAAATAACTATAGCGCAGTCAGTTTTATAGGTATTGTGTTATAACTTCATGTAGCTGTTGCTATATTAGGATCTTTGATGTTTTAACATCAGCATTAACTGTTTGTGTCAAGCCTGTATGTCTTTTAACAAAATACCTCATGAACCATTGGACAGATTGTATTAAAACTTCCATGACTTGCGTGAAGCCAGTGGGTGATATGCATTCTTTCAAAGAACGCTAGGTCTTTATTTATTTTTAGTTATGTCTTCCCTACTGATGTTGCTGTTTGTTCAGCTTGCGTGTCTGCTTATGCACCCAGGAGTTATTGGATTCTAGCTCTATTTGACACACTCAGCTAATTACAAGAGCATGAGATGCATGCGGTCCCTTTAAGCTCACACTCAGGTGTGCAAGTGAGTGGCCGTCTCATCCCCTCGTCTCAATGACTCCCCTGTGGACAAGCTGGGAGTGGAACTGTTTATACATACAGTATGCTTTGGCTATCACTCAGTAGGAGGAGAGGATCCCGAAAAGTGTGAGCAAAACGGCCTGACCCTGGGCATTTTTCCTTCACTGTCAGCCTCAGGCTACTGTTTCATGCTGCAGCTCGAAACAGCAGCAGGTAATATTCTTCACCTCGGTGACAAAAGAGAAAGCGTGGGAGTGTAGGTGGAAGAGGAAAGAGCCAGACACAAGAGCGAGTGGGCAGATGGAAAAGGCTCCTCTGAGAGTGGATAAACATGTGAACATTTAGTACTTCCTGCCTCTGTCCGACTCTGAGTGGGCAGTTAATGAGTCTGGAAGCTTCATCCTTGGCACCTGTCAGCCAAGAATCAAACCAAGCCTCTAGTGAAGGCTGTTAGCTGAAAAGAAATTCTCGGTTGCTCATCAATAATTTATGCAGTTTATTGGAGTCTTTTTAAATGTCTCTTTGCTTTATAACTTCATCTCTTTGTGGCTGTAACCAATAAATTAAACATGACAGCTGGTTTAGACACTCAAGAGTGTTATGCAGTCAAAACAGCGTATGCTTGTAAGTTTGGCTTCACCTTCTTCTATTTCTGATCAGTATAAATGACAGAGAAGCACTCACTTAAAACATCTCAGATTAAAGTACTCCTTACTATGCTGCATACAATATTTTGCACAAATAAACTAAACTGAAAGTTAAAGGCCTAGGATTTCTTGAAGGAATACATATTGCCTGCTGCCGTTCATGCCAGAGTTGTAAACTAAGATCATCTTATGCTGAGAAATGATGGGGCAAATGTTGAAAATAATATTAAGCACAATCTCTCACCATATTGGAATATCTTGAGTGATCCCGCATAATAGATTAGCGCTTGGAGTATGTGTTGTGAATCACTCGCAGCCACTACTGCAGGACATCTTGAATCAGGCTCACTCCAAAGGTTAGTACTCCAATGATTACTTTCTGCAAGTTTTAGTAAAATTCATTTGGTGGTTCACAAACACACGCAGACATGAGCAAAAACATTATCATCTGCCTTCGGCTTTCTGTGGCTGACAGTCTGTTGTTGTTTGAGTCTTATAGTGTCTGCCTTCAATTGGGGGGTGTTGGAGCCAAACCACTCTGCTGTGACATCAGTCAGTTTGAGCTCGTTCACCAGGTTCTTCCTAATGTTGTTAAAAAGCCTGTAATGATGCAGTGCCATAAAACGAAGTGTAGTCAGGCTGTTGTTTGAGATTAAACAGACTTTTCATGGCCCTGATTTGACCGTACCCCCACCTAAACAGATTCTTGGAGCAGTAGTTAGCACTCCCACTCCCGCTGTAACGGCTGTTGACCTGACAGCTTTGGATTTTTCCACTCTGAAGGCCGATCCCTGGCCTTTTTTCTGATTTAAAAATAAAAAGCATATGCATGTGTTCACAACAATGGCTCAGCTGCCGTGTTGCTCTTGACTGAAAACATTCTGAGCCAAAAGGCACCTAATGTAAAACATCTCAAGCAGCTGATGGTATGTGTGAGTTTTCTTCCTTTTTTTTTTAATCAAGCCTTGAGATGTTTGCCTGGGGGTAGGTGAGTCACACTTCGTGGGCGTCACGGTGACGTTTACTTTTTATTTGAAAGAACAGAAAAACAGCACTCGCTGACGTTGCAGTGATTTATTTAAAAACAATAAAATGTTGACAAAAAAAGAACCTTTCCGAAGACTTTTAGATATTTGCTTTTTTCTACACGGCACGCTCTGACTTGAATCTAGTGGACAAATAGGATTTTTTGATTAACACAAATCTGTAACTGATGCACTGCTTTCTGTAACCACTCTGTCACATTATCATTGCCCGCCACCAAGAGGCGAAGGGAGCGGATAATGTTTTTGCCTTTGTCTGTGAGTGTCTCTGTTAGCAGAATATCTCATGAAACACTGGACATATTTTAATGAAAGTTACTGGAAAGAATTGTTGGATATACATCTACTAGTGAATAAATCTTGAAGCCAACCTAATTCAAGGTGACCACAATAGTCAACTCACCTTAGAAAAAACAAAAATGGCTGTAATTCAACCAGTTTCACAGATATTATGGTAAAATCTGGTGTGGTAGTAGCTGAGAGTCATTCACATCACATACTCTAAGTGCTGCTCATTGCACAAGATCTTTGCTTAAAATTTCCGCATTAACTGTTGAAGTCAACCCTGTTAATCTGTTAGCAAAATATCTCCTGAACCACTGGACAGATTTTACTGAAACTCAGAAAGTAATCACTGGATGTACATCTACAATTGGCTCACTTTTGGAGTCAGTCCAGTTCAAGTTGGCCACCACAGCTAATCAACATTAGCTAACAAGAAAATGGCTACAACTCAGTCGGTTTTACAGATATTGAGCTCAGATTTGATGTGGAAGTAGTTGAGAGACATCCTTAACACATATTCTGAGCGTGGCATCTTGCAACATAGCATGAGGTGCGCATAACAATTATAATGAAGATTTGACCAAAATGTCTACAACTTAGTAATTTTTCATCAAAGCTGCGTCTTTTTTATATACGAAATGGAAGATCTGGACAGTGAGAAGACTTTTCTTAAGACATTTTCAGCAAATATTGATTCATGACTAAAAAATAAACATGATTTTCTGCATGACCCATACACAGATGGTTGAACAGCTTGCTTTGACTTTCCCCTCTGACACCTTTTTTTATTATTTGTCAGCCTCTTATTCACTCTGGATTCATCTTCCACGGATTGGGTCATTAAATATCACGTCACTTATTCTCTAGATAGTCACTTTTGCCCCTCTCCATCGTCTCTTGGGATATGGTGTCTGTTCTTTGTCCCAGGTGGTGGCCAAGTCCCCAGGCACTAAGCTCCAACACAGGAAGACCTCCCTGTAGGCACATGGATCGCCAAAAGACTGAGTAGCCCCTCCACCCGTCTTTGAAATGGAAGCCTGATGCATTATTTATGTAGGCGAGCTGGTCAAGGTGGTTCACAAATTACTGGTGGTCCTATTACTGAATACCTAATGCCTAATTTCTGTTTTCCTCCAATAGAAAATGCTTTAAGCTTTTGTGGACTGTTTCTGTTGAAAATGGGGGATTTTGAGAGCTGTTGTAATGTAATATAGGAGATGTTGAGGTGTCATTAAAGAGTGGGGGGAAGTAGCAGCTAAGAGGGCACTGATGTCTCTGAGCATCTTTGTGCTCCACTGACCGAACCCAGCAGGTTGATGAGTTGAGGAGCTGTTTGGCTTCTTGTTCGGGGTTGAGTTCATTGTCTGGGCTTACACATCCCCAATAGCTGCAGGCTCCCTGCTGAACCTACTTGAAATTCAGTTCTTTTTCTCACCTCTTCCTATTGAAATTAACAAGCCCTATTCAGTCGGCACAATGGGATCCAGAGCTGAAATGCAGAGTTCTGTGTCCTGGATAGTAATGTAAAAGTTTTTTTTTTTTTTTTTTTAACAACTAATTTATTAGGTAACTCAAACTCTTTGAATGATTCCTACATGCGCTGCAGTCACGTCATTTTTTTGACATGCCACTCTGTCAGGACTTGCTTAAGAATGAGCTGAAGGAGGAGGCGCAGCCCCCTCCCCCCCCACACACACGGCTCATCCTAATAGCTTTTTGCTAGCAAAAACCATCACAATCTGATGTAGTTGTCAAAGTCTGTTGGCAACAACATCAGGTTCAGCAGAGAGGATGGGAGCGACTGTTTGGTGCACACGGAAAGAGATGGAAGCCTCAACATTGAGGTCTACAGGAAACCCACCCACACAGATCCGTACCTTCTGTTTGACCCTCTCCACTTACTGGAACACAAACTTTCTATCATCAGAACTCTA
>JAOXNZ010000012.1:10411969-10425754 GCA_028566095.1 Kryptolebias brasiliensis | reverse complement strand
AGCCTATGACTTCTCTAATTATGTTACCAGATGTGTCTTTTCTGCACAGAACCCCATAATATACTTATTCACTTACACATACTTTTCCAAACAGGAATAATAAAAAAAAATCCTCTTTCGTGTTTGTAAGCCTGTTATTGACAAGGCAGTGATAAACTCTTTGGTAGGTACTTCAGCCATTTTTCCATTGTTTAGTCTCAGCACAACTTGTTTTGCACTTAATTCGACCTGACTTGGTTCTACACGGTCTCAGTGGTTTTCCATTTAACTGAGTTCTACCTCAATGTGGGCGGGTCGTCGTTGTGCGTCTGTCCGAAACTTACCACCAACAGGTAAAGAAATGAAAAATAAAAGTCCCAGAACACTCACCCTTTTCTGCAACGATTTCCAAAAATGCTGGGGCCGAGTCAAAGCCACCTTCCCAAACAAAAATGAATGCTGTGGGGTTTCCTCTGAAGGAGACACTATCCTGATTTACGTCGCTTTCTTGCCGATCGAGGGCCTGCAGTCTGCTGATATTTGAACCTTCAGCCCAGCTCGGCTCACTTGAAACCCCGGCCAAGAAGGTTCTGAGAATCAAGCTGAAATTGGGCTTTTCGATGGATAGACTCTGAACCGGTGTCGGGTCAAGCTGAGTAGGGCCGAGTTGAGCCCATAGAAAAGCGTCATTACCGTAATAATGACAAATAGCTGCTTTAACTTGTAATAAATGGTGCAACTTCCCTGCTAATTATATGTAAAGTTAGCCTGAGATTACCATTGTTTTGTGTTCTCATTGTCTGCAGCTATCAGTCCTGTCACTGTGTTGCATGACAGTAAACATCCTCTGTGTGTTACCTGCTCTGGTGAACAAAGCTAGTGTTGCTCATTGTGATCCTTTTTGTGTTTGTGCACCTTAAATGTAACAGCATGGAGTCTGGTTTAAACTGCTCTTCCTAACAATCAGAGTTTACTTATGCTGATACTTGTAGCTTTGTGTGCATGTTTTACAAAAGGGTAGATTAAAAAATGTAGGTGAAAAAGACTGATACGGAAATAAACCTGTAGTCTTTGTTAAGTTGTTCAGACAGGTTAGATGGCGGAGTTTGTAGTACAGGGTTGGCTACTATTTTTTCAGTGCAGTAAAGTAAGTGTGTGAGAGGTGAGAATATTTTCACCATTGCAGCATTTCTGTTCCAGTCTAGTTGTCTTGACTTTTTCCTCTGTAGAAATTGGCTAATTTCCCAAGGTCTACTATCTTAAGGCAAAAGTATTGAACTTTTTATGTGTATTTCATTCTTTTTTTTTTAACCTTCTTTTTTTTTTTTACCTTCAGTTCAGAATGTCACACAGACCTTGATGTCCAGAGACTATAAAACTGCTAGAGAACTGGAAAATGATCTGCACTGACTTGCTGGGAGTAATTGGCTTGATTTATAAGCCCATGTTGAGATCTCATTACACCGAAAGCTTTACTTCAGAGGAATGAGAGAGAAATGGATGATTAAAGCTGTGTCCTCCTATTTTCCTTCGTATTTTAGAGGTTAGGAGGACCTAAATAGGTTGGACATCACACACACAATATTTCTGACTGATGGCTTGCTTTTGTGTTTCTGGCTTTGTGTCTGTTGTTTAGATCTGCTTCCAAAGTGGCAGCGAATGAGAAGAAGGAACGGCCGCTAAGCACCATGAGCGAGGCCTCCAACCACACAGCAGCCACCTCAGACTGCGCTGCAAACAACAACAGCCCTGCAGGAAGAGTGAGTGACGCAAGCGTCATGGAATTATCAAGCAACCCAGAATAAAAACTATCGTATTTAAATTGTTAAAAACGCAGGTACAAAGTTTAGAAAAAATAATTTTCTTGCACATTTATACTTTTGCTTTTTCCCTCTTAGCCCTCAAGGCCCGCCAAGAAAATTCATAATTTTGGAAAGCGATCGAACTCCATCAGGAGGAATCCCAATGCTCCAGTCATCAAAAGAAACTGGCTTTACAAACAGGTGAGAAAACACCTTATGAAATCAACTATACTTTAATCTGTTTTAACTTAAAATAATCATTGCATCATTTTAAGATGAGTTAACTGGTTGCATTAATTTCCACAAACATTAATGGTTACCTAATGATGCATTTAAATACTTGTAATTATTCCTGATTTGTCACGTGATGCCACAAATCAGAACATATTTTTTCTATTTGCTTTATTTGTTAATGACTAGAGCAAATACTGTGAATGGCTTTAAGTTCCATCAGCAGAAACAATGTAGAAGTGGCCCATTGTGGCTCAAGTTTTACTAATCTTCAAGTTACAGTGCAGGAACAATACAACAAATAATTTCTGATGAACATTGCTTTGTCCAGTGTTCCTGCACAGCCAGCGGTGTATAAATGCATAGCACCTGGGTTACTTGCAGCAAGGAAAGAAAAGTGGTGCTTGAAGCAGCCCTTGTCCAGACTGTACTCTTCTCATGCTTTCTAACAAGAAGACTCAATTAGTTCTGATTGCAGGGCTCCCAGTGCAGTCTGCGAACACGTGATTGTTTCCTTTGCTCCGTCTGCCAGCTGCTTTTCTTTGGAGACCATAATCAGGGTGATGTAGATCAAGCAAAAGACTCACAAATCTGCTACCCTGAATAAAAGCTGGATTTGCACTTTTATTTTCTGCCTCATTGAAACCTGGAAGCTATTGAAGTCCTTGGCTGAGTGAAAGCTTCAGCCCTGCAGTAGATCCACTGGGAAATCAGCATGCCACCGTGATCGATGTGTTGGTGAAAGCCTCCTAAGAGCAAGATCTAAAAGAACTTTTGACAAAGTTTACTCATGAACACATTATAAATTTAACTGCATTAAGAGTAGGTGGTCAGGATGTTTGAATCTTGCTACATTTCAGATCTGCCTTTTTTAAGTACTAACAGAGCAGCATCTGCATTTTCTGTCCTTTTTATATTAATGTGTAAAACATTCTGGGTGGTGCAAGCAAATTTCCATTTAAACCAAACTGCAGCCCACATGCTGTTTGACCATAATGACAGAGTTGCTGAGGTCCCGCCTCCTACTTTAGTCTCCAGATAAAATCTATGCTGAAGGACTCTGCGCAGGTTTTCCATTAATGTTAACAAGGGAGCTAATACTCTTTACTTCTACAGAGCACTTTGAGCTGAAATTAAAGGTCAGCTTAAGCCAAAAAAGACTGTATTTGTTGCATTTTGTTAACCCTGTGACAAACTTTACTTTTCTCAAAAGTAAATTATAAATAGTTTGTGACACCTAGGCATGGGCTGGTTACCAGTGTCAAGGTATATCCTGGTATTAAAAGTCAGTGTGAAAACCACTACATTTTTCTTATGTTTTAAATGCCTAAAAACCAGATAACAGAGCATACAGTATATTTTGTTTTCCCCCTTCTGTTACAAGACCTGCTGCTTTAAGCTGTTATTGTGTACAGTAGCTGAAGGGGGAATTCTCCTATACTTTATTGCTTATTGGATAGAAAAAATGATGTCGCCGGTTGGTTGTACATTTTGTCTGTCTGATAATCCAGTCATTCCTTGATTGTCTACTAAAAGAGCAACACCTGTGTCTCCCTTCTGAAGGTTTGAAACAAACATTTGCAACAAGGTACATGAGTTAGCCTGTTAGCAGATGAAATATACGTTGGACTGCAGGCTTGCTACAGAGCCTAATAACCCAGCTAAATAATTAACTTACATTGACTTGTCAGGCTTTCAATGTTACTTTACAAAGAACAGAACAGCAGCGAAGTAATATTCTGCACAAACGACACAACAACTTTAGAATAAAAAAGAAATTGATCTGGTGCTGTAGTTTAGTTTGCCATTATGTCCATAATGTCCTCTACAATCTGTTTAAAAAAAATACTCTTTTAAAACTGCCTGTCGACTCTCTGGAAAAAAAATAATTTCAATACTTGTGATTAAATAAAAAATTCATCCTTGCTCTTAAATGTCATTGTAAATAAAAATGTTATAAATGAAAAAAGCTGATAACAAAATTGGTTTTAAATCCATCTGGAGTGCAGGAAAAAGCCGACTCACATTTTAAAAAACGTTGCTGTCAACATGTGATTTGTTTATACAATGAAAATGTGATATTTTTGCCAACGTTATCATACCACCAGAGTCTCATACTGGCCCATGCCTAGTGTCAACCCAGAAATGAGCATGATTTGAGTGTCAGAACAATTTAGGTGACTTATAAATGATTTTTATGAATAATGTTTACTTATGTAACTTCCAGATTTCTAGAAAACATTGTAGAGCACCGTTTAGAAAAAACATGTTTAATAAAGTACTAAAAGTAAATAAACTTTAAAATATAAAGTTAAGACAGTTAATTGGCTGCTATTTATTATCAATACTAAGCTAGCATTTTAAGGTTTATGAATGTTTTGAGGATAATAAGTATATCTGAGGAGATGAGTGGACTACAGCAAGTTCTGCAGAGACCTGAGGCTGTGATGTCACTGTGAAAACAACTCCATAGTTTGTGAAGTGAATGTAATCTGTTCATCTGGTGCATTTACAGGACAGTACAGGCATGAAGCTGTGGAAAAAGAGGTGGTTCGTCCTATCTGATCTGTGCCTCTTCTACTATAGGGGTAAGTGCAAACAGTTAACCCCAACCTTAGTGGTTTTCAGTCAGTATTTGAAGTACTCTGATGACCCTCAGCCAAGTTTCTATAAAAAAACAACCTGTCATGACCAACTGAAAGACATATCACGCTTGAAGGCTTGAGACCTTTACAGAAATAGAAACATAAACATGTTTGATTCTTGAAAACAGCAAAAATAAACTGAATTTATGGAGCTGTTTTTAAATACATTTCCCTTTAATTCCTCAAGAAACAGACCGCTGTTGTGCTATCATTCCTATCATTGTAATGTTTAGACAAAGATCATTTTTAAAAATGTTCAGCTATAGACAGAATCTAACATAGAAATTATATTGAAATGATCTTCCCTTTTTTAATGAACAATATTTCTTTTAAAGGTATTTTTTTGTAGGACTCACAAACCAGTTTCTTTTCGGTTAATAAAATCCGACTCACCCTTAAGCGCCCTCTGTGCTACTGTTGTACAGCAGGAACATCTTTGATGTAAATGTTTATTTTTAAGTAACCTGCTTTCACTGAGATGCTGTAGACCTCGCCTGATTCAAGTCTACATGTCATAACACAGGATTGATGTGGGTGTAGTCATCATTTGTGCTGATCAGGATGACATCGAAGCTGTGTTTTTCCTAGCATCCTGCCCTTCCTGACACATTCTTTCTGCCCACTGGCTGACAAAAGCCACACACAGAAGCAGATTTAAAGGCTTTATCTAGACGGACGTGTTGTGCAGTGATATTCATCAGCAGAGAGCTGGCAGTGAGGTCATAAAGTCTGCTGCCTCGACTAAATACAGCCATTATTTGCTGGAGTTATCAGGTTATTATTGTCCACCCAGGATCTCCATCCAACATTGCTGCTTACACTCAGACATTGCTCTGCACATACTTCTGTGGTGGTGTATTTCTTTAGGGGGAAAACAACAGATTGTAAATGCTTCAGTAATAAACCTTGAGCTCTGACATAGCCGCATGACAAAAATAAAGAGATTTACTTGAAAGGACTTCTTGGAACCATAATTCCCACAATTAATTCTCTAAATATTTTTTTACCCCTGGGGCCATATCTTATTTCTTCGAGTCATTTTAAATTAATGTGAGGGGAATTGGACTTAACAAGCATGAAATAACAAGAAATAACAAATTATAGCTAAACGTATTGGGAAAATGAACATTTCAACATAAAGCAGCAAGTTAGGAATATAAATCAACAAGAGTCAACAAAGGGGGGCGGGGCTTAAAGTCTGTACAGGAACCAGCCATCGGGGAGGCTGGTTCCAGCTTCAACTTCCGGGGTCCTATTGGAGGTTTACTTAGTTTTTTACAGGCTATGATCTAAACCTGAATGTTTGCAATTGAACTAAACTAATTTTAAACTCTACAGAAGTAATATCATAAAACACTTGATTTAAAAATACACATTGTTCATTTTCTTTTTTTCTCCCCCTGTAGATGAAAAAGAGGAAGGTGTACTTGGCAGCATTCTCCTACCAAGCTTTCAAATATCTATGTTGTCTGTAGATGATCACATTAACAGAAAATATGCTTTCAAGGTTTGTATAGTTTCATTCATTTTAAACATTGTTACACTTCACATTTTATGGTTTAATATACTTAGAGCAAAAAAGTAATAAGACCTTACAATAGCTTTTTTAAGGGAAAAATAAAGAGCTCAAAAATAATATAACTGCTAAATGTGCACGTTTTTCTACAAGGTACAATTTAGAGTGTTTTTACTGTTTCAGCTCAGTGTTTAATTAGGAATATGAATCAGCGTTTACAAGCTTTAAGGATGTTTTACTGAAACTTTAAAGCTATTTTTTATCAGATTAAAAATAAGGTAATAGAAGCTGTTTTTTTTTTAAACTTATTTATGCAAAAAGAAGCACGTCCTTTACAGGCTTCTGGCAGGAATGCAGTCCTATGACACCATGATACTGTCAGAAACCCAAAGTTTTTGTTTTTTTTTTGAAAAGAACATATTTCATGAAATCTTAACGGTTTATATAGAACTGCTGCATTTTTCATAAACCCTTAGAGACAACAAAGTTGCCCTGCCAATTACAGCTGAACACAGACGCTCAGGAGTCCGTTCAAGGTTTCTGTAACCACACAGCCCACTCCTTTTCCATCTTGGATTCAGACGGAAAGAGGGAGCGTTTAGGGAAACAGGGAAACCACAGTTCAGGGCACAGACTCTTCAGTTAAACTCAGAAATCTGACGACTTTTTTTTCCTGTCTCTTTTTGTGACCAGCATTTCAAGTCTCCCAATTGGCTGTGTCATTTTTCCAGACTATTTGGAGGGAATTAAAGAAATGACAGTGCTTTTCTTGTATCTTAAACGTTTGTAAACAGGATATTGAGATTGGTCACTAAACATTCTGTCTCTCTTTTTGTCTGTGTCTGGCTCTAACAATATATTGGTTTGTTTACCGCGAGGGTACGGAGAAACAGGACAATGCGTCATCCATACTATGTACTGCGTGGTAAGTCCTACAGCATTGTACCAGACAGATTTACTGCCTTAATCTGGTGGTATGCATGAAACTTAAGTGACTCAAGGATTTGATTTATCTGTATGGCACAGATGGCCACATCCAGGAACATTTCACAAATCAGCTCAGCTCAACTTGTTTTAAAAACATAAAAGCATTAAAGTCATAGTCACAATTACCAGGATATCAAACAATTCACCAATCTAAGATATAGTTCTTTTTTTTTTCCTCTCTCTTTTTATATTACAGGTAACCTTTTATGTGCATCATTCTTCCTGTCCGTCCCGTCAGGCGACACATCCCAACATGAGGACGTACTATTTTTGCACGGACACAGCCAAAGAGATGGAGTCTTGGATGAAAGTAATGACAGACGCTGCACTTGTCCATTCACAGCCAGTCAAAAGGTTGCTAAAAATCCTCAGCAAATAATAATACACTCTCAAAACTTCTTTTTTAAAAAGTGCCTTTTACACAAAGACAAAAATATATTTGACAGTGTTAGTATACCCATTAAGGTAGAAGTCTGTTTCTATTCTTAATGTTTTTTTTGTTTTGTTTTTTTATTAATATTAACTACATACAACCAGAAATTTAAAACCACCAAATAAAAGTGAATTAAAACTGTAGGTTACACATGTTAAGAATAACAAATGTACTCCAGTTAAGGGACTCATTATTGGGCTTCCTGACTAAAAAGCATGGGACTTTCCCTTCTCCTGCATCTTCAGTGTGGAATATATCTCAAACTGTGCAGTGTGTTGGTCCTTAAAGGTTAACAAACAAATGATGCTACTATAGAAGTAATTTAATTTATCCCTGAATATGTATTTTGTGAAGGTGAAATCTATCTTTAATAATAACAGACCTGACATACACTATATGAACAGAAAAGTCAAATGACTAATACTATATAACAAGTAAAATATGCGTGCACCTGTAGTTGATTCATGACATGTTTGCATCTTATTTTGCTAATAATGTAATGTATTTCAATTTATCAGGAATCCAGCATTCATGCTGATTTTTTCGACACTTTCCATCTTTCTACCTATTAATAACTGCATACGTGCTGATGTGTCACTCAGCACAGCATTAGCATGGTAAGTACATGCAGATCCCAGCTGCAGCCAGTAACCTTTCAGGAGCCATTTACATGTAAATCGATGGATTAATTGGCTAAAGCTCATTACCGGTGAGGTCTCATCAATACCATACAGCTCAATTACCCCTGGCATTGAGCTGTAATCCCCACCTGAACACCCCCTCCTCACTGAAACATGCAAACAACCTATGCTACATAAAGTAGCTGATTGAGAACACACAATTTATTTTATTAGCAAATTTTATTACAGCTGTTTATTTTCTAAACAAATTTAATGAGTGCTCCTTTTCAGCCTTCCTTTCATCCTTCTTGTTGAACAGAAAAGACGACAAATAAAATCCCAATTCACTATTACAAATGCTATAATTTATTCATTGTTTAGTATTCATTATATTCAAATCAGTTTGCTTTCCTGACAGTTACATGTTTAGAGAGTCTCTAAAACTGCATTTACTGGAAGATGACAATAAAACAGACACATCAATACAGCTGGTTGAATCAACAGCAATTCATAACCAGCTGAAGAGCAGCAAGGGTCTTGGATTAATCAGTGAGATTCCTGCAGCATTTCTCCAGGCTTTGCACTTCACCATCACCTCCAGGTGCTGAAATTGAACCCTAGCAAAAGACTAGCAGAGCGGAAGAAATGGAAAAAATTGCTCTGTTGTATCGAAGGGCGTGGGCCATGCTTCCTTCACCTTGACAAATGTCTGCTGCCATCCGTTTGAGCAGACAGAGGTGGAGGGAAATGAATAAGCAAAGGTGAGAAATCTGTGGATGATGAGTACAGTAATCTTGTTGGACACTGCTGTCTGCCATTTTGCTCAAGTAATCTTCCTACTTCTTCTAACCCTCTATGCTATTTGTGGATGAATATGTGAGTGTGTGTAATTTGCAAGAAAGGTCAGTGCTCATCTCTGAAACATCCCTCAACCTTTAAAGGTTGAATCCTTTGTCCTGGTGTAAATGACACTTCATTCAAGCCCTCATAGGATGAGAGGCTGAGACAAAGACAAATAGAAGAAGTTTAGAAGTTTGAGGGAGGAAGCAGTTTTGGCAGCACAAATGCTTGTTGGCACAAAGTCTGCCATTGATGAACGCTGACTTCAGGGGCTAAGATGATGGGGACAGCTACAAATACTGAGCTGCACTGGTAAGAAAACATTGAAAAAAATGTTATTACAGCTTACAACTTAAGTATGATATCAACAGAAGTGCAACATAATATACACATGTATGTCAATTGTATTTGTTTACTATTGTTTTGATAAAGTAAGATCACATTATATTATGTATAAAACAGTGGTGTTCAAAAAATATTCTAGCTTCAGTCTATCGAAACAAACCTTGTTTTTTAAGTTGAAGTATTTAGATTCCTAAACAGCCAGTCAACATATAGCCAACAACACACACAAAAAACAAACATAGTTTCAACAACCAAAACATGTTACAATCGTGGCCAAAACCGCTCGCTAGCAATCATTGTTAAATTTGATTTGTTTTCATTAGGGATATTTGATTTTGTGAGTGAGAGTGCTGCACTATTGCCATGAAGTTGTGGGACATCACAACAACATTCTGAAGTATTTAATGCAGCATGTTTGCAACAACACATTGGAATTTCATTTGTTATGTTGCTTCAAAGTAACATGTAATGTACCAGACGTGTATAAAGTTTCAAGCATTATTACAAAGTTTCTGCAGTGCAATTGTTCTGATAAAATTTAAATACTCAGTGAAATATCCTATTTTAGTAATGTATCTCTTAACAGATTGTTTGATAAAGTATAGTCATGCACAGGATGTTAAACAGATGTTGTGAAATACTTTTGGATATCTATTGCTCTGTAAGAGTTCAATAATGTAGCATCAGTGTCATATATAATAGGTTATACCTGCACTGTTACAGTAACATTATTAAGAGCTTATAAATGAAATGTCACAGTAATAATATTGTCGGGACATACTGTTTGTAGGTTTGAAAAGATGTAAAAGTTTATATGAAAGTAATGTTTTATTTATTTATTTATATGTGCTTATATGTGCTTGTTAGATAGTTGGTCATTCATTTATATATTTAGTCATTTATTAAGTTGTTATATCTTTCTTTTTTTATGGGTGAAATTGGTTGTGGTATTTGAATAACAAAAGGTTTCCTATCTAGATTGCTTGACATTGTCAGTAAAGAACAAAATGACAAACACCAAGATGGGAAAGATCCATGCGTGCACAGAGCTGCGGGACTTTGAGGTAGTCTTACGTGGCAGTCTCCACACTTGGCTGCACTGGGAATGTATGATTGTATTTGCTGTGCGGGGACAGCTAAAGGGCTGATCACTGAGGCCTGACTGCCTTTAATAAGCACACACAAACTGACACACTCATATGCGTGCACCGCAGTAGAACATTGTTCACACGCAAACAACCTACTCCTCTCTTGCAAATGCATACATTCATACATGCTCACACACACATACACCGGAGGGCGAGTCATTCCATCTGACATCATTTTAAAGTTAACCACCATTGATGAAGGTAAAATGTCACCACTTGGCTCCTTCTGGGTGAATAGGGATCACTTGAATAAGCTATGTATGAATGCAGAGACCTTTTACCATCAACTGCAGCAGCAGGAAGACTCAAGGACACATGGAGCGTGAGTCTTTAGATCATTTAGAAAGACAAGATGTAATCCATAATATCTGTGACCACAGTTGAGGAAAAAGCTGAAAGAAATCGGTTACGGTCATGTGCATTCACATAAGAAATTTGGATTTAAGTTGGACAGATTTACTTTTTGATTACAGTAAAGTAAAAAAAAAAAGTAAAAAGTAATTTATTATTGTTTTACTGCTTTTATGCAAATTATCTCCATAGCAGACCTTACTAAGTAAATGTAATGTCATTTGTTGGTATCAATCAAATACAATTTTTTTTCTAAGTATTTTGGGCCTATTAACAAAACAAACCTAAAGACAGCAAGAATTCTTTTTGTTTGTTTTTTAGTTGTTTATTTTTTTACCTCATTATTTTAAAGTTCTCCTTCTGAGCAACATCAAATCTAGCTTTAAAGTTCAGTTAAATTCAGATTCAGTTTCTTATAAAAGGCTCTCCGGCATCATCCGTTTGGTAAAAGATGATGTCTGACTTATAGTGGACTTTTTAACCATGTCAGTAAATCAAATAATGCTACGGGCATGTTTACTCATCTTTGAAACACACTAAATCTTATGCAGATAGCTTTTTGAAGCTTCATCATTGATTGTGCAAAACACACATTAGTCAGTGGGCAAGAGGCAGAGTACACCCTGGACTGGTCGTCAGTCCATCATAGAGCAAACAGAGAGACACACAAAACCAGCAACCTTGTATACACACACTCATACCTTAAGTCAATTTAGAGTGGCCAGTTAACCTAACACGCATGTTTTTGAACTGAAAGAAAAAAACTGGAGTACCCAGCGAAACCCTACACCTATGCAGGGAGAACGTTGAAACACTCCACAGAAAAGCCCTAGCCAAAATTTGAACCCAGGACCTTCATGGTGTGAGGTAACAGTTTTAACCACTACACTGCACTGCCTGTTGCCAAAAAATGCATGTTAGAATTGTCGACCTCACCATTTTCTTGAGCTTCTTCAATCTTTTGGTGAAAGTTGATGCTGCTGACAAGGTGTAGACAAGTAGCCATATCAAAAAGCCACATTTGAAAATAGACCTTATTATCTAAAAATAAATATGTATAAAACTTTTCAGTTTAAAATAAACAAAAAGGTTCAAAAAGAGAATAAATTCACTTCAATCGATCACAGAATTTGAGTGCAGATGCTGTCTGTGTGTGTTTTATTAAGAAGTGCTTCCTGCTGTAGTAAGCACTTTGTCACCCTTCCCTCTCCCCAGCTCATTTCTGGTTCACTAATGACCTCTATATATTGAAAGACGTGCTTCTAACACTTATGTCATGCCCCCATTCTCTTTTTCTCTCCGTCTCATCTTTGTGTACGTAAGTGAATAAAGATCCCAGAGGAGCCTCACCTCTTACAAACCTGATTAAAATGGAAGACACAAACAATATGAACACAAAGGTTACTACAGCAAGGTCAACAACAGAAGCCAACACAGGGACGGGGAAATAAACACATTAAAAATAAAGTAAGCAAGAGGAGCCCACAATTATAATATGACAAGAACTAATTCCATGTGTAAAATAAAAATAAAATGAAATAAAATAGAATAGAATGAATTTTGGTATTTAAAAAGATGTATCAATGCATCAAAAAAGCTTTTAAAATTCTGCTAGTAGACAGGAGATATCTATGATGACAGATGTCTAACGTGTTAAAACATCAGTGGGAACTGTTGATATAGTAACACTGCACTGCAGAATTACCACTAGGGGGGAAAAAATGCAGTGTTTGTGAAAATAGACAAGTTGTCATGCACCAACATCTGTGATGCAGCAGCACGACAAGATCAGACAGCTGCTCCAACACATTTTTTAAATCCTTGTGTTTTTATTAGACTAAGAATCCTTTTGTAACCGAACTCAGCTGTAAGTTAAGGTGATTCTTCTGACAGCTATTCACAGTGGTACTATACATGTTGAGGATGTGAGTTTAGATTAATTGGGACACTTTAAAGCAGCCCCTAGATGTGCCTGAGGTTGCAGCTGGAGGTAACTGACACATATCCAGCACAGTTGACATTTCTCAACATACTATAAGTTTACAGTACAGTACAGGTCTTTAATTTATACTGTAGCTCTTCTTCAGAATGTTTTCCAGATTTACACTAGAATATCTATGGAGTACAGGCACACCATTTGTGTTAGAATTAAGTTTAGGGTGTGGCTGCATTCAAGTGGGTTTATGTGCAGTCACTTAATTTAAAAGAACAAATCAAAAATCTACATAATCCACAAGCAACAGAAAGCTGTTTAGTGAAACACGAGCACAGAGGCCAAAGGTTTACTACAATCAGGCCTTTGTTTCAGCACTTTCAGAACAAAATTAGAGTCCCAACAACAAGCAAAGATTTTGAGTTAGGTCATTTACTGGAATGATAAGGTGTCAAACCTGACAAACAGAAGGAGACTAGTCATGAGATCAAACGTTCAAACAAATATGTGTGCAGGGCTGAGATTCTCAGAAGGAATGGTAATTTTCCTCTGTGATGGCCCACCATCTTGTTTTGCTTCAGCCCTGTTTTGCCCTGAAAGGAGCTTTAAAGAGACTTAACCCTGCTTTACCTGAGAGCTGGGAGTGGCTGAGGTGATTAAACAGCAGCTTTTGCAGGTCTCACTCTTTCTCTTAGCTGCTGCTTCCAGGATAGGTGAACCAATTTGCTAGGTGTTTTTTGCCACTTTGGTAAAAAAAAAAATTTATATCATTTTACATACACTTTTAGTCATCCATGCGCTACACTACACTGCTGATGTTTACATTCTCATATTTATCTCTGCCAAGGAGGTTATGTTTTCAGTCGTGTTGGTTTGTTTATTTGTCTATTTGCAAGATAACCTTAATAAATAAATTTAGATGAAATTTTCAGAAAATGTTGGGGTTGTCACAAGA
>JAOXNZ010000012.1:10392938-10405064 GCA_028566095.1 Kryptolebias brasiliensis | reverse complement strand
GACACAACATCTCCCTGCAGCAGGGTTCTGGCTCCAGACACATTTCTTGGGAGGCAGGTGAAAGAAAACCAGGTTGATTTTTTGGTTGTTTGTTTGTTTTTAATAAATGTATGTATGTGTAATATATGCTATATGTTTAGTTCAATCTAATGACAAATTATACTTCTTAGACTTAAATGCCTCACAGTTTATTTTACTATACCAACCACAAAACACAGGACTGAGTAGCAGTTTTCACACGTGCAACTAAAGCCCTGAAATGTTTTAAAGATATAAATGTAAGCCCAACCACCGAGCAACATTTCTAGAAAATCAACGGATGAAATGATGTGCCAACATGGCACCAGATTGTCTTGAGGATTTCTTGTGAGTGAGCATGCTCTTAAGCTGCAGCTTCAAGTTGTTGTTTTCCTGTTGATCTGTTTGTGAAAACCCTTTATGTCCACGTAGTAAAGACATAAACACTAAATTGGTCATCAGCAAGCCTCATCTGTCATCTTCTTTCATGAGTATTATTTATGAGCAGCAAAGCTCTCGCTGTGAAGTACTTGTGTGAACAGCAGCTGCTAAAAGAAGCACAAACCAGTGGTTGCACATTTTCATGAACATCTCTAGTGTTAACACATAAAAACAGCTTGTGATGACTACCGTTGTGAAGTTATATTTGAGAGGAAAGTTTAAGTGTTTGACTAATACAATAGCTTAAAACATCATGTATTACTCCTCTATCAGTCCATGCTAACCTTGGAGACATGCTGAACCATGTCTCCATACATTTTCTTTACTTTGCGTGATATACACATCAGCATTTACACTTCTCTTTGGAGCTTTGTGGTCCCAGTTTAAAGAATCAAACAGTTTGATTGTGTGTTGGCAGGAAGTTCAAAGCAAAAAGTTTGTATTTTATTTAATTTGCGTTAATCAAAACTGCAGATCCTGGGATTTGACTATTGTGCATGCCAATATAATGTTCATCCCTCATTGCATTGTTTTCTGATAGACCTATTCTTTTTTTTTTTTTCAGAAACAATTTGATTGAATAGCCTAAAGTCTGCTGCAATTAAAAAAATACTGGTTCTCATTGTATTCTTTGAAGCAGCACAATGTGCACATGCTGTATCTCTGCCTTGTAGTTTACATAAAAAAGCTGTAGGAATTTAACTTTTATCATCCGCTCTTAGGGGGGGTTATTAATCGCAGTGGTACACACAGAAATAATTGCCTCTTCACTCATGTTTGTTGTTTGTCAAGACATGCATTACAGTTCAAGTAACTGTAGTGCTTGCTGTATATGCACCAATGTAATAAATTGACATTTTAAGGGGAGCTTTTCACTAAGAAGAAATAAGCTTCTTTGCACTATAATGTGTTCCTGATCCTGTTTGTAAGTATCGCTTCCTGCTTCATGGGGTTGTAGCCTTTCCTGTCCTGTGTGGATGCACATGTTTATGTCTGATTCTGGTCTTTTCGAGTGAGTGAAGTGAGGTGTAATTTTGCTGTGCCTGTTGTCTCAGAAATCAAGTGCACTGCTGTAAACTCTCTGACACTTGCTATATCGCTCCTCTCCGCACTGAACTAGATGAAGGAAAATGACCCTTTAATCGCCATGACTCACAAATTGATTGAGAACTCTGCTCCAAGGCCTCAACTTTACCAGCAAGTAAGGCCAGCCTAAGGCTTTGCTCCACGTCATCCTCACCAGTCGCTGTTGTTCTTTTTTGGTCTGTTATGCAATGCTCCTCCTCTGATGTCCAAGTCTTCATCTCGAGAACGGTCTCCGTGTGTTGTTTGCTATGCCAGCACTTCCCCATCCATTGCTTTTTGATTGTTCTCTCCGTATTAGAAGTCATGTTCGTGTGGGCATGACTTTAAAAAGTATTATGTTCTATGTATGTACTGTCCGCTGTTCCGTTGAACCCCTCCTTTATTTCGAGGTTTGTGTGCTCAGGTTGTATGTAGTTACTGATGAAGCTGAAACCCGTTGATAAACAACACTCATAGGCATGGGGCTTATTTAAATGCCTGAGTTGTAGTTGCACTTTTCTCACTTTGGCTGCAAAGCATGTAGGCCTTCCTCATCATCATCTTTTCTTTTTTTTTTTTTTTGTACCCTAGCCAGCGTGTGATTTCCATAACTCTGTGTGTGCAGAATCCCTTCACTTCGATTAGCTGAGTCACCTGAACTTAGGAGGGAGTCTTTGTATTAACAGACACGTCATGTCACAAGTTTCTTACTAAATACTTTTCCCCTAGTTAAAGGGATAGTTTAGAAGTAAGGTTCTCTCAAACGTTTATGAACAAGTAATATTTTACCTGTTGTAGATAACTCTTTAAATGATCTCAATTTAGAGAAATGGAGTCATTCTTAATCTCAAAATGTTCATGGTGGCTCACCTTTACACCACTGTGAGTTTGCACTACACTGGTATTTCAGCAGAAATATTTTATTCCTGCCAGATGTGCCCAAGCCAGCACCGTAAGTGCTGCATCTAGCTCCTGCAGGCACTTTTTGTGCTTGCAATAACCACATAATTCTTTGTAAATAATCGTGTAATGCAAAATTGATGGCTGCGTAAAGGTTTAGAAAATGTTCTTTGCATGAGCCACAATGAAGGTTTTGAGGCTGGAGTTGTTTTAAAACCCCTGCTCGTCACTACTGTCAGAATTAAACTCTGAACTGAGGCCATTCAAAGATATACAACAGATCAGATATTAATTGTTCATAAGCTTTTCCATAGAACCCTGCTTCAAAAGATCTGAACTATTCCTTTAAAGCCAGCAGGAAATACATTTTTGACATTTAAGTGCAACAGAACACTGTTTTTCATGTTTAGTTTTTAGGATTTTTAGGATGCTTGAATGTCCCACTACAGTTAAGTATTCAGGTCAACCTGCTGCTCTACTCACTGTGTTGAGGGGTTCTTTTTATGCATATTCTCTGCAAGTTAGTCACAGTTCAGATGTATTAGTGGTTCAAGACCTGACGTGCAGTTGTTGAACAGTGTAGACCTTTAACCATTATGACTCCAGAGGCATACTGATGAAGATGAAGTAATATGCATTTTGGGTAGATTTTAGCTTCCTCTTTACCTGTCTTCAACTCTCCCTCCTCACCTCCTTTTGTTGCTCTGCTGATGAAGAGCGTAAACAATTTGGCTTGTATGTGATGATCGCTGTGATGTCACTTTGTCACCTCTGTGACCCCCTGTGTGTTAAAGTGCAGCCTTAACTCCTTTATAGGCTCCACCACAGCTGCATTCCCATCTGTTCAGCAGAGCCAGAAATCTGTCTTCCTTCTCCTTCTTCCCATGTCACTCGTAGTCCACACGACACCACCATGAAAGCGCCAAAAGCTGTGGGAGCGTCTGCATGTTCAGTGTGGAATGCCATGTGGTTCCGACTGCTTTAAATGTACCATGTGGTTCAACTGAGAAGCAGCGTGTGAAAGAGTGCAGGTGTGAGAGTGAAATGTTGACAACGGGCCTCAAAGTATTTATGCAGTGAATCATTTTCTGTGTGTTTTTTTTTCTTCAACATTAGATTTGAAATTAAAGGATACTTTTGTTGGTAAATTACTATTTCCTAGTTAAAAAAAAATAGTTCTGCTTTGCTTAAAAATTTACTTTTTAATCAAGTTCTTTTAGTTCCACACAAATATTTTATCTGATATGTGATAGGGTGGCCAGACTGAAAGCAAACATTGGTAAACAAACCAAAGGAAAACACATTAATTCATTAAAAACCTCTCAAAGAGAAAATTTACTTAAAGGTTGCATCCTAATCAAAGTTAAAGTTGGCACTTTAGTTTTATAGTAGTGCTGCCATTTCATATCTAATGTGGATCCAAACATGAAACGACACAGAAATATGTCACTGTCTCAATATTTGTGGGCTGTATTGTTTTAGATTTCAAAGAGTGGGTAAATGAGTGAGTGATTTGTATATTTTTGGAAACATGGGATCCAATGCAGATGACGTAATGTTCCCTGTTTCAATGATATTATTACAAGTGGCAGGAACAACGAGTCGTATGTTTTTGAACCACATAAAAACACAGTTTTTCCTAAAATAACAGAGTAGAAGTTACTGCAGTATATTTGACCATTGGACAACTTTCTTGAATGTTTAAGTAACAAAACAGTTTTTTATTGTTTTTACAGCTTTAAAGAAAATCTTTGGCTATTTATTTTTTCTTTGAGTTGCATTTTTTGTTTGCTTAATGCAGTACACAAACATACACACAGAGTACATTGTTAGCTGCTAAGCATGTACTTTAAAAAAAACACGTTGGGTGGACGCAGGGCCAACTAGAGTTTAGTAATTGAGACTGTTTTATATGCTCTCTTCTTGGGTTTCCAATAAAACCAAAGTGTTGTGCCGATAAAGGTAAATGACATTAGAAATGAAACACGAGGCCCAATAAGCATCAGCAGGGAGCTTGTGTTTAGACTGCTTTTTTCAACGCAGGTTTGATAATGTAGATTGTCTGATTTAGAGAAATAAGAGCTTCAGTTGAAGAATAAATCCCATGGCTCAGTGAGAGAGCCTTGTAATAGCACTGCATTAGATCTCCGGATCCTGAAGTGTATGTGGAGATTTGTTGTCTCTGTTTAATGCTCGCTCTGTCTTCACAGCTGAGTCCAGAAGACTACAGGGAACAAGCCTACACATGTATGCCAGAGGAAGTGGATACTGACGTAAGATTAGTGTTGCACTCTTGGATGACACACAGCTCCATTCAGCTATGAAAAAGTGGTTTACAACGTTTTCTTTATTGTTTTGTCTTCAGACTAAACTTAGCAGGTTGTGCGAGCAGGATAAAGTGGTGAGGACACATGAGGAGAAACTTCAGCAGCTATACAGAGAGAAGGTGAAAAATGGAACCACTCCTAATTGGATTTTTTTACAAAACATTGTTTAAAATGACATACTTAACGTGTTGCGTATTTTCTTTCAGCACACGCTGGAGACTGCGCTTCTGTCTGCCAGCCAGGAGATCGAGCTGGGCTCTGACGACCCGGCTGTCGTTCAGCAGAGAGACTTACTGCAGAGCGGCCTCCTCAGCACCTGCAGAGAGCTGTCCAGAGTCACTGCTGTGAGTCACACCACACATCCCTTCACTCTGCACACACGCTCAGGCTGGACACTGATACTTTCATTCCAAGGTGAGAGCTTTTGCCTCCTTATGTTTGTCACTCACAAAGTATTTCTTTCACACCCAAACCAGGAGTTGGAGCGGTCATGCAGGGAATATGACAGGTTGGAAGGAGATGTGACTTTAGCCAAGAATAACTTGCTGGAGCAGCTAGAAGCCCTGGGAAGCCCACAGGTAAGATTGGTTTTGGATATTTAACAAATTAATTATGCAGAACCTTTTCTGTTCAGAAACTTTTTTTTTTTTCCCCTTAAAAATTTAGTATGAGAAACAGTTCTGGATTATGCCAACCTTTTTTCTAGACACTTTTTGACTTTAAGCAGGAATGATACTCTGCTCCAGGACCCCTGGATGCTTACACCGAGAGTTAAATAAGAGCTTAAAGCTGCAGACTGAGTGATTGATGACTGGAGTGCAGGCCTTAATGAAGTCAGTATTTTATCGTGTTCTTCATCTTAATAGAAGTGTAGAGACCAAGACAAACACTTCTAACAGTTATTTCTGGCTGAGCGTGAGTCAGAGCTAATGCTCATTCAGAACAGAGACATCAGAACACCACCATTTTGTAAGGACATCCTCTGTTTTTTACAAACCTTTCATTTGCAAGGGGGTCATTAGATGCATCTTCTAATTTACTTCTTTCACCTGTTTGTGTATTCAAACCTAAACTTCTTTTTTCTTGTGGTTGCTACTGTTTTGAGGCTATTTTTTCTCCCAGACTGAAGAAACTTGATCAGTGTCAGTGCTTACAGGACACCTTAGCAGACAGATACATTTTTAATATAGCTGTTTACTTATCTTTAAGCACCATGTTCTGTTTTTTACTTGTTAGTTTTACAAAATTACCCTCGGAAGTAACACAGTGATATTTCCTGTTTGTATTTATTATGTGCGCTCAGACGGAGCCTCCCAGTCAGCAGCACGTTCGCATCCAAAAGGAGCTGTGGAGGATTCAAGATGTGATGGAAGCTCTCAATAAAAACAAGGCTCAGAGAAATGTTGTTGATGGGATGGGTTTCTCTGGACCCAAAACCAACCTAAATAAGCTGAAAAATGAGGTGACGTTTCTTTGGCTAAATATTTAACTGCTTAAGTCATTTATCAAAATTATTTCTGTTAATTGTTAGATATAAATGTGTTAAAAGAATAGTTTAGTTTTGTTGCAGTGGGGTTGTGTGAATTATCAGTAGTCAGTATCTTACCTGCAGTAGACAGTTGTCAAAGTGATCACAGTTTGGAAAATCAACGTGTGAGCCCTGTTCAGAAAAGGGCCCAATCAGGAGCAGATTTCCACCATTATAGCAGTTTGAACAAATGTAAGTACGCTCACACATGGTTTCTAGTCAGTGGTTTACAGAGGCTGCCAGTAGTCAGTTGTGCCTCACAGTCTAACCCCTAAACAACTACTACAAGACTGTACAAACTAGTGATTAAGGAAGCAACAAGGGTCGAAGATTTGAATGAGTCAGATTATACAGGAGAAAATGTATTGGTTAAAGAGAAGAAATAACTCCTGGTAAAATCAGCTGAGGGACATTTTTGGCATCCTCTTCACAGTTAATGCTAAGAAAATAGCAACAAAGTAGATAACTGTCTCATACTAAAGTGACATGGTGTGAAATTACTTGATATATTATTGGCTCAGACAGAAAATGTTTAAGTTTTTGTTGTTTGAGATGGTAGAAAATTGCTCTTGAATGGGTCCAGTAGCTCTTTACCTTCAAGAGAATTTCTCTCTGATTACCCAAAGCTATAAATGCTCTGCAGGTAAGATACTGACTACTTACATGTAATCCACACAACACCACTTCAAAAACTGACTGGTTCTTTTTACCCATACCGTTTTTAGTAATATGGATGATGATCTTCTTATCACTCAGCCAGTTTTGTCCATGCGTGCATGTTGGCCTCTGGGAAAAAGTGTCAGTCAAGCGGTAACAATATATGGAGCCTTCTCTCTGGCTAATCAGCTGGTCTGCTCATCCTATGGGCCAAAACTCTTCTACACCAGATGGCTGATGCCTGATCCTGCACAGTGGCACCATGTGTCACCCAGCTTCATGTCCTGTAATGCCCTGTATAATCCCCAGGAGGAGGACTCTGTACCCCCACGGCCGCCCCTACCCCATTCCTACGAGCCCAACCCCCCCGTCGTGCCCCCTCCGCCCTCTCATGCTGGCGTGCGCCCCTCGTCCCTCCACCGGCCAGAGGACAGGAAGGCCAATCACAGGAATAGCACGCACAGCGTAAGCTTGTTGACCTGTTGGCCCCATGGTTGACCCTGAACCTCAGCTGCTTCATCACATGTCATAACCCACCGTCATGTGTTGGAGTTTCTATTTGTTTGGATCATTTCTGCATTTGTTCATCAAACTCCCATGACTCATTTTTTTTTTGTTGGTTTGCTAAGTAACTGAAGTCTTGCTTCTGTATTATTTTCTTTTTAATGACATTGCTTTTTTGTTTTTCCTGCATAAATAAAAAGTAATAAGTCATCATTTGTCCATGTTTTAATCCATATTTAAGTTTGAATGTGCTTTCCTGCTGCTTACCTTTTGTTTAAGTGACATTTTTTTCAGGTTGTACCTTTTGTTTGGATATTTCTGTGTTTTTGCAATGTTGTAATGTCAGTTTGTTACTAAACCTTGCATATTTTGTCTGAAACTCGGTATCCATGTGTTTTAACCTCTTTCTCATTTGGCAGGGTCCCGACTACAGGCTATATAAGAGTGAACCAGAGCTCACCACAGTGGCCGAGGTGGATGAGAATAACGGAGAGGACAGATCTGAACACCCTTCTGACAGAGAACATGCTGGAAACAAAGGTGCATTACAGTAAAATAGTGACATGATGATAAAAGTGATACAATGTCAGTTTCTTGTTAATATTGTAGTGCAGTTTTGCCTAATTGATCTTAGTTTGTAAAATTCCAACTTTTTTGATCATTTTTTTGTTTTGAGTATTTGACTCAGCAACTAGCAGAAAAATGCAGGGATTTATTTTACAGTTTTCCAATTTGCCATAGATTTAATTCATTTATTTAATAGTCATTTTTAATTGTATAGCATTGCATTGTTTGGAAAAAGAAGCATTGCTAAAAATTTTAAAGGCACCATTAGGTTTATACATTTATTCTCAGACAGTTTGCTGTTACATACAGCAAATTTTGTATGCAAAACCACAACTTTAATTGTAAATTTAAGATAATTTTGGGCAATCTTTTTTTTTTCCTCTACAAAGAAACATGCCAGCTATTACTTTTGCTTGTCTTTATTTAAACTTTTTGCAACAGCACATTCTCTAAAAGTAGATGAGTTATAAATGTCATAAAAGTAGTGTGGTTTGAATCTAATGAAACATGTTACAGGTTTCACTGCTTTGCAGAGGAAGTACAGGTTTTTGTGCTGATTTGTTTCAATCTTGAATAAGAAGCTGGTAAAGAAAATGGATGGGTGGATAAAAATTAATCAAGAATTTGCTGTTTTAACTTCTGTGTTTTATATTGCATTGCTGTGCGAGCTTGAATACACGGTCACCTCTTGTGTCCTTTTCTGGTTAGGCGGGTCTTACCCAGTCGGCGTCGTCCCACCAAGAACCAGATCTCCAGTGCCTGAGTCTTCATCTATAGCATCTTATGTAACATTAAGAAAGACCAAGAAGCCTGACCCCAGGACGGTAAGTCACTGAACCTGAATTGTTCTCAGTGACATATTTTTGTTTCAACCTACCAAGCAATAAAAAAGCAAATAATAATTCTTATTTTGCTCTTATTTTCTTTCCCTTTTGTCTTGTTATTGTATCATTTCGAGTCTCTGTGGACAGCTGTAAATTGGACACCACCTAATTGTCTCAAATTATATTTACTCCCCTTCTGAGTGTGACTTGTGCAATTGGCCTGTGTTTACGTGTCCGGACTGTGACTCAGGCTCCCAGAAAATAGATGCCAAGCGTTGTTTATACAGTTTTCAGCCTCAAAGACTATCATCTTACATATACTAACCATGTGATTAGTGGTACCACTCTGTAGGGTGTGTCCTGTTTTTAATGTGTCTGCATGAGTTTCTGCTTTAAGAAAGATGATTATATAATATAAATGAGCTCTATGTCATTTTGACACTGCATCTCAGGCCGAGTCCTTGGATTCTCGGATCTTAAATAATGAGTCCACATCTGCCAGTCCTCCAGCAGGGCACCAACCTGAAAATTAACATTTTCACATCTTCAGCTCCTCTTGTTCAGGCATTAACAAGTCTCCCCCCTAAGCCTTCTGAGCGCATCCATGTGTGTCAGCAGGAGCATGTGAGCACTCAGCCGTCAGGGGGTTTGGACTTTTGCTCGGTTCGGTTCAAAGAAAGCAAACTTTAATGAGCCATTTAACAATCAGAAAAGTAAAGGTTTTTTTTTTTTTTTTTTCAGTGTTTGCTGTGTTTGCAGAGACAAGTTCTACTTGGTTGGGTTTAGAGCGAATTCAGCAGTACCTGGTATTCACAGTGAATGCTGCATTGTGTAATCTGACCTAACTGGAGCGTAACACCGTTTGGATACACACTCGCGCTAAACACAAGAACTTAAGCTTTGCAAAATAAAAACTCACTATGGTGACACTGTGGTGTCACAGCGCTGAATATTTTGACAGTAGTTTAATGGTATTGTAAAATAGCTTCCCTTTTGGAGCTTTAGCTTCAGATCATTCTCTTTTATTTTTGTCCTCATCAAATACAGTATTCAAAATTGTATATTTTTCATCTTTATTTTTGCTTTAAAGTACATATTTTTAGTTGCTTATACTTATTTTTATAGGTGTAACCTAGTTTTTTTTTTTTTTTTTTTTCCCCCCCTTTCTTTTGCCAGGAGCGTCCACACAGTGCAGCGGAGCAGCAGCTGTGTACTGTGGAGGGCAGCCGGCCCAGAATGAGTGTAGAGGAGCAGATGGAGAGGATCCGTCGCCACCAGCAAGGTACCCTCAGGGAGAAGAAAAGAGCACTCGGCGTTCGGGGTGGCAGCCTGGAGAACACTCCCTCTCGTAGTCAGTCATTCACCACTAAGGAAAATCATTTCCGCAGCAAGCAGGTATTAGATGACCAACACACCCAAGTAGTTCTAAAGTTAAATCTATGTTAAATCAAATCCTGTGATGTCATTTCAATTTTCATATTTTGTTCTTGTTTGTTTTATGCCTTTAGTTCCAAATGAGGCACAGAGATGAGTTGATGACTTTTGACATCCAGGAGCTAGAGGCCTCTCTAAGGCACCAGGAAATGGTGAGGGAGCAGGAGACACCTGCAGAGGAGATAGCTCGTCTCAAAGAGTCCTCGCAGACTGATCATTTCAACCTGGACCGAGAGGTAAGGCGCAGTCTGTGGAAGACTTGAAGACACCTCTGTGACTTGGAGATTAGTTTAAATTTTAGATATCGATGCTTAGGTTGACACATTGTGTGAAAGGACACATATTTTTTTGTTTGGATGTATAAACTGTATTCAAAAAGGAAACTCTGTATATAAAAAATTCAAGTTAAAACAGCCCAAATGAAACAGCACCTATTCTAAGGAGCTTCCAGAGAAACTCATCATAAATTTTGGAAGCTGCCAAAACTTCCATAAAGCCTAACATTTGAACAGTTTTAATAGTTCAGCACATTTTGCTTTTACGCTTTGTATTATTAACTTGGTTAACATAAGATATTTGGAGTAAATAAGAAAAATCTAAATTGTGAACTTGATGTCTATTTGTTGAACTCATTCTGTGGAGCTCACATTATACAACAACATACTTGTTGTTTGTTTGTTTTTGTTAAAACAAAGTGAGCTTGAACATTTGTAGGATTTATAGCTACTTGTTTTTTAAAGGTTTTGTGTAGAATTGTTTGTCATTTTATTTGTGAAGTGCAGAGTTTTTCACTATTTTAAAATGCACATTGTGTGGCTGATCATTCTATTTCAGCTCTCTGTGCCTGACAAAGTGCTGATTCCTGAGCGTTACATTGAATCAGACCCGGAGGAACCTTTAAGTCCTGAGCAGGAGGCTGATAAGCAGAGGAAAGTTGACCGCATTAAAGCCCTTATAGCAAAAAACAGGTAAACATGCCTGCATGTTTTGATTTAGCTGTGGCTGTGCATCATCATGGGCGTGTGTAGTCAGGCACAACCAGAAAAGGATCCTTTGGTGACTAAAAACTGTTGCGTCTTCCTTCAGATGTCATGAATGAGGTTTTATTTAGAGTACAGAGGGGTATTCCAGAAAGCAGGTTTAGCCACAACTCTGAGTTTGTAAACCCTGCCCTGAGTTCAGGGAAACTCTGAGTTTTCCGTTCGAGAAAAACAGTTAAGTGAAACTCCAGCCTGTCACCATGGTGACGGTAAACCTGCTCGCTGGCGGGTTTATGGAAAGAAACCGAGTTTCTACTGATCTCCTTCCATCTGAAGCAGCTGTCTGACATGAGCTGTTCATTTTTAACCAATCCGACTGATACAGAAGCAGAATTACTTTCCAACCTAAATTGGATTTGCTCTCATTAACAGATATTTTTTGTTTGAATGGCATCGCTTTTAATTAAAATCACTCATTCGTCTCAGTAACATTCTCCAACCACACATCAGAAATCACACCTCAGACGTGCCGCTCTCATCAGAACAAAGGCTGTACGTTGCAGAGGTTCATTTGCTGAATAAATTGTTTTCACAGTCACAACAAAATAAAGATATAATAACTCACATTTATTTGGTCTTTGTTTTGCATAAGTCTTCAAATGCAGCAGTTTGAAATTAAAATATTAACCTTTCACCTGTAAAAGTCCACCCACCTGAACTGCTGTTCCAGTAAAAGTAAAATATTTTACGCTCATAAACCAAAGTTTTATTTATAGGATAAACTACGTTATTATCGAACCTGTTGTCATCTGATCTCACTTTTTGTTTTATTTAAGCAACATCTGACTGTCAAAGCAATTATTAAACTGGCTTAAAAAAAA
>JAOXNZ010000012.1:10327585-10344109 GCA_028566095.1 Kryptolebias brasiliensis | reverse complement strand
GAATTAAACACCTACAAACTGAAAATGTTCCCAGAGCTATCTACAACAGGTAAGATGTTATTGTTTATAGCCTTTCCACAGAACCCCACTTCAAATGATCTGAAGTATGGCTTTAAGAGGTTAAAATGTTTAACACAACAATACATATTGCAATAATTGCATCAAATGGTATAACATTAGGATTTATTTATGATTTGTCTTTTTTTTTTCTCTCTCAGTATTACATTTTTAGCTGGAGAGTGTGTGGTGTAATTAATCTTTTTGGTGTTTTAGGCCAAGAGTAGAAGGCCAACCCCAGCAGTGGCTGTGACAAATTATTGCGTTGCCCTTAGCGCTGTTTATCAGACCTTTTCCCTCCTTCCTGCCTGCATCTGTGAGGTGCACAGTGGTTAGATGGCGAAGATAAAAAGCCTACAGTGCAGAGACGGCATAGAAACAGTGACTCAGCTGATTTATAATGCTCCACTAAAGAAATGTGATTCTCGGGGCCTCGTAATGACAACAGCTCTGTTACATGTCATGTATCTGGTGTTACGTTGTATCCACTGACAGCTCTCTCTCCACTCAGCCTCAGTAATCAGCTGCATGATGTCTTTGTTATTTTGTTTTGTTGCATTTTCTTGTGTGGGGGAAACATTTGGAATGCCATGTCCTTCCCTTAGACTAACAGATGTAGCACTAAAGACACAGTGTGAGACAGCTGTTTTCTAGTTTGTTGTGCCACATGTGATTGGATAATTGATGCTTCCTAGTCATGAAAACGATCACCATATTGTGAGCATCACATCTCCTGTGTCCTGCTTGTGGTAAATCCGAAGTGGACACCATCACATTTCTTTAAAAATGTGCAGCCAGCTGTTTCTTTCTCTGTTTGACTGACATTCAAAGATAAAAGTGACTAAAGAAAAGGACCTGTTTGCTCCCGGAAATGCAGGAGGAGGCAGCAGCGCCGAGGATGGGGAAAGGGCACGAAGATAAACACGGAGATAGAGAGAAAATGGAAGAGCAGAACGTTTTAAATTATAATACCCTTAAGTCCTCCTCTGATGACACATGTTCCCGTCTTTGACTGGACTGATTATGGTGACAGTACCCTTCGCTCATCTGAGTTCAGCCTCTGTGTCGCATTCCTCTGTGGGAGACTGTAGAAAGGAAATGCACTCAAGTGGGAATTAAGATTTTAAAAAGGTTAAAGTAGGGTTTTCACACAGTCCCATCTTCGAACAACTTAAATAAATTCAGTTGTTTAATTTACTAATGTCAGTTTTGTGTTTTTCCATTTCTACCAATGGGGAAAAAAGTAAAACCATGTAAACCACAACATAATAAATCAGTCAGAATGATAAGGATTTTATCTGGCTGTTGACACAGACTAAGCAGAAGCTTGCTGAGAGTTTTAGGGCACTAAAGGGGAACTGTGATGACGTTATCACCTTTAATTTACTATTTTAAAAATTTTAAATAGATTTGATTGTTACCATCCATTGGCATTATAAGAAGCTGAAAAGTTTGAAGCAGTATCCATCATCTGCCTGATCTTTTACTGAAGGCACGCATGCTGTCCTTGTCTGATGCCAAGACCTTTGTTAATGAATATCTACAGTTAGAGACTTATATTGGAAACCTGTTAAAAAAAACTGAATAAAATAATATTCTGTTATCCATATGACTGGGCAGGGCTTTGACAATTTTCAACACCTTATTTTGTTGTAGGGTCACCAAATAGGCTGAGTGAAGGGCTGTGGAGGCAAGAACTTTCGTGCATGCCTTGTTTTTTTTATGTTTTGTGTTGTGGAAGAAACACTCCTCTGTAAAATGACACTTTATTGTGATGGAGGGGTTTGAATGCCACTGTAGGGTCTCCCAGGAGAAAGTGAGCCTAGGTGAGGAGCCAGACTAAGTGTAATTCAATGATCAGTTACCAACCAGACATGCAGGCACACTGCCTCTGTCAGGGATCCCATGGCCTCATTCCAGAACCAGCAGAACACTGGACCAGTTCTTGACCCTCGTAAGGATGTTGTAGGACATTTAAGAGTTTGCTCAACTAATCTTTATATGTTTTATAGACCTGTTTACAACTATGTCCCTTGCTTTGTCTTTGGCTCCAGGTCTGTAAGTTTCTGTACAATCAGAGAGAGAGCTTTGTTTGCAGTTCTGGTGGTAAGTCAGTCTTGTTTCGTGTGAGTGTTGGACTCCACTAAAATGAGCACTTCCAAAATTCAGGCTTCAGTTAGAAAAAAGGATTGATTGCCAACTTGAGATTGGGAGGACTGGGAGGTTGGCAAGCAGATTAAGGCAGCGTTGGCTGCGATGCTATACTTGTCTGTGGTCATAAAGAGAAAGCTAAAGTTCCATTTTTCACAAATGTTCAGGGTGAAGACCAGAACAATGAGACAAAAAATATAAAGCTGCCAAACTCAGCAGTGAGGCAGCAGAAACCAGTTGAGTTGGGATGGTCATCAGGTAAGGCTGCCTTCTGGAAATCATCAAGAGAAGGTTTTTATGGATGTTTTCCCCGGAGAGACCTCGGTGCAGATCCAGGACCCGCTGGAGAGATTATATTTCACATAATCCTGACTCACTTAGGAGTGATTCTGTATTTCCCTGGAAAAGCTGGAAGCGGGAAATGGGAAAAGGGATCCCTGCTTAGACTGGTATCCCATTGACCTGGTTCTGGATAAGCGGCAGAAGATGGATGAATGGTTGGATGGGGAAAAAATCAATACATTAAAAGCATTTCGTATTTCTTTAAATAATACCAAGATAGTTCTTTTATTTTTAACATTCTGTTCAAATTAAAATCTCAGCATTCCTTGAAGGGCTACATATCGCTTGCGGCCTTTCATGCCAGAATTTTAGACTAATTTGTCATGTTGAGAAATAATGAATTTAGAGTTATTTTGATCAAACCTTGAAAGTAACATTATGTGCAATCTTATGCAATATTGCCAGATACTTAGAGTATGTGTTGAGATTGACTCTCATCTGCTATCATGTCACGTTTTAGTACAATGTCTGTAAAATTGTCTTACTTATAGCAGTTCTTGTGTTGGCTAAGGTCGATTAGCTGTGGTAGCCATCTTGAATTGTGCTGATTCCAAAAGTTAATCAGTTGTTAGCACATCATTAGCCAGTAATCATAAGTTAATATTAGCCACACAACCCAAGAAGGAAAAAAACACAACATTAATGGCAAAGAACTACATTTATGGACCTATATCAGTAGAGCAGGTTGGATACATAAAGCTGATTGAGCCAAGCTAGCCTTCAGAAGAAGCTCATTTTGGCCGCAACATACAGTTTTCTATATTTAATATAACTAATAATTTATGACTTACAGCACAGTGCACTGTATATACTTTAATGTCCTGGGCCTTCTGAATGTTTTAGCATGTTTGCGTCTTACACTTTCTCCATAGCTTCTGGAATTTCTACATTGCATCACACTCCTGCATCACAAATAAGAGCAGTGAGCGAGTTTATTTCTTTTATACTCATTTTAGTGCATTTAAATTGTTCTTGCCTTCATTATTTAGGAACTATTAACTTACATGCTCTCAGCTGCAGACAGCACAGAGAGATATGTGATTAAAATCCTCCAGACTAACCAAAATCATGGCTGCCTTCGTCACCCCAAAACCCATCTGAGAAATAGATCAGCTCCAAGTATGTGTTATGTAACCTTTAAACAACTGCAGACTTCTCTCTCGGACTCTTTCTTGAGAGACCACAAGCATGCCTGGAGGCCAGATGCAGATTATGGTATGTCAGTTGGAGGACCCAGGCTATCATGATCACATTTATTCTCCCCCAAAAAAAAACAATGTCTAGTTCTCACTTTCAACTCTCAGTTCTTGCAGTGTAAGCTAATTCCACCTCATTGGATGGGAACTGCCTGTGCAGCACGTTAAACCACAGCCATATCACTCTTTATGTAGGCTTTTTTTTTCTGCATGCAATTCAGGAGATTCTGGTGACAAGAAAACTTTAAAGCTTTTACAAAAAAGTGAGTTGAACTAAATATGTTGCACTTGTAGGAAGAGCAACTCAGCCAGTCAGGAGAAGCCATTTTTCATTCATATCTCACATCCCTCTGGATCTGTTCATGACGTTAAGACCTTAAAGAGTCTTAATGTCTTACCCACTTTCATTGACTCGGCTTTTGCACCTGATTTGAGTCTCTCCTTCTCCTGTTCTGGTCTTTCTCTCGACGACCTTTTTTGGTAATAAAAGCCCTGATATGATGAGGCTTTCATAAAAGAAATATTTAGACAGATCACAGGCGAGAGCTTGTGCTTTGAAGCCCACAGTGGTGGTGTTGACGGCAGCCACTGCGTCGGCTAATGAGGCAGCAGAGCCGGCTCCTCTGTGAGAGCTTCTCTGATGCAACTTGGATGGTGCCCAGCTAATGCCACCAGGCAAACACTGCAAAGATAAAGCCTTCAAAGGAACTGACTCGTGTTTACAGTGTACAATCTATAGATATACATTCAGAACATTAACAAAGAGAAGCCAAAATAAGCTGTTAAGCTCTTAGTACAATAATCAGAAGTTTTAAATTGCATAGGTTTGATTTGCAGCCTCCTGAACGTAACATAAATCATGGCTCTGAATTCAATCTCGAAAAAATATCCGAGGCAGGAAAGTGCTCCTTGTTTCAGCTTCCTGTATGAAGTCTTGCTCTGTGGGGCTTGAAGGAATTAATCAAGGATCACGGCCATTATAAATGAAAAGGTCAGAACAGCAAAATAAGAATGTTAGAAAAACAATGAGTCCAGCAGAGTCTGTCCTATCTGCTAAGTCAGTGAAATTTTAAGTGTCAGCAACTGCAGCAAGCACATAAACACCAAAAAATTCCAAGTTTGAAGGAGTTACAAGAGTGCAGCGACACATAAAGAGGAGGCATTACGTGGTTTAATTTGAACCTTAAATGTAAAAAACAGCACAAAATTACAAGCAACAAGTTTAGTCCTATTAGTAATTAATGGATTTGTATTACAAACCTTTTTGTTTATAAAATTGTGAACATGGTGACAGTACCTCTTACAGTTTCTTTGTATTCAAGATGATGTAGGAAATAATATGTCTTTGGTTAAAACAGTTTATTTTAGAAGACTGTAGAAACTTTTTAACTGTTTAATTAAAGAATGTGTCACAGTCTTTGCAAAAAAATGCCTTTGCAACAGAGAAAAAGATGAAATAAAAAAAATGAAGTCTTTTCTTTTCTCTTAATTTTCTCCAACCAATTTTATTTAATTTTTTATCAAGCAGAAATCCAGAACATGTTTTCAGACCATAATACTTAATCAGATGACTATAAATTGAATGCATTTTGGATCTGGTCTTACTAAATTCTGAGAAATGATGTGCTTTGGATACACCATTGTGTCAACAACAACAAAATAGTTAACATATAATTGCTTCAGCCTTATTTTGATTTGCACTTGAATTGCTGAGCATTCTTATTAATACTTTGATATTTGAAATGTTCTGTGGCCGGTAATGTACTGTTCATTATTTTGCTCTGAATACACAGACTTGACAAATAAATAAATAAGTTTGTACATCATTTTTCATCTTACCTGGTTTGTTTTTAGCCAGACGCACAAAGGAAAAAACCCAACTAATTTTAGCAAAAGATCAGTTGTTATTATTCAGTCAGAGCCAAGACAGCCCAATGCAAGTTTTAAATGAGATAAAAGCAACACTTTTCAAGAAAACTATGTCAGATTTAATATTTTTCTTTGAAAACAAACGTGTAGGCAATTGTATTTAAACAAAAAAACTCTGTTGTACGTGTGTTCCTGCAAAATGAGTGACGTTAAATAATCAGAGGTGATTGGTGAGCAGCAGGAGTTTTAAGCACTCTATTCTGGATTTGCACACATGCAAACAATAATGTTCAATCTGTTTTCTATTTTCAAGAGCTACTAGTATGATTTTAAAATGAAACTGCTCAGTTTATTCAGGAGATTTTTACGCTTTTACGTTTTTTTCAACTTCCTTTCTTTAAATTATGACTTAAAAAGACATCTGTGAAAGGAAAGCGATTGAAAATACAACCTCAAACCTCTCATTTTTTAGATTGTAAAACTCTTCCTCTTGAGTTCTTTTGATTTAAATTATAAATAACAACTACAACACTGTCAAAATGTAACATATTCACTATAAACTGCGGGCCGACTGGTTCTCTTTCTTCAGGTTTATTTCATTTTGTTCTGTAACACGAGATTTACAGTAAAGGATCTTTCTAAACTTTAATTTTACATCCCAGCCCTGTTCAGAGCAAAAGGTTTTACTGTAGTGCATGGGCTGCCTGAATGACTGAATGTACTTTTTTTTTTTATCAGCATGCTTGCTTTCTAAACATGCAGCCTATCCAAAGCAGTTACAAGAGTTTGACATTCTTCGGTACTGTTTGAAAAAAAGAAAAAAGTTTAAAAACTGGCCTAAAATGCTAAAAGGATAACCAGCACATTTTATCTTGTAGGGGCCATCGTCTATTATTTTTTTGTATTTGGTGGAAGCCTTAGTATTAATGTTGGGTTTATGGTGCAATTACATTCATATGTTTATATGCAATTATAATCCTTCCGTTCTATGTCCTCCAAATTCAACATCTAGCATTCATGATTAGTGTCTTACAAAAAGAAAAGAAAAAGAACATCTAATTTTACTTTGCTGACCAAATAGATTTCCATGTTGATAACTCCACAGACACAAAGGCCAGCTGGAAAGTTCTTGTACACATTTGGCCCTGAGCACAGATCAGGAGCCAGATAAAACCTAAGTTTTGTGACAGGGTATAGCTCAGAGGAACCCTCCTCACTCAAGGGTCAAGGACTTGATTTGACTTGTCTACATGAAGGTCAGAGGTCTCCGGGTTTAGACTATCAACAACACATCATCTGAGATCACATGGGGTTATCAGCAAAGACAAAAAAAAAGAAGGTAAAGACAGATAAAAGTGCAAACATTGTTTCAATTCTTTCTCTCTTTGGATTGTTTTCCCTCACTCTGAGGGTGTCCAGCAGTTTTAGCATGACTGCATCTCTTGGATTCTTCCTTGTCAGATAGCCTCTCTTCCAGTGCAGTCTGAAAGGTAAACAGGACCCAGGGGGGTCTGGGTACTCCAGCCTGCACTCGCTCGTCACTGTCACAGTTAAGTGTTGGCTAATGGAGCCTGTCAAAATCTCTGCAGCCTTAAACCACCTGCCTTTGGGAGGCCTTGTGTGTTGATGTCAGCTCACTGTAGTAACACCAACTATTCCTGCAGCTAGACTCTGGTCAGTACTGTCACACTGAATTTATACAATAAGTGGGAAGGAATAAAAGCTACAATTAATCTAAATTAGCTCTATGTAATCCTGACAGAGCTGTGTTAGCTGCATTTAAATGAACTTCTAAACTGAAAACGCTGCTTTGTTGAGACGGTTTCTATGGGAACACGCATGCAACAAGCTAGACTTGAGGTATAGTATGTGTGGAGGGATTTTTGTGTTTGTTGCTAAAGATTTACCAAAAAGCTGTTTGACAAAAATTGTATCCACATCTGATATTATGTAGATCTGATTGTTGCACAAAGAAAAACAGGTGATTTTGGGGGTTATTCTCTTTAGAGTTATATATACACTAAAGATATATACAAGTTATATTACTTTAAATGTTTGATTAGCACATCATTTCAGTCTATTTCTGTCAAGCTGCCACAAAGACGTTTTTGACATTTCAGCAACAGAATATACAGCATGCTGGGAACAGCATTCTGTTGGTTAGTTGCTACAATCTAACGTGTCACAACCCAGAATTAATGAAAGTTTTCAAATGACAGCTTTAACAACATTCCTGCCACTGCTCTGTGTTAGTAGCACTGACTTCAAATGCTCTTTAATTTGTCACACTTTAGCAATGAAGCAGCAACTCTGTTGTATGAAGAGCAGGATGCGTCATACGGAGGACTTTTAACAGATGTTGCTAAACGGATCAGGGCACATTTGTTTTGTAGCAGTTCAGGCATGGAGCATCAACTCACCGACATCAGCATTGGTGGGTTGTAACTGTAATATTGTTAAGATGTTATAAATGAAATCTCACAATCACAATAGGAACCAGTTGTTTGGGGTTTTTTTTGGTTGCGTGCTTTAATTATAGTTGGCAATGGTTATTGTAAATGTACTGTTCTTACAATTGTCTAAAATACATATCAGCATTATATCATGATACACATGGCATCCTGTTGGTGTTTAAGAGACTGAACACTAAGTCTCCACCGTATGACCACAGATAATGTCTCTGCAGCCAACAACCAATCGATCAAAGTAAAAAGTTGCCTTTTTTTTTTTAAAGTGGGGCATTGTCAACATTAGGTGTGATTTACACTTTTTGTCAAACTGAATCCACTGTTTAATATTAATGATATTATTAATAATAATAATGATAATTTTCAACCACGGAGCAGATTTGTCATCAAACTGTTTGCTGTCTTCTCATTAAAAAAGAAAACAATGACCCTTCTTTGTGGGGATTGTGTGGCGCTTTCACTTTTAAAACACAGAACATCACAATGAAACATTTACCAAACATGTAATGAAGGTAAATTACAGACTATAGTCTATGAAAAGGTGAAAATCACATAATTAACTTCCTGTAAATTAAAATCTGGTATTTTTTATTTTTTATTTTTGCAGAGCAGCTCTTAGTAATACAAACGCACTACTTATGCACATAATTTTAATAAATATTAGTATTATATGCTCTGCAAACAATCTGTTCCACTGGACGGTTACCGTAACATTAACATCTAGCCACCCTGTACACTACTTTTTTAAATATTGCAACATTTATTATAAATTCTGACTTATAAATCGAAACTACTATTTTTTATGGTTGTGTGAACATGAAATAAATAATGACCCAGTAGGGTTGGGTGGTATCCATTTTTTAATACCTCTAAGTCTTCCTCCAATTCCACTGTGGCGTACAGTGCTGTCATCTGCCTCAAAGACTTGTCATCTTGTCTTATTACTGCATGTAAATTAGGACATTTTAAAAGTTTATAATATATTTTTATTCTTATTTTCTTAGATTAAAAATGCAACAGACAGGCAGTATTTTTTTTTTGCAATATCACATCACGGCACAAAGTCATTTAAACAACGGAAAACAGTTCAAACAAAGAGTTTGTAATGTTACAGTAACATTATAGAAGCAACATGTCACTTCTAAAAGTTATTATTTTTATTTTAGAAATTAGCCTATCAGTATATTAGCCTTATCTTGTTCATGTGGAGGACAGCAGTTTCAGTTGAAGATGAAGGTGAGATTGTAGTGTACGAGATATTATATTATATATATTTTCACTATTTTCCATTAACCTGACAGAGTTGCTAACTAGTTTTAGGTACCAGGTCTGAATATAAAAGGATGACGTTCGTTTAGCCTTTTGCTGTTTGCCTTTAACAGCTTACCTTGGGTCATCCCATGGTCGATGAAATTGCTTTACATCAGAACACAGTTCTTCATGAAATGGAAACTCCATGCACTTTCTCTTGCCAGTCAACACAGATCAGCTAAATACTGTGTTCTTCCCAGATGTTCTGTCTGGTGTTAAAGCCAAATATGATGTGTGTGTGATTTCAGCTGCAAGGGCAAACAAATATAAAATGCTCCCATACACATGCAAATATAGCTGCAGGCTGGACTTGTCACGCACACTCACATACTCGTACGTCCAGCAGCGGGCATACAATCAATCCCTTAACACACTTATCTATGAATTCCTGAGTGGTTAGTTAGCACAAAGGCTTATCTGCCCTCTGAGGCCAAAGTCAGAGTGCATGTACAGGGGAAGGGGCACTTTCCTCATCCCCTCCACTAATAACAAGCTCTGCTGAGTTTTCTTGTCCAGCACAGATTAGATCAGAACCAGTGCTTGATGGTTTGTGCTGCCTGAGAGCTCCAAGTCTTGTTGGACTATTTGGAAGCCCTCTCTTTTATAAAAAGTGATGCTGTGGCAAAGTGAAGAAGAAAGACCCTTGGAAGGTTCAGATTTGCTTTGGTCCGAGCTCTACAACACAGAGACAGGAAACAACCTCAACCTCTGGAAGTTATTAAACCCATAAACAAGACGCTGTGGACACATATCAGAAACTCCTGCTGTTTTAGTATCTCACTTTAGTTTCTTTGCAGCATAGGAAGCACTTTTGTTTGATTTGATGTCAGATGAAGGGGTAGCTAAATAATTAAAACCATAAATGTGCTCAAGCTTCAATATTTTAAAATCTAAGACTGTGTCATATTATGCCAAAATCTGGGTAAGAAATAACAAACAAGGTATTTTTTAAAGAAATCATACCATAGGTTAAATCCTAGAATACAGTTTTTGATGACATTTTTACATTTCTTTACTTGTACCCTTTTCTTTCTTCAGTCTGTGGACCAGAGATGTTATTTTAATTGTAAGTATTTGTGACATGTGCCTCGTCGAGATCAAACTGGTAGAACAAAGAGAGGAACTAGAAAGTCCACAAGTTTGGTAAAAAAAAGAGGGCGTTTTAAATTTTTAACAATTGTCATTTCAGCCTTTTAATTATTGAATGGTTACAGTGAGCCATGAATATGCTGTGCATAATACAGACCCAGAGACATATCTCAGCAGTATAGAATCTGAGAAAATCACTCCATGTACTAGTACCATTTAAGCTCTATCCACAAAACAGAATTACAACCAGTCTAATAGTAAATCACAGAAGAGACACAGAACTAAAATAGTGAGATATGCACATGAACATGAATACATAACTTTGTCAAACCAGCACAGCTTTCAAAATATTGTATCACCAGTGGAGATTTCTTTTGAGACTGAACCTTACCTGTGTCTTTTACACATCGACTGGGACTCATTACCTGGTAAGAATAAAAAGGATGATTTCTAGCATTAGTATGTACTGTATCATGAATGGGTTTGATTTTCAGTTGAGTGTTATTTTAATCTAAACATACCTTCACCTCCAAAGTCACAGGTCAGTGTTTTGGAGCTGCCATCCAGGTGATCAATAATGAATACCAAGCCAGGACTTCCTGTTTCATTTGTTTGAATGCAGATAAAAAGAGGGTGAAAAAAATCTTAATATCACGTTTTTTTTCTCTGCTCCTTTATGTTATATGTGATGTTTAAAGAGCCAAACTATAACCATTGCCTCCTTACAATTATTTTCTTCCTAACAGATGCTTATATTTCACTGTTGTATTTGAAGCTGGTGTTATTCAAACCCCAACTTACTGTATGTGCATGTTTCAACAGTGAGACATCTCAGCTCACTTTGCCTTTCATGGGTATCGTGGATCTGTTGGTGCAGAGCGCCTGTGCACGCACCAGGCTCGTATAAACACTCCTGACACCGGGTAATGTTCAGCGTATCCTGGGGCGCACACACACCTGATGGAAAACAAACCAAATCTCTTTCGCTTGAAACAAGAGAGCAGGCTGAACACCCAGAAACAACAGAACGGGACAAGTAATATGTCTGTTAATTAGAAAAATTGATTTGGGTAATTTCATGCTTTGAAATACCAAAAGGAAATCTAAGGTTTCATAGTAAATTAAAAACGTGTCCTTGATGTGTAGCTGCTCAAAATCTTTGTTTAAACAATGCCAAATATGTTTCTGTTACCAACAAAGCACTACATTTATACCATAATAATCCAGTCAAATGCTTCAGCTGAGCTACTAACTAACAATATTCTATTTGTCTGTTTCCATGGCAATGAGTAAACACTGTGAGTAGTTGGTATGTTTGACTAACTTGAAGGAAGTGACTTTATGTGTGAATATGATGAAAATTAATACAAAATAATAAGGAAAATCGTGAGGGTGCTGGGAAATATTTTTTTTTTAAATTACCGCCATGAGTCTGGTACCTTGGAGTTAATAAATATTTCCCTTTGCTTTGTGAAACATTTTTTGCTTGGGACTGGTGATGCTTACACTGCATAAAATGTAGTGTTTTTGGATTATAAGAAAGGACTAAAGGCTGAAATTTTTTGCTACTATTGTGTACACACCTAAAACGCTGAGGTTCCATCAAAACTAATACTGTCTGAAGCTTATGTACACTCATCATGAGTGTCATTACAGGTTTTGGTTCTAAATTATTTATTTGAACTGTTCTTTTTCCAGGACTGATTAAACAAGAACTGGGTGCACAAGTTTGAATGTAATGTGGATTTACTCTAATCCCCACAGGTTCCTAAATATACATATGTACACTCCCACTAATATTTGGTTAAACGTACCTTAGCAAGATGCACCTTGACTTTTTTGTATCCATCAACAAGCTTCTGGCACAATTCTGTTATTTGACCACTCGTCTTGGCAGAATTGGTAGAGTTCATTTAAAGTGGTTGATTTCTTGACACAAATTTTAAGCTTACACTCTGACACTGTGATATTAGTGCAATTATATGTTTTTGCCATTAGCGTATCACTTCTTTCTTTATTCACTTCTTCTTTATCTTCTTACCTTTCAGTGCAGTGCAGTGGACCATGTACGGTTTTTCTCTGAGGTTTACGATGCTCAGCTTTAATCAAATAACAACTGTATGCTGTTAGCAAGATTTCTCAATTTTGTCAGTTTACTTTAGACATCAAATGGTTTCAAACAACCCCAAAGGGAAACTAAATAAGGTATTTTAAAATCTGCTGTCCATCTACACAACTGTCCTCACAACGCTTTTAATGGTAAAGTTTTTTCAGTTAGATGAAGGGGAAAAAGTGAATGCCAGAGGCGCTTTATATTCTCAATTACCTTTCCATAAAAGGCTTGGTTTGGCATATCAACCGCGTTGGTGTTTCCCATAAAACGTTAGTGATTGAAGGTGGAACGAGAGTGCAGAGTGAGAGTTTGTATATGAAAGCCTAAATCTGCCCATGTCCTCTTGAGGGACCACACACTTTATGGATTACTTCCTCCTATTCTTTATGCCAAGAACAGCATAACCCGTGCCGGCGCCGCGCTCTGTGATGGCAACCAGGATAAATGGTACAAACAGCGGGGGATGCATGGCAGCTTAAAAGCCTCTGTCCCGAATAAAAGTTACAAAGTATTTGAAATGAAGAAAGGACTGTCAGAATTTAGTGACGACGTCCAGCCATGTGAAATGCAAACTCTTTGGACAAAAATGTCAACTTATTGTTTATCTTTTGCTTCGTACTTTTTTTTTTCCAAGTTAGGTCAACAAAACAAAAATTTTACTTTTTACTTATCATCATAGAACAGAAATATTTTTTTTAAGTAAACTGCCTTATGTGTGATCTGGAAAAGCTGGGTTTTATGTAAAATTCTTAGTTTTTGGTCCAAAAAGAGGAACACTGACTCACTGAAAGTCCACAGCTGCTGGCTAGTTCAGAGTGATGCCCTAAATATTTCTTCAATTTTTATCCTCAATGGTTGTTTGTGTCTAGTATTTGAAAGACCAATAGCACGTACTTCAGATTTCTCTGTGTACGCGGTCATCTTTACGCAGTTAGACACATTCTCCTCTAGCATATTTACACTCCAGAATAATAAAGCGATCTGCCAACCAAAGCAATGTGAGTAAAATATTATGGCCTGAAATCTGACCTTCCTTCTCAATACAGGCTCAAACTGCAATTCAAAACATAACTTGGAGGCTTAAAGATTTAAGTTTGATTGTAAATCTTGCATTAAATGTTGAAACAGTATTCATGTTTTGTCAAAAAAAGGGGGGAAAAAAATTCTCACTTAGCTTTAATGTAAGAAAATTTACAGAATTTAGATCAAGAACATGTTAACCACTCAGTTGTTATGTCTTGTTTAAGATGACAAGACACAACATCACATAAAATTACATCAGCATCACATGGCAGGATTATCAATAACGTCAACTAAACCACATAAACGCATGCTTTTGTGGTTTTTCATTAAATAAGAGGGAGTGGTAGTGTCTCATCAATATAAGTGTCCCTGGGATTTTATCCAAAATGCACATTTTTACTGACTAGTACAATATTAATGAAACTAGCACTCCTCAAAAGAATGCATATGTTTTGCTGCCTTTCATGACAGAGAATTAGTCTAAGATCATCTTATTTTGAGAAATGACGAAGTTATAGCCATTTTGAACAAATCTTGAAAATGACAATATGCACAATCTAATGCAATATTGCAATATCTTACATTATCTGTTAGTGCTCAGAGTATGTGCTGTGTGTGAATGACTCTCAGCTACTACCTCTCTGAGTTTTAGCTCAGTAGCTGTAAAAATGACTGTTACAACTGTTTTTGTGTCTTGAATTGGGTTGATTTCAAAAGTTAATCAGCCGTACATGTTCATTGAACGAGTACTTTACACAAGTTTTGTTAAAATCTGTCCAGCAGTTAAAGAGATACTTTGCTAATGGTACAGACAAACAAACACTCAGACATGGGCAAAAACATTATTTCTCCACCATTGCTTTCGGGGAAGGTAATAATAATTTATAGATGTACATCCAATTATTCATTTTTGAGAATTTCATTAATATTCGTCCCTTTGTTCATGTAATATTTTGCTGTCAACCAAACAAATAAACACCTTTCATAGCAGCAGGTGATAATAATTACCTCTGGGAACACAACAGTCAGTTTAGGTGTCTTTTGCGTTGTTTATGATAACTTTTTGTGTTATTATTTAGATTTATTTCCTTTGTTATCGTTTTCTGTGTTTCAGTTTTTTCACGTGTCCACTGTTCACTCTTCCTCAGTCAGTTTCTGCCCCTCAGCTCCTGCCCCGCCCACTCTCATCTGTTTCCAGTTAGTCATTATGCTCAGGTGTCTCCACTCTACCTCATCAGCCCCAGCCTTTTTAAATCCATTCTCCTGTACCATGTACAGTCTGGTATTTTGTGTTTTCATGCAATGCCTGGGTTGCCGCTGTGTTTCTGTTGTGTCTCATTGAGTTTTGTTATTCTATTTGCAGTTGCTGCCATGTCAGCTATTTGTTTTGTTTGAGTTCCTCGATACGGTCTGTTTTCAACCTTGACAAACTGTGACAACAACAATACATAATGCTCAGTAAATATATATATATATTTTTTGTGTATGTGTGGAAAAATAGCCCATCATTCCTTACTGGAGAATTGCCATGAAGCACTTTACTCATGACCTCCCGTTCCCCTGACAAGTGACTAAACTCGACTCCCAACAGCTATTTTTTTTTTTTTTTTTTACATTTAGCAAAACATGCAATGTGACGTTGAAAAACTAAAAGTAAGCAGTCAGCTCTCTTGGTCGTTTTTCACGCAGCCCAGATGTCCGTATGAAAGCTGGCTTTTGTTGGACAAGTCTCACACAAGGTGGACACTCTGTTTTTCCTGGCATGTCTTGAACAAACACAGACCGATTACACTGAACTGCCTGGCATGCCAAGCTGTGATCTACAGCTTTCTTTAGACTAATTTGCAAAAGCTTGGGAAACATGTCGATACTCTGCAGAACAAAAGGAGCAGAGATGCATCTGTAACAAGAATGTCTGCAGTATTCTTGGGTGAGCACGTACCTCATGCTCCAGAAGACATTTTGTTTTAAGGAAATGCAACATGGCCCGTGCCAGCCTACTGCCACAAGACCTGAATGAGCTGCAGCTGCTGGATGACCTTAAAAACTTTATTTTCAAAATTTACATGTGCAATGTGCCTGACTCCTTTTGTGTGTGTGTAAAATATTGTGTGGCTCCTTTCCCACCCAAAACTAGGATCTGCATTATTCATCTGAGGCACTGTTTCAGCTTTTGCCCACAGCACTCCAGCCCATCAGTGAATTAAGTACCCATCCCTGAATAAGTTTTAATATTCTGCCCCATTGTCTTCAAAATCCTTTGTCCTATTGTAGTGGACATTCTCCACCTTCATGCACAATGTAGGTACTATAGTTAACAGTTTATCTAACTTGTCGCTAGCAAGCATACTAATACTAAACAATGTTTATAAAGCACTAATTAATCATTAAAACTGAATGGCCTTATTTTACAACTACGGTGTCATTGAGTAGTAATACTCTCTCAACAATACTTAAGTTTTATGAGAAAGTAATACACCGAGAAGAGTTTTTCTATCTTAACATTTAATAATGAAAGCCTAACATTCCTTGAAGGAATGCAAGCTGCCCACCACCTTTCATGCCATGAGTTTTAAACTAAGATTATCCTGTGTTGTGAAATGATAAAGTTATAGTTGTTTTGGCCAAATCATGAAAATAATGTAAAGTACAATCTATGCAATATGAAGATATTTTATTTAATTTGTTAGTGCTCAAAGTATGAAATGGATATGACTCTCTGCTACTACCAAACCAAATTTTAGCATGAGTGTAAACTGGCTGAATTATCAACATGTTTTGTGTTTGCCAAGGTTGATTATCTGTGGTGGCCATCTTGAATTGAGTTGACTCCAAAAGTTATTTAGTTGTAGATGTACATTCAATAAATGCTTTCTGAGAGTTTCCTAAGAATCCACCTATATAT
>JAOXNZ010000012.1:10307489-10318634 GCA_028566095.1 Kryptolebias brasiliensis | reverse complement strand
CCCCCCCCCCCCCCCCCCCCCCCCCCCCCCCCCCCCCCCCCCCCCCCCCCCCCCCCACACTGTGGGGGCCCACAATAAAGCCCCCACATGGTGATGGGAACAGGAGAGGTGTCAGACAGCAGAGATTGTCTGACTGTGCCTGAATAATAATAATAAAAGAAATAAAGAGCTTCAAACTAAAGAGATTGGTTGATGTGTTTGCTCTGCTGCTGCTGTGCTGTAGAGTTAGGATATTTTAAAAAAGCATGGCAAGGATCTAAGCTTTGTTTCTGAGTTTCTGTTGACATTACTGCTGTGCATCTGAAGTGTTTGGAGACTAGTGTGAAATACAGTAAGCTGGACGGAAGCTTGCATTTGATACTTGTTTCACTTCTGGAAGGTTTCACAACAGACCTTTAAGTCTTACAAAAAGGTCCTTCAGATTGATAGTTATCGCCTTGTGCCATAAAAGGCAAGCAGTTATGTAATTGCTTGTGTCTGTGTGTGTTTATCTGTCTGTCTGTTAGCAAACCCAACTCAAGATGGCCACCACAGCTAATCAATCTTAGCAAACACAAAAATAGCTGCAACTCTTTCAGTTTTACAGATACTAATCTGAAATCTGGCGTGGTAGTAGCTGAGAATCGTCTCTATCGGGCACTCTGAGCTCTAACAGATCACCCAAGATCTTTCTTTAAAACTCTGGCATGCAGGGAATGCTGGTTTTATTACTATATAAAAACAGTTCAGTCTGAAATAAATAGAGCAAAAAGAAATTGCTCTGCCTCCTCATCCTCACAAGTTTTAAAGTAACAATGTTGCCCTCTGACACTCCGCCAAACCCCTTTCTGAATCTGCACTTCATTCTGGAAACTAGACTTGATAAACATTCAGTTTCCCTCATTTTGATTACCTTTCTGCTGCCAGCATCCATCAGCTTTCTAAGCAGAAGTATTTTGCAAAGCTGGGGTCATCATCCCCATCAGGAAAGTGATTATCAGCTAATCTGAAAGCAGTTAGCGGGGGCTCCTGCTGGATATTTCTTCTTCTCCTCGGGTTAAGAAGAAATGACGAGCTGGTTTTCTTTCTCGCAGCTCGGGATATTGAACTGGGGGACGCAGTGTGGAATTATGGTGTGGATCGCTTTTCGCAGCATGAAAGGAAATTTGATTCTCTCCTGCTGCCGACATCAGCGCAGTCACAGAACTTTCTCCCCTTACGAGCAGAGAGAAGCAGTCTGCCATGTTTCCAGCAACACAGCGAGTGTTTTTTTTTATTTCATTTTTTTTAACCGAACCTACCTGAGTTGCGAAGCTGCAGCAGAACGGATTAGGCAGCGAGTGGGAGTGAGTTGCTCCTCAGATCATTTTCTTCGTTCTGTAACACATGCCACTCCCTTCACTTCCATGATTTTCACTCCTTTTCTGAAGCACTTTTCTCCCTGTCCTCTCACTGACACCAACACAAATATTATCCCAACCGGAGGAGGAAATTCTTTCTTAACTTGGATGATAAAGATACTCTTGAAACCTATGATAATGACTTCCTGTGGAATGAGATCCAAACACAATTACCATTGCTGGTGTAAATGCTTTCCTCGTATTCTATTTTTGTTTCCCCGTCAGTAATTGAATTGTATTTTGGATGGAGGTTGTTAATAGCCTGGAGGGCAGTGATTTACCGCTGCACACTCTCATTCTTAACTGCTTGTTTGTATTCTAAACACACGGCCTCATGGGATGTGATGGTTTGTTTGTTTTTTCTTTTTCTTTTTTTTTTTTTTACTTTTTTAACTGGGCGCACATCCGGGTTAGAAAAGGTCCCAATGAAAGCCTCCATGTGCACTTAAAAGGAAGGAAAAGATACAAGCATTAGCGTTTTATGTCTCATGCTTTAATGATCAGCTTCACACTTCCAATCCCCCATCCAGTCCCAGTGCGTATGTGAAGAGGAGGAACGCAGTGCAGGAATTAGTGTTGGAATAAAAGTAGGTCATTTAAGGTTTTGTTTACCATCCAAGCAAAACAGCAGGCTTACCCATCCCCCCCTCCCCATCTCACTTTCACTTTGAAACTTTAAAAGTCAAATGTCATATTTCAGCTATTTTTTTTTTTAAGTCTTTTATGTTTGTTAAAAACAACTTCCATTACTGTCTTATTATATAGTCATCACTGGTTGAAAAGTATCATGGTTCAATGAAAATACATTTGTAAGGAGCTTATTATTACAACTTCCTGCGTACATCGCAGCTGTTTTACTGATTCATCTGTGTTTCCTGTATTCATATGTCATCTGCTTTTTGTTTTTGTGTACTTGTTTACAGTATCCATTTTATACTGTGATAGAAGTTTACAATGAACAGTTTGCTCAGTGGGAATCATGTTTATCTGTGACTTCTATTTAAAACAATGAAAGGATTTAGGTATGAGTGGCAGTTAGTAGAATTAGGTGACATTTTGTGTTTAAAATATACAATAATATAATGCCATATAACTTATCCAAGTGTGTAGAAGATACTGCTGTGGGCATCAAAAACATTATAAAATGCAAAAATAATGCAGTATAAGTAGAACAGAGTTGGTGTTTGCTACTGTGAAGACAAAGATGACAATGGGAACACTAAAAAAAAGATAATATTGTCTGTAGCTATAAGCTGCTCACTAAAGGGTAATAAAAACAACAATGTTAAACTAATAGCAGTAGATATTTGCTCCAGTTCATGCCTATTGTACAGAAATGTGATTTCAGGCATTTTAAAAGTGTAGTTGAACTGTTTCTCTGTATTCCTCAAACTTAGCAACATGAAGAAGACTTTAAATAGCAATGATGGTTTAAAGCTACAGAAGTAAAACCGATTTTGCAATAAAGCAGAATTATCCTTTAAACTCTGCACTACACGACTCGCCCATCTGTGTCCAATTCTTTTATTACCTTCATTTTACAGAAACAAAAGTAGCTCATATTCTTTTGCTGCATCTCTGATCATCTGAGCCAACCGAACCAGAGGCCTGGGACTAAACCAAATTTCACTTTATCCTCTCCTCCCTACCCTTGGCATTGCTACTTTCTAGTTCCCAACTGATTACCATGGAAATTGCGGCCGTCTGTGTGTGTGTGTGTGTGTGTGTGTGTGTGTGTGCAGCAGCTTGATGGCTGCCAGCTGCTGCAGCCCAAGAGGTTGAATCTGCTGTGAGAAACACGGAGGGCCTCAAACCACAGACACAACCTTTCGCAGCTAAAAGTGCTAGATATGCACAAGCCTCCCAATCCTAACACGCATATTAACACCTCAGCTTCCTGGTAACTGGCTCGCATTTGAAAAGAAAAGTACAACTCAAAGCCTTGTGCGTGTTCAGGAGTGGATTACATGTGCAACTTCTCTTTTTTTTTTTGTTGCTCCCTGTTTTCTGTTACTGTAGAAGTACTTCACGTGATAATGTTTATAAATGTCATAATTGTGTAAAAACAACAACTTGAATATATATTGTTAATGTGGGTGTATATGTAGACACCATAAGGCTGGATAACAAATACTAACCGACCAAAGAGTTTTGAAATCATTTCCATAAAAATACCACTGATGATTATTTATTTTCAGAAGTGAAAACATGTTTTTCTCCTAAACCCTTTTTCCTCAACGTAAGCCAGACCTCTCAGATGTTTGATGTTGTCAGAACATGTGAAGTCACGCTGGTGGGTTTTGTTTTCTTTCATTTTTTTCAAAGCTCATGTGAACACACAAGGCAAAGAGGGATGTGTGACATTACGAGAGTCAGTATCATATAGTCACTTCAAACTGTTTTGATTTTGAACCATTTTTTGAACAATCAATAGCAACAGTAAGAGTTTAAATATGAATAGTCATGTTTATTTGTTCTGATGGCACTGCCTGATAAGAGCAGATGCAGAGAAGAAGGCAGGAAAATATAAAAAAATGTATGAGTCAAGTGTAGAAAAGAAAATAAATTACCAGAAACTACACAAAAAAGACTCACACATGGGGCCAAAGGAAATATCAAGTAATTCCAACAGAAAAATTTTGACCAGAGAGTGAGCGAAAGATAGTTTCTCCTGCATGTTTGACATTTCTAACAAACCAAAGTATTTCAAAGATTTGTAGACGATTTAGGAAGTTATAATTATTTAAATTTCCCCACATTGAAAAATCCAATAAGTACTTGGAGTTACACTCTGTTAATTAAGGTGAAGTATGGCAAATAAAATACAATCTTTCTGAAATTATAAAAAGGGTTTAATTCTATTAAACCTAGAGAAATGTTTGACATAGTCCATTTTTTTGCAAACCTTTGTATAGTGACAACTTACAGGAGCTACATAGACATTCTTCCAGAGAAACATTAGTTTTACACACAACATTGTGGCTTCTAATGCCTTTTGTGCTTCTTCTGACTTTATCTTTAAGTGCTTTTTTCAGATATTACAAATAGATAAATTTGAGTCATCCTAACTCAGTAAAAGCTTCAGCACCAAAAAAAGTGCTATTGCTAGTACAAATTAGCCACATAGCTATGGTTTGTTTACAAATCTAAATAAACAAATAACACAGGTCAAGCATGTCAAGTTTAATGTCGGCCAATTTCAGTCACCGGTTTGACAAAGTGGGAATTTTCCTAAAACACAACTCAACTTAAAACTGATTTAAAAAAAATAGTTATTATTTTTGCATAAATTCCTTTAAATATATCTCGTCTGAACACTTGTACGCGACACTGTTCTTTTCAAATGATGGAAACAGGTCATCATGGAGAACTGTGTGTTGCACCTCAGGCTTTTCATTTGTGTTTGTCAGCTGAAGGACCTTTCAATCACACTGAGCTCACATTTAATACAGTAATCCTTTACATGAAGGAACATTCCTGCTTTTGCCCCGTTGCTGTAATGAATTGGAATGTGCAGGTTGGGCTGTGGGCCCATCCATGCAGTCCCCTCCCGACTTCCCCTGCACATCATGACCTGAGCCAACACCAGCATCCGGTGCTGTCACCAGGTGTGCAGCTGGCCTCTAACAAATGAATGGACACTCTCACATTGCCCCAGGAAGTGTCTGCCAAAGTGTACATGGGTTGCAGAGGGTATAATGTGTTAAAAACAAATGGGAGAAACAACTCCTAACTTTCTGCTCTCCCAGTGTTCCCATTTGGGACTACACTGTCCCAATAACTGATCTCATGGCCTCTCATCTGCGTCTGAGTTCAGAGAGGAAGTTCAGCTTCTCCCTCAGGTCCTGCGTTGGTCGTTGTGTCTGTGTTCGAAACGGAGCAGGCAGCCGTTACTTCTGCCGCTGCTACTATAATTCATCTGAAAAGCAGGAACATTTTGAACCCCTTTGACTGCGTCTGTCCAATAAATTCAAACATAGTCAGCTATTAATTGATCATATATTTTAAGAAGATGACAAGGGAGGAAGATTTCAGTGATAGATGAATGTGGTTAGTCTTTCACTGCCTGGCTGGTTTCAGCTAGACAGTCTAATGAAGAGATTTAATTAAACTGAACATTCAGCATAAGTTATTGGGTCTCCGTTTAACCATGGAACTGTGGCATGTCCCAAATTTCAAAACACGTTGTACACCACGGCAGAAAAATGTTCCCTCAGAGTAGGTTTTATTAACAAATGACATGTGTAGCTGCAATAAAAAACATTTAAGTACATGTTCATGGTACAGTTTTTTTTTTTTTTAACTTTGTGCCGTTTTTGTTTCACTCAAGAGAGGCACTTTTCTTACTTGGCTATATTCATCAGTTTCTATTAGCAATTAATTTGTGCAGATTCAGCTCAGCCAATTAAAATGTTTTACACAAGACATATCACACGTATGAACTCAGCAATAAAATGTTAAACATCTAAAGCTAAAAGTTTGGGCATGTCTGGCCTATGTTATATTTTTGAGGGAAAAAAACCCAGCAAACAAATTCCCGAGTGTGTCCACAAATCTGTTTTTGCTGCAGTAGAGTTGGGATTGCTCCAACCCCAGGCTGGTATTAGACTTTCATACAGATGTCATTTTTAGATCAGATATCTGATCTACTTTTTATAGACAGATATTTATACTTAATATATTTTCACAAATTTTAAAAGGTAATTTAGGCTTACAGCCAAGAGGTTCCTACTTATTCAGTTTTTAAAAAGTCCACTAGTAATCTTATAATTATAAACAGAAGAGTTTTTTCCCTTGATGCCCATAAAGATAATTTTTAATACGTATTTATTTATTTCAGTTTTGCCTGCCATTGCTTTTATTTAGCCTAGAAAAAAAGATGTTTAAAATTAGGCTTTGTTCAGTTCAAGAAGCCCAATTTTGTCCTAAAAAAAATGAGAAAAAGTAAAACAAACAAACAAACAAAAAAAAAAGTCCATGTATTATGGTCCAAATGTAGTCCCAAAAAAGATGTTGAAAGTTGGGCTTTGTGGAGCCTGATAGTTAAAATGTAGCCCCATAAAAAAAGGTTTTTGCACTTTATTTAGCCTGACTGGTTTGTTGAAATTTAGCAATAAATAAATATATTAAACACTGAAAAACAGGCTTCTTTTAGTTTGTGAAATTTGTAGATATTCAGTCCACACAAAGATGTTAAATTTAGTTTTTTTTAAGCCCATCTAGTGAAGCCCAAATTTAGATCTTAAAAGATGTTGGAAGTTGGTCTTAATTTATTTGTATCAATCAAAACAAACTAAATGATGTTCATAGTTGGGCTTTGTTTAGCCTCTCTGATATATAATTTAGCAGAATCAGAAATAGTCTTAAGCACAAGTATCAACTAAATGAGCCTGGAAAGTGTGAGTATGTCAAAACTGTGAGTACAGTCTGTGAGTAAACATACGCTCCACAAATGTAAAGCACAAACTGTTCTTGCAGCATTAAATTTATCCAGATAAACATTTCTTTCTAACTTAAAGAAGAAAGATAGGGTGGAAAGGGTGAGATAAATAATTTCATTTCAAAACTAAATCCTTTAATTCCAAGTGCTAAGTAGTTTACTCAGCAGGCTGCATGACTTCTCAGCTTGGTGGCGTGATGCAGGGAAACGTGTTATTGTAACTTGCGCCTGGTGAGCCCTTCCTGTCCCTCCAGCCCGCTGCCTCACTGGCTCTCCGTGTCTGTCTCTGCAGCCAACAAGGCTTCTGCTGTTCCCTGCTCAATGCTATGTTTTACTCTCCAAATATGTTAGAGAGAGAGAGAGAAAAAAATCTGTCTGTACATCTGTCTGTCAGTCAGGTTATTTCACCCTCACAGCAGCACGAGTCTTAGAATGTGGGTCAGGAGCTGTGTTTTTACATTCACTTTCAATTATTAAACGTGCGGAGTTATATTTGTGGTTCTGTGCTGAATTTGCATAAATTGAGTCTAAATTATGTACATTTTTGGGAGGCACACCAATGTTGAAGTGCTTGTGATGGTGCTATGTGAAGCTAGTTTTTATTCTTCACGTTGTAAACAAAACAAGGACTGCAGATGCTCAGCACAAGAAAATTTAATTTTTAACAAATAAAACGAGGAAAAGAAATCCTCCAAGTACCAAGTGCCAAGTATATGTTTTTTTAGTGTGATGAGAAGTGTAGACAAGTAGGTTAAAAGGAGAGTCCACTTCTTTTGAACAGGGGTTCTGCTGAAAGGTTATGACAAATAAATATCTTACCTGTTGTAGATAGCTCTTTGAACAACCTCAGTTTGGAAAAATAGTGCTTAATTCTGGCTAGATTATTAAGTTTATAGGTCAAGTAGGGCGAAGAAGAAGTTTGAAGCAGATTTTGACCATTTTTAAACAACTCCAGTCTTAAAAACAGTTCTTGCAAAAGCTGTTTTTATTGCTGTCTATTTCACAACACACATTTCTTTTCTAATAGAAACATTATGATATTTCTTCCTGAAGTGCACCAGGCTGCACTGCTACAACTAATTGCTCTTGCAGATACCCATAGAATTATTTGTATATAACAATGAAAGTGACAGAGGTGCAAAAATTCACAAAATAGCGCTGACATGAACCACTAATATTCTTTTTTTTTTAGATTTGAGTTTTTTTAAGATGGCAGCTATCAACTTTGTTCTTGGTTCCGCTCTGACTAGCCATTAGCTCATCAATCTGGTCATAAATAGACTCTTTTTCTTCAAACTGAGGTAATTCAAAGAGCAACAGAAAAAATTGAATTGTTTATAACTGTTAGGCACAATCCCACATCAAAAAAATCTGAATTGTTGCTTTAAGAATAGAAGTTTTTGTTGCTATGAGGTAATTCAAAGAGCAACAGATGCCCTACATTGACCTGGAGATAGTTCAGATAGGTTTAGGTAACATTCATTTATACTTTGCAAGATGTGAGAATGGAAAAGATGCAAGGCACTATATCAGGAAACTTCAGTCAATACTCATCCAGTACTTTGGAGTAAATTCTTTGTTGTATATATTTTTTATATAAATGACAGAATGTTTTGTCAGTATCTATGTTTTAAATCAAGAAGGTGAAAATTTGAGCTCATGTGGCTGAGATAAAGAGGTGTATCTTTATGAGTCCAGAACTACTTCAAGTTTCTGTTTTCATGCTCTCTGTCTAATTAATTTTCCTTTAGATGCGTTTTATTTCTACTCTCTACTCATACCAGAAGTCCTCCTGGTATGAACAGTGAATCATCTGCATATCTTTTCTCTTGATCATTTTGATTTCTTCTTTGATAGTGGAAAAGGTTTGAAGATACAGCATGTAGCCACCTCATTTAAAATCAACATGTTCTGTCTGTAATGTTTCTTTTCCTGAAGCTAAAGTGACATTTTTGGTTACCATTGTGTTTGTTTTCTTTCATGAATAATTAGTTCTTCAGCCCTTTTTGTTGTTGCTGTTGTTGGCATGGTCAGACCTACTTCCGGATTAACCTTCAAGAACTTCGGTTTGGTTGGTGATTCATCATGACTTCAGAGAGAGGATTTCCATTGTAAGCATGCGGTGGTTTTGGCAGAACTCCAAAGACTGGAGAGGCAGAAGGACTTTTGACGTCATCTGGAAACGTGACCCACTTCTCAAGAGGAGAGGAGCCTTGGGCTGGTTGGAGCAGATGTTGCACAGATGAGCCTGCGCGTGAATACACAGGCTAACACCTATTCTGTATGCACGCTCTCATCTGCCTCTATTTTCCATTAAAATGCCCACAGAAAATGAATGAACGGTGCGGGAACTTCAGCAGGGTCTCATTTGGGTTTGTGGTTGTACGCAGAAGTGAACTGATGTGGTTGTCTGCTGTGCATTGGCAGAAGAGGTGGAGGATGATGAACGGGAGGCTGTTGGTGGGTCATGCAGGTCGTGTCTTGCCGGTTTTCTCTTAACAGGTCTCAGAGGGGTAGAAGGTGGTCTGAAGCAGCTTCAACATTATGTCTTTCAGCTACTTTGCTCTTTTAACGTAAGCTGGATGTTCAGCTTTTCACTGGCTCCATCAATTTTCATTTCATCCTTTTTGTTATCATTAAGATCTTACATAAAGTTTCTTTTTCTGTTTTTTTTTTTGTGCTCTGTCAGGTAATGAGATGCTTTAATAGTTACTCTATTACCCGCTGCTTTTTGCACCATTTATTAAAAATGGGAAGATGTGTGTCACAGTTTGTTTCAAAATATGCTCAATCTAGCTACTTTTTAAAAAAAAACAACAACATAATTTTAAAAAGGTCTGTAATCAATATACTTTTTTTTGCTAACATTTGATCATGTGACCACTTGTAGGCATCACTCATAGCCACAATGTGAACCCACAGAAAATTATTTCCTGACTCTGCAGCCTCTCTAAGTTCCAGAGAGCTTTAGCATAAATTAACTAATAGTTTTGGTTTTCTGGCCTGCAACTTTACCATTTTGGTTTCAAGCAGCAACAGGCAGCTGTTCTGAGAAAAAAAAAACCCCTCTGTATGCTGTGTGTCCAGCATCAAACAGAGAACTGAGTTTAAAAACTAAACGGAGCAGTTTATGCAGAGTAATTAGCAGCTAAAGAAACAAATATTTCCATTAGGAGATGATAGACAATACAATTAATAAAATAAAAAGGATGCAGACATGTCTTCAAATAAATGCTCCAAATATTGTCAGACCAAAAGCATGCTACTGCAGATTTTTAAAGCATTTTCTTCCTTATCTATGCCTTGGCTTTTCTATTAAGTATTTTTATTTTTTTTGTTATTTAGTTTCATGTGTTGTTTATGCTTCTTCCCTCTCCGTTTTGAACGAGTTATATGCACTGACTGTTCTATTGACTATTTTCTTTAGGTTTTGTTTTGCTTATTTGTTGTATCATTTTAACATGTTCGAAATAAAACCCTTGATCAATCAGTCACCATATTAATGTAAACAGTTTTCACTTTAGCAAAAACGGGCATTTTGTCAGGACAAGACTTTGGTGTCAGATTTTAATTAGTTGGAAAAAAACATCAAATATCCAACTCATTTTCAGTGTCCCAGATTTATGTTGTGAAGTTGGTATCCTAGCATATTTTTGGAACTTTTTTGATGGAATATGTTAATTATCCTTCTATCTACAGTTTTTTCTTTTACCCGCTGTTCCATGCAGGGTCACGGGGGATGGCGTCTCCCTCCAGCAGACGCTTAGTGAGAGGAGGGGTACACACAGGACAGGTTACTGGTTCATCACAGGGCCACATAAAGACAACTGAGACAGACAACAGTTTTTGGAGAGCAATTTGCAACATTCAAACATCATTACGACTTAATTTTTGCATTTTAAGTTTGTCTTTATTGCCCGATGTCATGAAAGGTGGGAGATAATGTGTGTGCAGGGGTTCATTTTCTGGACGCATTTACTGAAACTCCCAGAAAGTCACCAATGGATGGATATTTACGTAATGGCTTGGAGTCAACCTAATTCAAGATGGCTGCCACAAGTAATCAACTTTAGCCAAAACAAAAATGGCTGTAACTTAGCCATTTTTACAGATGTTGATCTAAAATTTAATGTGGTAGTAGCTGAGAGTAATTCCCAGCACACATTTGAGCGTGGTGGCACAGCGGCGTAGTGGTTAGAGCTGTCGCCTCCCAGCAAGAAGGTCGCAGGATCTCATCCCGGCCTGGGGTCTTTCTGGGTGAAGTTTACATGTTCTCCCTGTGCACACGTGGGTTTACTCCAGGTACTCCGGTTTCCTCCCACAGAC
>JAOXNZ010000012.1:10271678-10284010 GCA_028566095.1 Kryptolebias brasiliensis | reverse complement strand
ACATATATACTATAGACATGACATGCTGCTCTAAAGGCTCGGGCCGATGTGCGGCGAAAGTGACGCCATCTTGCTAAAGTAATCTTAAAAGGGCAGGGCTGTGGAAACAATGCTGAGGACTTTTTGTGAGTAAGATGAGCCCAATTTTACATGAACTTTATCATATAAGTTTACAGATATACACTGTTATTTTAATAATAATAATAATATAATAATATGGTTCTGATAAATGATTGGTTAATAATAATAATAATAATAATAATAATAATGTTCTGATAAATGATTGGTTATGTATAATAATAATAGTAATAATAAAGCTACATTTTTGTTTTTAGCTAATAGCTAAAAATGAAGCAAGTATATTGAAGTAGGTTTCAAAGAGCTCAAAGCTTCTCTCAATGCATCTCTATGAGAAAAAATGTAAATAAAGTTTAATAATTAAAAAAGTGTAAAAGTTACAAGTACCAAAAGTCAAATCTCAATGTCCTGAACGAGCGAAACATTGTGACAGTTGAATGTCTGAAATAGCTGAAAGTAAGCTGAAGTATTCCAAAATACTATAAACAGGAAAACAATAGTGGGAATGCTGACTCAGCATACACACATCCTTTTTTTACTGTACTTATACCTACATATCATTTTTTTTAAACTTGAAAATGTAACAAGATTTGTTTCCTGCCCTACATTGCAAAACATATTGATAATTTTTGTGTTTTTTCAACCTATGTGCAAAATCTGCATTATAAGCTCATTCACCATCAATTCTTTACACACAATGAAAGAAGTTCCAAAAAAGAAGAATCAGCAACAAAACACTAATTATGAGAATACCTCCACCTGCAGGTGCCAAAAAAGATTACATCCTATTGTCACATTGTGGAGAAGAATGCTTACTGTGGTTCTACCATAAATAAAAGTTAAATATTTTAGCCGTGATGACTTTTTTATTCGGTCATTTCTCTGGCGTCTGTGACTTGGAGGAAGCTGACCTACTTTCTGCTGGCTGAAGTGAAAGCGAGTGCAGGGATGACTGAATGAAGTGCTGCACTCATCACTACAGAGAGGAGGGATAAAAGAACAAAGCAGTGGTAAAGGAGGAAAGGATCCACAGTCTTTAAGAAAGGCGGTGTTAATTATGAATGGATGTGTAAGTGTGTGAGCACCTTGGAAAAAAGGCGAATGAGAGAATCCATGTCCTTGCAGGATGTAGGCGAGAGCATTGTAACTTTAAGTGGACTGAGAGTAGATTCATAAAAACCTTTGGTCGAGCTCATTGGGAACCACGCTGACTGATTCTGTGGCTTTTCAGCACCACCTTAATTAACCAAACCACACCCGAAGATGAGCACACAGCATTTTCTCTCCTCTCCTCTCCTCCGCCTCCTTTTGTCACTGTCTGGGTTCTTTACGAACACTGACTTTGGATCACAATAAATCTAAAACACCAACAGGCTAATAGCAACTAAAGACACATCTTACCATAATTGTACAAGGCTAGAAATGTTGTGTTTATGACAAGCTGATAAAACTTAGACTTATTATGAGACTTCAGGTTTATCAGTGGTAAAGTGGGGTTATTCGCTGTCTTCCTCATGAGCAGAGAAAAATGATCAGGTGCAAGTTAAACAACATGCATATTCTAATAGTTTGTGCTTCAACACTACAGTGTTTGTCCAGCAGCTCACAGATATGGCAGCATGCCACGCAGATGGACATTACTTCATGTTGGCATCCTCACTGCTGCCCTTTTAACACTCGCAGTGAGAGGAATTCTGGGAGTTTTTACTTGGTTCCTGCTGTTTTGATCGAACAGACTGCCACTCAGTCACAAACATGAGCTCAATGTTTTATTTCCTTCGAGACACCTCCTCTTTATTCACCTACTGTATCTGCCATTGGATTTTATATCTTTTTGAACAAAAAGACAACAAAACTGAGCTGCTCTATATGGGCACAGACTTGATATTTGTTTTATTGAGGCAAATGTTTAATTCTACAGTAAATCTGTAAACAGTAATTCTCATCTTAATATGGACCCTAAAGCATTTTTTAGAATGACTGTGTTGAGGAAATGAGGAACAAGCTTAACAATTTATTTTGGGGCTAAATGAAGCAAAATCATCCTTACGTTCTTCTGAATAAATATACATTTTTATGGGTTTTAGTTTTTAAATTGTGTTAACTTTGTCCTGAGACCCCCACACCCCCATACTTCCCCCAACTCATACTCCACGCACACACTGATCAAGTAAGATCTTTGTTTAAAACATTGTCACTAACTATTGTTGTGTTACCAAAATATCTCATGAATCACTACACAGATTCAAATGAAACCTTTAGAAAGTATTCAGTGGATGTACTGTACATCTACAACTGATTAACTTTTGGAATCAACCCAATTCAATATGGCCGCTATAGCTAATCAAGCTTAACCAACACAAAATCAGCTAACCAGTCAATTTTACAGATATTGAGCTAAATTTGGGTGTGGCAGTAGAGTCATTTACTACACTTTCTCTAAGCATGACATCTCATGATATTGCATGAGGTTGCACAAAGTGTTTCTTTCAAGATTTTGACCAAAACAGCTACATCACTGTCAGTTTTCAACATACAGAAAGATGATCTTAGTTTAAAACTCTGAAAGGCAGCAGTCGATATGCATTCTTTCAAAAAATACTAGGCCTTTAAATACAACTTGTTAACTGGTAAAAATGCAAGAATTCTTCATTGTTCATTTTTAAATTATTTTGTACAAATTTCTCTGAGCTTCATTTATTTCTAGCATGCAGCTGAAAGAAAAGAAAATTTCTTGTTCACTGGCTTTGTTTTTGGTTGCTTTCGTTAACCGCAGCAGCAAAGTTAATCCCCCAGATGAATTCACATTTTGACAGAATCAAATTATTTTGTTTAAATGTAACAGTGATAGACATACATTTTAAGACATAGATTGTAAAGGTAAACAGCATTTTTTTCTTTTTTTTTGGTGGCCCATTTCAGTCAGCTTTAAATCAAGAATATTGCTCTATGAGATGGAAAACCTGATGTAGTCTGAGTTACGGGACGCCATCATGAACAAAGCAGAAGGTGAAACAAAGGGCATAACTTGTATAAGGTTATTTTTCCCCAGTAGGTGTACTGGAGCTGCAGGACAAAAGCAAATCCATTTGGAAGGTTTACTGCTTCAGCTGGGTTGTACTGCCTGGAGGGCCTCCATGAACAACCTGCAGAGATCTAAGAAATCAGTCATGTGTGGGTTTATCTCTTCAGGAATGACATTGGCAGTGACCTGTCATGTGATTTAAGTATGAATTAAGACTGTTCTGCCCTTTCTTTAGCATAATATTTTGTTTGTCGCATTTCTTTTAATTATCATAGTTTGTGGAAGATTAACCGTGACAAACAGATGCTGTATAACCTTATATTGTACTTTTTCTACAAAGATGTACACAGAAATTGACTGAGCTACTCTAATAGAAAACCACTGTGGCCTCTAATTTCACTCCTCGTCGGGGGGCTATCTGTGCTGCTCAAATTTTGTACTCAGCTTTGATATTGTATTTTTTTTCTTTTTTGGCACATGAAAGGGTGCATTGCGACTTCAGCATAGTCTGGGTCTGTCTTTCAGAGTGTGGAGATGAAAGGTTGAGTTACATAAGACTGTCAGAAAACTGAAAGGCTGTTTGTGTGCGCGCGCCTGGAGTGCATCACTGATACCAGGGCCTCCTAATGGAGCAGGACTTTTCCTGCATTCTGGAGGATCTCGCTGCCAGCTCTTATACTGTAAAAGTTAAAAACCTGTCATCAGATGAGCGAAGAACAGGACAAACAACAGTGACTGGCTAGTACTATCATTTACAGTGATTTACATCTCATACATGCATATTTTCTGCTGCTGATTTCTAATTAATGTCCATTTTTCCATCTAGTATGCTTTATTTTTATTTAGCCCATGAGATGACACATTTGAGAGAGCTTTTCAGTGATTCATGTGCAGAACATCCAGGCACAGAGCTGTTGTGTTTAGACAAGTAAATGCATTATGAGAGCATTTCTTTTTACTTCTTAAATGTCAAGCTATGGAAAAACTTTCATGCAACAGCTTTTTTCTTTTTTTGTGAAGGGTGTGCATAACATTGTTTACTTACTGTCGGGGTCACCACATTTTGTATTGCATTGTTGAGCAGAATCTTGGCGAAGGACAAAGTGTCCAATAAATGCGAGGCCAACAAATCAGTCACACTCAAGTAAACATGACAAAGGTGCATTTGCTTATCAAAATGTATTGAATAATTACAAAAAACAAATTTCCATAGTTTAAACCTGCTGTAACAAGTTACAGTACACTTTCTTAAATGTTCTTAAAACCTTTTCCTCATAACAACACTACCATAAATTTCTCTTCTTACTATGATGGATACATTCTTTACAACTTGTGCCCCACCCACAATACACTGAAAATTAAAATTAAAGAAGACAGATTTTCTGCACCTCCCATTCACACACAAAAGTTTCTGTGAAAAAAAATAGAATTTTAATTTTCTTTCCAAACTAATGTTGTTGAAAATTGTTGTTGTCTTTGTGTAGACCAAAACTACAAAGGTTTTCAGAAATGATGTATCAACACAATTCCTGCATGCCCACTGTCACATATTTATTTTGTTTTCTAGGAATTTGTGTTCTAGAAACCAAACAACAATGAAGCTGTTTTCAGTGTATTTTTGTTGTTGTTGTTGTTTTTATGTCTGTCTGACTTTATCCTGATCCCATCACCATTAAACTTTGTGTTTTGAAATGGTCATTAACTGACAGGAAATTGTAAAGAACGTCAAAGAAAAATAACAAGCTACAGTTTTTTTTGCGGAAGGTTTTTAGTAAAGTCCTTTTTTTCATATTTTATGTTGTTGATGTGGTTGTTCTCACCACCTAGTGGAGTGGCATTTAGGTTTCAACGTTTTTGTTAGAATGTGGGAACAGAAAAAAAAAAAATCAGTTTAAAAATATCCATAGTGCAGTTGAATAGACATACCCCCAAATTTGTAAACAGCTTGGTTATTTCACATGAGAGCTTTCCTTTGCTGCTCTCCTTTGTTGGATAGAAGTTGATGCTGGGAAAAGAGACTCGGAGGATTTTTCAATTTATCAAAGTCCAGTGACAGCTGGAGGGTTATTTGTTTATGTTAGCACCCTCAGTCAACTAAAATTAATTTATGAACTCACAAAAAATAACAATCTGACGAGATTTTAAGTGTTTATATGTACTACTTAAATAAGGCTGATTTGAAGTGTTTGGAAAGATAAACAGCTTGAGACAGTTCTTTTTAAATTATTTAAATGTTTGTTAACATCTGTGGTTCTGTGATTTGCAGCGAGATAGTAAATCGGTCTAATAATTTTTGTTCATTTTATTTCTTTTATTACTGTTCAATAAACTTATTTACTGACAACTGACAACTTTGCTGCTGATTTTTGTCAGTGAATTTAAGTAAAATTAAATGATGTCATATTAAAATATAACAGGCAAGAACTTTTTTTATATACTTTGGGTGGTTAGGCAAAGCAGCACTGTGGGGAAACACCAACAAAACAAATCTGCTGTATAGTCAAGCCTATTCCAATTGTTTACCTAATGTTTTCACACACAGTATGACACTACTTAACTGTTTCCACTGACACAGTAAATTACTATTATTATTTTCAAATTAGTTTGTATACTGAGCTTGGTCTGAAGCAATAATTTACCAGCATGCTGGGTTTGCCCCTCATTATGGTGCAAAGAAAACTTACAGTAAGGTGGAAGAGTTTCATCTTAACCTCTTAAGTATCATATTCACCCAAAAATCAATGACAGAACTGCGTTCATGCGTGTGTAGAATCCTAGGAAAGTGGAAAATGGGTTTATGAGGCCTGTGGGAGGAAACAGTGGCTGGTAATTAGGCAAAATAAAAAAATCCCCAGCCTCCACATGCCCCTAAGGCAGTAAATAAGAGCTAAAGTAAACCAGACCTGACGGTGAAATTGCATTAGATACATGTGCTTAATGGAAAGTTTAAAAAAAAGAAAACTTATTTTTGCCTAATAAGAATTTCCATCTCCCCACACCCTCTACTTTGCTTTATTTATTTATTTTTTGCATAACCATTAGTGCTCATCCTTATTTTTGTCACAGTGTAGTTTATCTGTGTTATATTAGTGGCTCTGTTGTAGCTAAAAAAAAACCGGATGTCCAGGGCTGTGGTTTGAACATTTCTGTCTTTGTTTTCCCACAGATTCTTTCCCGCTCAGATTGGGACCACAAGAGAGGCCCCCGAGGATCACAGGTTAGCACTGTCCTCTGATGTAGAAACTTTCCAAAGGATAACTGGGATTTTTTTCAAGTGGTGTTCTGCCAAGGTGTCAGTATCTTATCTGCAGTAGACAATGGTCAGAGCATTATCAGTGTCGAATATCATGCAGAAGGCAATGAAATCTGTATGCTATTCAGAGGGATGCCAGTTCCAAAGCAGATTTTTGCCACCTTAAAACATTTTCAGTCTCAAAAATTCAAGAGCATTTCATTCAATTGATATTTTATGACACTTATTTACATATAATTTTATATGACAGCAACAGCAAGTTGTAGCACCTCCAGCAAGAATACCATGTTTGATTTTTTTTTTCCTTTTTTGTCAGACTAATGGTCTTATTTTATACTGATAGTTGTTTATAAAACAATGTTTGCATGAACCTCTATAAGTTTTTGAGATTGGAGTTGTTTTACGATGGAAGCACTTAGTTTTGGCCTCACTCAGACTAGCTGTTGGCTCATCAATCCGGTCAGAGTTAAACTTTTTCTCCAAACTGAAGTTGTTCCAGGAGTCATTTACAACAGGCAAAATATTAATTGTTCATAACCTTTTCACAGAACCTCATATCAAAAGATCTGAACAATCTTTTTGAGTAAAAGGAGAGAAGACTAACAGACAGGAAGGTGCCTGAGTTGAGTTCAATGGCTCTGCTACACACACTTTAAAAATGACACTAATAGAAAACCTTCAGCAGGTGCAGTATGTTCACCTACTTATTCTACATGTTGAGAGGTGTCACTCTATACTAGAGTCCTCGTTGTGGCATTAATTCAATTAAAGAGGTTTGTGGTTTGCCTCCAAGGTTCTGTAAGCAATTAAAAGCCAAGGGATGTACTGGAAAGGCTCAGGGGAAACAGCTTGTAGAGGATGGACATAGAGGCACATCCTTGAGATAACCTCCCCCATCTTTTGTTGGTAGGGGAATTTGTGGATGTGCCTGTGCTTGGAAATTGATGTATTGAGCTGCCACTGAGCTACAGGGCAGGACTCCAGAGTACATGAAGAATAAACAATGCCCTTGGCACTGGCATTGCCACATAAGAGTATGAATGTATCCTGTCCTGCATGTTTTCCTATCAGGAGGACATCCTTCAGGAATAAATGGATGCTGTGTCCGTGCTGACGGTGTGCAGTTTGTTTGGAAAGCAATGCATGCAGCAGAGTTGTCTCTATTTAGGAACAATGGCCAAAACTGTGCAGCAAGGAACTTGAAAAACAAACTGCACAAAATTTTCATTTAAATGCAACGACTTGTCAAGTATTTAAATATTTTCCAAATCATTCTTAAGGTGGTAATAAAGCAAAGAGTTTCTCACAAAAATTGTTGCTTTTATTAAATATTGTCAAAGGCTTATTTGGAATTAGTAGTAGTAGCACATATTCTTGATGGATGCATTGCATAAGCTGTCATTTAGATTCGTTGGTCATTCTGGTCTTTTTTGTGTCTGAAAATGAGCTTTGCATTCATCCTGTAGTGGCCCAAACATTGACAAAATGTGTAAGAAGTCCTGGCTTATGTTGGCATCTCCCTCCATCTTGTGACAGTTTTCCCTCCACTCTGCTGTCTTGGACCAGGCTGTTGGTCAGGCTACACTTTGTTTTGCCCCAGCACCTCATAGCGTGTACAAATCACAGAAGAAGAAAGAGGGAGACCAGAGCACTTGATTGATCTCTTCTGTGTTATATTCGCCAACATGCACACATTAGCAAGCTCATTTTCCAAACCACATCTTTTTTTCCCCGCCTTCTAAAGCTTGTGGTGGATGTTTCAGCTTAGGAACTGACAGTAAGGTTATGTATGGAAAGAGCTATTCAAATATTTGCATTCAACTTGAATACTCGTGGGTTTGGAATGTGTCCAGGGAGATTATTGGAGAAAAGAATGTTTGTAGGCCTGGGTTTTGTGACTGTTATTCTAAATCAGTGAAAGGCTGGAAAAGTGTGAGGCAGACATAGATGACATTGGAATTCAGTTGAATTGTGTGTTGTGCCACGATGCTTGTAAAGGGGTTGCTTGGTTTCCTCTATGTAAAGGTTTGTGCACGCCTCGCTGCACTTGGCTGCAAACACCACGGTGCTCAGTTTGTGTTGAGTCCAGTTGCCTTTAATTCAGGCACTTAGGAAAGACAAATAAGCTTGCACTTTCACCATGATTTTTGCATAACCGAACAACTTGGTTTCATTTCACATGTCATTTTGCAGGATTTGAAACAACTTATGACTGGTATTTTTCCTGTCTTGGTTAACAACTTTTATTGGACTCAAACAAGCTAAAATATGTGAATAAAACCAACTGAATGCAGGTGCATATCAGGGGTCAATTTCCTCAGCCTTTTCCAGTAAATCTTTACAAAGCAATTAGCTTTTTTGTTTTGATATTCTACAACATACCTAAAACACCAGATTTGTTTTAAGAAAATATGGAATATGTTTAACCTAGCTGCAGCTGAAAACCTGGTTCAATGTTTTAGAGTCTGTAAGGTGTCACAATTGTGGTGTGGGTTGGTTGTGAGTTTACAAGTGTAGTGCTACTCTGTTTAGTTGTGGTTGCAGTAGCTAAGGTAGTGCAATAGGAGTGTCTTAGTAAGGTTTTGTGCTGTCCCACTGCTGTGGCTCACACAGCACCAGTCCACTGACCACCAGACTTCTCTTCAGTTAATTCAACTGAACACATATAATCATGCTAAATCATCATGCTGAATATGCATCTGCTGAAACAGAAGACCACATGATAACTTTTTCAGTGATGCTGAGCATTTTTATTGAAGACACAAATATTTTTAATTAAATTCCCATGTATCCTTTCCAGCACATTCCTAAGATTTAAGGGGTTGAGTGGTAAGAATGACTAGATAAGTGGTATGGTCAAACAGTGCAAAACATTTCTTTAGATCATTGTTTTTTGAGAAAGTTTTCTTGAGCTTGTCTGAAAATCTCACAAGGGTAAAGAAATATGGTGAAAGCCAATGAACAGATTGACTTATGTGTCTATATCACATTGATTCATGGAGGCCTTATTATGTAGCTTAATTCTGGTGTGAGTTAGACTCTGTCAAGGTCACTCATTACTTCCACTCCTGTTCATGGACAGGATCTCAATGCAAAGTCATGTAGAGGAGAATGTCTAGTTTGGGAACATCAGGGTCTTCTCTCTGCTTTTTGTAGATGATGTGGTTCTGTTAGTGTGTTCAAGGCATTACCTTCATCATTTATGGAGAGGTTCACAGCAGTGAGTGTTAAGAGATTAGGGTCAGAATAATCTCCTCCAAGCACCATGCCAAGGAGCAAAAGTTGGACAGACAGATTAGGCCTTCGTATTCAGTAATGAAGATGTTGTTCTGGTTTGTTGTGGTAAGGAAAGGAGCTGAGACAAAAGACAACGTGTTCGATTTATTGGTCCATCTATTTTCCAGCATTCACCTATGGTAACGAGATCTGGATCATGAGCAAAAAAGAAAACAAAATTTGGATTCAAGCAAGTGAAATAAGTTTCTTTTAGCTTTCACTTAGCATTTACAAAATTTAAACTGCTGTTTTTATGGTTGCCAATAGATACTTCCTGGTTGTTTCAATCAGTAAGGAACCTCTAGGGTCAGTGGTGTCCAGTCTTGGTCCTGGAGGGCCACTATCCTTCATGTTTTATATGTTTCTCTGCTTTAGCACACCTGATTTGAACGACTGAGTGATTAACAGGCTTCAGCAGAACTTGACGACCAGCTGAAGTGCAGGGAAACATCTAAAACATACATGCAGGATAGTGGTCCTCGAGGACCAGGATTGGACACCACCATCTTAAGTAATAAAAAATATATAGATTTGATTAGATCTTGGCACCTTAGTGTGTGCATCTTTATCTTTTATCCTTACCATCTTTGCTTACCTCATTAAGATATTAGAGGATTAAATATCTCTTTTTCTCCAGCAGAACCTTGAGGCATTTGTGCAGTCTCTTGCTCCCTTCTGGGAAACATTATATTCTCAGCATTGCACACTTTTTTTAGATGCTGTCTTCTCTTAGAAGCTTTGAGGACTGTTTGTTTAGATGAAGGACCCAAGGGGCTATAAGTGCATAAAATGGACCATCTCAGATATTACAAATAAGTGACCTCTCTGTGTGTGTACCCCATTAATAATTTTTATTAAAAAGAGGCCCTCAGCGTTTTGTTTGTTGCACCAAATGGAATTTGTCTGTCCTCTGCATTCTGCAGTTATTGGCAAAATACATGTGGACACAGCAGAAACACCAACAGTCATATTTCCATGACTCAGTGTTGTTGAAAAGGTCGATACCATTGTTTGTAATTCATTATGTTGCCTGTGAGAAATGTAAAACTCTGAAGTTCATGGTTAGGAGGATGCATATATGTACCCATGTATTAAAGAAAGGAGTTCCAACATTATAATTACTTACTGTAATTTTATAACTACCAAAAGAAATTGCAAAAACATAGAAAAGAAAAGTTCTAACTGAAATGTTTGTTGACAGATTTATTTTCGTCTAGTTCAGTGAACTTTCGGCTGTTGTTTGATTGAGTCACACATTAAAATAAAAGCTACACACACTGCTAAGTTGGTTCTGAGTATAGAGAATTTGTACAGACAAACAGTCTCTCACTTTTCAGGAATGATTGCTAGTTTGTTTTGACTGTCTCTCAGTTTAGTTTACGTGAACTGCCATGCTGGTGTTAATCTACGACGCGTCTATTGACATACTGTTCCTGTCTGCGTTTGCACAAACAATTAAGGCCATTGATCATGAACACTGTTGTTAGTCATACTGAAATGTCAAAACAGAGTGTTCATGCATGGTTTGGTGCATTACTTAGCTTGTTGAGAAGTTATAAAAACTTGTTTATTGATTGTCAGCTTTATCTAATGTAGCGTGTCACAGAAAGCTGGGACGTTGTGAGTGAGTATAACACAGATATGTGGAACTTCTGTGACCAGAAGGCCTGGGATATGGGCTGGATTAGGAGGATCAGTGGGTGAGTTGGGGTCGGGCATCAAGCGAGTCTAGAACTTTCTAGGTTTTCTTGTGATGTTAATCACAAAAAAATGGGCAGCTTAAAAATTTGCTCCAAACAGAAATGTAGCATCATGCTTTTAAAAACACTGCTTGGAAAGACAGCATAAGGTGACCACAGTTCATCAGCAGTAGATCTTTTGCAAAACATTTTTTGGCTTTGAGATTTACGTTCTTTTTACATAAACTAATTCTTACACTTAAATGGTAGATCACTATTTTGGTGTACTGAATTTTTCTATTTTCTTTTCATTTTTAAAATTGCTGGAGGAAGCTTTTCATGTACTGCATGATGGTTTTGTTTCAGTGGTTTTATCTAACTTTTCCGCAGGAAAGATTTTCTACTTATCAATATTTGATACAATTTTATTGTTCTTGAGTGTGATTAGTTTGGACTTTTTGTGATTACTCTATGAAATATCCATCCATCCATTTTCTATATCTACTTAATCCTTGCAGAAAAGCAGGAAGCTGCTGCCTATCTTCCATGGTCTTTGGGCAAAATGCAGGGTACAGCCTGGACATGCCACTCCATCACAGGGCTACAGAGAGACTAATGAGAGAGACAACCATTTACACACTCACTTCTACCTAGTTACAATTTAGAGTAGCCATTTACCTAACATGCATGTTTATGGAAATTGGGAACAACCTGCAATACCAAAAGAAAGCCCATGCATGACTAAGAAGAACATGCAAACTCCACTCAGACAGGGCTCAGCTGGCAATTGAACCCAGGACCTTCTTGAGAACACAACTTTGCAAAAAAAATTCCACTATATCTTGAGAAATTTTGCAAAAACAATATTTATAACAATAAAGCAACAATTACAACAAAAACAACATTGAGCATTTTATCTCTCATTACAGCTTGCAGGTAGCAGCATTTTTTTAGTGTAAAACTGTATTTTCCATTTTTTGATTTTTGATTTTCAACAGACTAAAACTGTACATAAGTTTAC
>JAOXNZ010000012.1:10255082-10268021 GCA_028566095.1 Kryptolebias brasiliensis | reverse complement strand
ATCACAAATATCTGCTGTTTCTGTTCAAGCAGAGTTTCTTTAGGAGGAATAAGAAAAACTGCTCCTACTTGTCTGATAAAATGGAAAAAACGAACAAAAAAAGATTAAAACTCAAATAAACTAATATGATAAGGTATTTATAATGTGATAGTAAAATTATTGCAACAAATGTAAAGGAAATTTTAAATCATATTTATATTTTATTGCTAAGGAGAAGAATTATATAAAATCCCACACAGTAAAATACGGTGAAGGCAGTACAATAAGAATTGAATATCACAAGAAGCTTAAAGTTAGATGTTTCTCTGTTGTTCCCATGAGTTGTAACAAAGGGCAGAGAGAAAAGACACAAGAATAAACCAAAATATGATTTAAAAGTTCATGAAGAGTTCATGATGCACAAGTTTGTTTGTACTTTAAAAGTCAAAATGTCTTCTTCAACCAGGTGAAAGAGTCATAGGAAAAAACTTTATTTGAAGTCTTTTTTATAAAAATTTGTCTTCAACAACGTAGAAAATCTCTGAATACGTTCCTCAAACGTTCCTTATTAAAACTGTCTGTCTGAACACTGAACTGATGCAAGAAAACCTTCATCCCTGTTTCTACCTGTCATCTAGATGTTAAAGAGTCAAACTTTTATTTTTGTGGGTTTTTTCTCTCTCTCTTTGCGTTTATTAAAGCTGATGTTTGCTGTTTGACATGTTGGCTTTAAACCTAAACTAGTTGCCGTCCTGGACGGTAAAGTGTTGTTTTATTTTGATCTTACCATCCATCAGCTGATAGAGGATATTTGCTCAGGTCATGTTGACACTGACGTTCTTAAGTTTCAGCTGCCGGGTTGGAATAATGAAACTTTAAGTCTTCTTTATGTTTAACTTACAGCTAGGAGGCTCAATACTGATAAACAGGTACATTAGCAGAGGTAGTAGATAAATTTAGTACAAAAATTAGCACAATAGATGCAGGAATCAGCCTTAGCATGCAGACGAGTGGCGATAACTCAGTCAGTTTTACAGATACTGGGATTAAATTTGGTGTGGTAGCTGCTGAGAGTCATCTCCAACATATACTCTGAGCACTAACTCGTGCATGATCTTTGTTTAAGACTTTGGCATAAAATATGTCAGGTGATATGATTCATTTAAGTTTCGTTTGAACAGTTTTGGCACAGTTTATTTTGTAAACTAAGTGAATGTTGAGTATGTGGCTTCCTCTAATTTGATACTTGATAAAAGCTTGTTTTAAAACACTTTAAATTTCCAGATATGATTCCAGCTTTATTCTGACTAGGACAACATGTTGCCCTCAGTAGCCATAGTATCACTATCATAGTAATAATACTTCTTGTATGTGCACTCATCTAGTATACGTCACATTATCTTTTAAAGCGGGAATTTAAAGAGTTGCTTTTCTTCTTTCTTGATAAGTGCAGTGAAGGCTGCTTTGTTTGGAATCTCCTGACACAAACGAGAAAGGTCTTATAAATTTATATTTGAAAAAGAACACAACTTTACTCGTTTTTCTCATCAGTTCACAGCATAACAGAAATGTGTGACGTTACAGAATTGCGATTATGACATTTTGTCACTGAAGTTTTGGATGCGCCGACACCTCAGTGAGGCCTATAAGTCATAGAGATCTGGTCCCCTTCCTGCCATCTTTACCCTGTTATCTCTCCCTGCACCTCCTCCTGTTCTTAATCCTCCTCCTCCTCCTCCTGAAGGAGAGCAGTTCTGCTCTGCAACTCACTGGGCTATTTTTGGTCCTTTGTGCTACTTGCTGTTTAAAGACGCAGTTGCAGTTGTTGGTGCGTCAAAGAAATGAAAAACAGAGAGCATTTCTAAGTGCACTTGTTGTGTGGCTCATGCAGGGTGCATTTTACCAGGAAATGTGACTGATGGGAGTGGAGATGATGTACAAATATGGGTGGAAAGAGCAGGATGCTGACTAAAGACGGGGCAAGATAGCAGAACTAAATGTAGCTTAAACACACCCTGTGCTCATCTTGTAATTATTGTCTAAAAGCAAAGGTGGGAGATAATGCTTTTGCCTCCGCCTCGGTGTGGGTGTGTTCGTGTGTCAGTTAGCAAAATATTTTGTGAATGGATTTTAATCAAACTCTCAGAAAGTATTTACTGGATGTACATCTATAACAGATTAGCTTTTGCAGTCAATCTCATTCCCATTTGCCAACACAAAAATGGCTAAAACTCAGTCAGCGTTAGAGCTGTTGAGCTAAGATTTGGTGTGGTAGTAGCTGAAAGTCATTCACAACACTTTCTCTGGGTGTGACATGCATGAGATTTTATCTCAAACAGCTACAACACCATTATTTCTCAACATAAGATGATCTTAGTCTAAAACTCTGGCATGAAAGTTGGCGGGCATTATGCAATCCTTCAAGGAATGCTAGGGCTTTAATGTTTTCAAAGCATTTCTTTTATATCACATTTATACTAAAATTGATCTTTTCCTGTCATGTGTGCAGCTCCAACAGTCCACATTCATACTTATTTTTCCCAGCAGAGCCTTGGCAACAGCACCATACTGCTGCCTTTCCGTGGTGACACGGGCTCTGCTTCTGAGTCACTGAGTCATACAGCTGCTGTCAGCTGCTGTGCAAAATGCCAGCCCACTCTTTCTGAGAGTTGCGTGTGTGAAAATGGCAACTCAAGAAATGCAGAAATGTCTCAGGTTGGTTGGACTTGATCCCTCTCTGAATGATGGAAAAAAAACAACATGTGGGGTGTTAATTATTATGATTTTATGAGTCACCCTCACACTGTTTGCATTAGCATGGAGATGCCCTGAAGGGTGACGCCTTTGGGGAGAGAGTGAGGCAGATTCAGAGAAGAAGGAGTCAATAGATTGAGAGAATACCGGACTGGGCTGGATCAGGAGAAGAAGAAAAACCTCGGGGACCAGCGGGAGCAGAGCCGAATGAAACGAGAGAGTAGATTGATGGCGACGAACAAGAGAAGGAGAGCGTGGGGGACAAACAGTGGGTTCATCTCCGTTTAGGGTTACACCTCAGCGCATTGTTCAGGTGCGCTGGTTTCAGGTGTCCCCTTCAAACCACCAACCACTTGGCATCACTGCAGTTACCGAGCAGCTCGGGCCCCCGAGCTTCTTCCTCCGTCTTCCACCAGCTGTCTTCTGAGCGGCGTAAACAATCTCAACTCTTCAGAAGGAAAAAACTAAAACTTGACACTTCAGATGGAGTCGGTGTGTCTTTGAAGCTCTGCTAAAACTCTCACAACAAAGCAGTCTTATTTTTGGCTCCGTTTAGATGCTTTCTTCTAAATTTATCCCGCCTCAGCTGATATTTCTGAGTCCATGAGTATTTGTGGTTGTGTGAGTCTCTGACTGTAACAGAGATAATCTGATTATTGTGACCGCTGTGGAGTGGTGTCAAAGCATCTTTGTAGGCTGGCAGGTCAACCCCCCCCACACACACACACCTGTCCTACCTTTCACTCCCTGGCTTCAGTCTTCCTCACCTGGGTTGAAATGGACAGACGCAGAGCGCTGTTAATAATCAAATCCACATAAGCACAAATATTGGCAGATAGTCATTGTTAATAGTTAAAGCTACACTCACAACCCACCGTAAGTGTTTCAGACAGGCACAGGTCACACAGCTGAGCCAAAGGGTCCTGGTGATCAGTGACAGAAGGTTTGATAAATAGCACAAACAAACTACATGTCAAGTACAGGTTGCATGTCTGACTTGAACAAGGCGTGGGGAAGTTGCGCCATTAGCTGGTGGGAAACGTTTGTGTGACACAAGTGATCAGTGAGCGTGGAGTGTACGTGCATTGCAGTTAACCAGTCTTGTTTGCCAGGAGTACAGACTGCACCTGTGACGCAAGTGGTTAGCAAAAAAAAAAACACCCAAAGTCTTGTAAATTTCTAACACCTGTAGTTTCATTTTAAACGTTGAAAAGCTCCAGTGCGAATGAGTGCGTGGACCTCGAGTCAGGTTTGAGACAAACCTGTTGGTTCTTCTTATAGTGGTGTGCACATCACCGAGGGTCACTGCAACTTTATATGGAGTTGTGTAGAAGTGATGAGTCAGCTGCAGGTAAGACAATACAGGTAACTTAATTACCTGGCGTGAAAAGCAACAAGACTCATGCTGGGTCGTATCTGTTCTGTCATCCTGTTTTTTACACACGTTAAAGAAGCTTACATTGATAGTCACAATACAAATGTACAAATATGTAATTTTCTCCATGTAAATATGTCATTTTCACTCATTGACAAGCTGCAATGAGCGTGAATAGAACTCGAATTTTTATGGCCACACTGAAGACGTGAAGGCCAACACTGTGAACACACACATACCATAAAGTCAGAGCCCGGCTGACATTAGCTGCTGTTTTTACTGCTCTGGCTTCAAACGAAGGCCGTGTTTACACAGTTAACAATCGTATGAACAGTGAGAGACACATTTCTCAAAGCTGGCTTGTCAAGCAAGCAGCTTGAGTATTTTGATCACTAAACAAGATTTAAAAAAAAATAATTTAATTCAATAGCATTTATTTTTACTTTCTTTGTTTTGGATCTGTGATATTAACAGCACTGCACCACAAGCTACTTAACAGATTAGCGAGCAAAGATGTGGCATATAGCTGGTGTCATTAAAAAGCTGCAGACTGGCTGTGTGTGTGTGTGTGTGTGTGTGAGAGAGAGACAAAACGTGAGAGTGAGTCTCTTGAGGAAAGGATTAGAGTTGTGGCCAGTGCCGGCTGCTAATCCCTCAGAGAGACAGAGCGGAGGCCGAGACTCTGACCAACTGGACCAGATACTGGGAATGCTGTTCACACCAGGTTGAGGGTGGAAGGTTTTCATGAGCGTGGAATTAAGGAACGACATGTATGTTGTGTGTTGTGTGACATTCATTTTTTAAATCTAAATCTAATACTAATCACGAGGTGAAGCCGATGTTGTTTATCAGCAGAAAATTAGTAATGATCGTTCAGCAACAATTTTTGTTGAAAATATAAACAGAATTTTTTATTGGCTGTTCTTGGAGTATAACTTACACCTAAAATCCAACAGTTCTTACATACAAAGGAAATGGATTGTAAATTTTTCATCATCAGTCAATGCTGTATTTTATAGAATTACTTGATTATTGTCACTGATGTTATTACTATTTAAGTAAATTTTTTGTGTGTACTGTCCATAGTCAGTTTCAGCAGTCGGTTTCACCTAATCTCAACAAAGTCAGTCTGCACTGATACATCGTGGAGTACATCTTTATATCTTCAAAAATTGTTGAATGAATAGTTTAAAGTTTTTGAATTGGAGTTCTGTGGAAAGGTTATGAACAATTAATATTTTACCTGTTGTAGATAAATGTTTGAACAACCTCAGTTTAGAAAAATAGAGTTTAATTGTGGATAGTTCAAGTGGTGCCAAGACTAAAGGGGATTGATGCTGTATTAAAACAACTTCAATCTCAAAAAACTGTTTCAAAGAGGTTTATGCAAATGCTATATTTCAGCAAAAACATCAATCTTTCTGCTAGAAGTCCTTTATCTAGCTGCTTCTGATACTATTTGTGCTAGCAAATAACCATAGGATTTATTGTAAATAACCACATAATGTGAAACTGACAATGCAAAAGTTTATAAAACAGTGTTTGCATGAACCACTATGGCATGCAATGGGATGCACCATGGGATGTTGGAGATTGAAGTTGTTTTGAGACAGAAACAATCTACTTTTGTCTTGGCCCCACTCATACCTTAGCTCATCAAACCAGTCAGACTTAAACTCTATTTCTCCAAATCCAAATTGAGGTTATTCTAAAAGCTGTCAAAAACAGGTAAGACATTAATTGTTTATAACCTTTCCATAAGAACCCTCTTTAAAAGAGCTGAACTATTGTTTTGAGCACCATCTCCATGCTGAAGCGTCTAACTTGTGCCAGATTGTCATGCATCATATATAAGATATAATTATAAACTCAAATCCTTAAATATGAAATAAATGTACTATATTTTTATTTTCTGAAAACAATATCCTGTTTGACAGGAACTGACATATGATTATAACAGAAAGTTTTTATGCTGAGTGTTTTTATGTAAGTTGAGTACAGAAAGGACACATGAAACCAAATCAGTTTTCTTATACTCACTTAAAGCCAAAAATCAGACACATTAGACTGTTTCTACCTTTTACGTGTTTTAAGAGTTAATAGTTTTAGTTTCTACCTTTCTTGTCTTCATCCAGAAAACAAAATATTTTACAGTTATACTGGGCCAAAGCAGTGGTTTTCCCATTGATTCACACACACTAGTAATAACTGCACTCTATATGTGCAGCACTTTCTCTCTATGATCCCATACCAATGTCAGAGCATTGTTGATGTGTTACTCAAGGACACTTTGACACGTGTCAGAGTTGGGGACAGAACTGCCAACCTTTGCAGTTTGGAGGCGAAGCCACAGTGGCACACTTTAGTTTAAGAGCCAGCTCTATAGGATTAATGTCTGGCCAGTGTCACAGTTAAGCACATGATGACCTCACAGGGGAATTGGTGACATAGTTTACACACCTGTTCTTCTCCACTGGCTCCAACAGGCAGCATGCAGCCACTATCAGACTCAACCTTTAATTAGCTCCAACTCCGATAGCTTGCAGCGGAGATGTTTATTTTTCATCTCTCTCTCTTTGTCAACTTGTAGTCATCAGGAACGACTGTCGTGGTGGACATAGCAGTGATGGGAGAGGCCCACGGACTGATCACAGACCTGCTGGCTGACCCTTCGTTACCTGCCCACACCTGCACATCCCTGCGGGCTGTCAGCAGCCTGCTAACAACCCAGCTAACTTTCCAACCTCTACACCGACCACGCCCTGCCCCTCTGATTAACCCCATCGATGCTTACACCTGCTCTGACTCAGAAGAGGGACCTGAGAAAGAAGAGAAGACATCCATACACAAGGTAAAAGAACATATGCATTGTCTTGATTTACATCTTACTGAGAAGATATGCAGTTCAGGGAAGGCTTGATAAAAGTGAGCATAATTTACCCAAATATCAAAGCTCAGTATTGTTAATCAAGAGTACCTAAAAGCCAGACACAAAACAGTTTTACTTGGAAATTGTTGAAATAATCCCTAAATGGCCATGTAGTCCTCTTTATTAAAGGTCAAACATAGAATGCAGCACTCCCCACGTGTGTTAATCTTTTAGCCCGTGTTTCAGCAAAGACGGGGTTCCTTCTCTCCAAGCTTCTTACATCAAATGAAAGAGCGTATTTCTTAGAGTTGAGTGAAGAAAAATAGAGCATGTCTACTGCTCGGAGCACTGTTCTCCCTTTCATAGCTACAGCTGTGTCAACATGACAGATGTGCCGAACCAGACAGTGTGTGTGTGAATGTGTGTGTATGTAAGGGGGAGTAGCATAAGAGAGGCAACACACAGCTGGATACATTTCTCAAAAAGCTATAAAGAAGCATGAGAATGTGTCAACAAAACTCGACTCCCTCTACACTTAGTATGCATCTGGCTCTTTATTTACTGAAGTTACCCATTCTGGTTGATTTGGAGGCTGGTTTGTATTCTGTGTTTTACATGGCCATCCAACAAATCTCTTGTCATTAAGGAATGGAAAGTGAAACTGCAGTCATTATGGTGTTCCTCATTATGGGCGCCCAGCTCTAAATGCCGGGGGAAAAAATTAAATAACTTGAGAAGAAAAAAGGCTTTTCTGCCTTCTAAATTGTTTAGCATCCAGTTGTGGCACAAGCTGATACCTTTCACACACTTTGCAAAACTCATTTTGTCAATGCCTGCTGCAAAGTATCAACTGATCAAACATCTCATAAGCCTAATTGTCCTTTTAGGGGTCGAAGAGCTTGATATAGTAAATGATATCAGCCGTCTTATGACTTCACATTATTCTTTAACATTATACAAAAACGTGCCCAACATTGTTAAATTTTTAACTTAAAAATATTTAATAAATAGGAGAGGATGTGCCTATATTCAATGAATCACTGTTATTTACAAGATCAAATGTGAAAACAATAGAAACATTTTAAATGTAGCCTTAATACTTTTTGACAAAAAAATCTTTTTTCCTTTTATAATTATAACACTTTAGGGGTAAAAACAATCCATTCAACTTAATTAATTGTCTGCATTTTAAATATGCCCACCCACAAAGACCTTGAAGAGGCATTGGTACAAGGGCTGCCAGTCAAGGTGATTGTGGAGTGTCATACAGACATCAACATTTTGGACAAGCTGTGTTGTTAAAGGTTGTAAATATTGGAACTGTTTACCTCTGACTTTAAATGTAATGGTGTTTTGTTGGATGGTGGTGTTGAGAACCCAAGATTGCAGACAACAGGTGGAAGATACTTAACAGAGTTTACCAAAAACTAAAATGAGCAGAAGTGCCAAAAGAAAAGAGGAAGGAAAAATAAGAACCCACAAGGTTGAGACAGGATTACATACAGTATGAAGATCTTGTAGAGCGTGAATGAAAACAAGGAGCTTTTATCTGCTGGAAGGATTGATCAGTGAGTGAATGCACCTGGGGTTATTACTAGTGGTTGACAGATGTGTTTGACAGGAAACACAGGGGAGCAGAGGAGAACTATGAGCATTGAACAAACACAGAAACTTAACTGCCTGGCTGACAGATGACCAAGAAACAGAAACACTGGCAAAAAAGAAAACAGCATCACTAAAACCATTGATACATAAACTGAAAAACAGGGATTTGCACAACTCAAAATCAGGCATCCGGTGTAAAACAATTGCACAAATTGTAAAATATTTCATGTCTTGCAAGTTTACTCGCTATGGTGACCCCTGCAGAAGGGAACAGCCAAAAACCCAACAACAGTGGGTGTGTGAAGACAGTCTAGTCTTAGCGTGCTTTAACTAGTGTTTGTTTTTGGTTAGTCTCTGCAGAACTTACACTATTGAGTGCAACTACAGAGTAAAAAAAATATTAATATTGATAATCATATACAATTTTGAAGCTAGAAGTAAAATACTCATTATCCTATAATTTACTACATGATTTCACTAAGTTCAAATATTTGCATAATTCTGGTCTGTGGTTTTGTGGTTTTATATGTGCATATTTACATGTACAGTATAGGAAAGAGAACTTTTAAGAAACTTTTAAAATGAACCGAACTCAGTGACTGTAGCCTTAAATGACATAAACCTACACCTTGTATCAGAATGTGTGTGTTTGTTTGCTAGCTCTCAGTAAATGATGCAATATTGTGAATGGGTTCATTCAGGATTCTGAGGCAGTCTTTAGTAGGTCACCCTGCAGAAGACTGAGGAGAAGAAGAGAGCCAGCTATGTTCAGCGCTGTTGTGCCAAACTGCTGCATGGCATCAAACAGATGGAGGCGGCCCAAGAGCACAGACCACTGGGAATCCAAGGGAAGGGCAAGACAGATGCTGAAACAGAGCAAATGACACAAAAGAAATTTGCAGAAAGAATGAGAAGCAGATAGGCCCAATCCATATGATGAAATTAATTTGTGTGCAATGCAACACTGACATTTCATTTAACAATGTACCATGAGGAGCATTATTAGCACAACTGCAAGCAAATATTCTCTGTTCTTTAATACCTTAATGAGGGGGGCATCCAGTGGAAAAAATGTCATGATTCAACTCTTGAAATAAGTTCTAGTTTATTACTTGCTTCATTTGTTTCAGCTTGGCTCTATCATGCATAGTTGACTATTAACTCACACTTAGTTGATAAATTTGTCTGGACACAAAGCAAACACACACACACAATATCTTACAAGTAGGAGTACTTTTACAGCTTTTAACTAAATACATAAGCAAATACTGTCTTACGTTTATACTACTGTAGCCACTGAGTGCCTCCCGATTGGATTCATCAAATTATGCAATGGCTTTTCAATGCCGTTAACTGTGTTTTTGTATGTTTTCCTCTGAATGTTTGTGTGCGTGCAGCGTCTGAGGCGGAGTCTCCATCCTCTGAGGAGAATTTCTTCCACGTGGACGACCACCACCTCCGCCACAGGACTGCCCACTATTGAGCCTGGGCCCGTTCGAAGGGACCGCAGCTCCAGCATCAAACCTTTCCATGAAACACTCACCTGCAGGTACCCAAATCACCCTTAGATAACTGATAGTGTTTTTATTGTATGCCTTGTGTATATAGCTCTTGTAACTATTTTATATGATTAAATGTCCCTTGACAAGTTGCACCTCATTTTGACACTGTTGGTAGTTATTAATAAATTTCTAGTTGGTTCTGGTTGATTATTTCACCCATACTTTTGGCAGTTAAAGCAATTGTATTAGTTTCCTGGCATAGACCAGGCTTTTAAGTAAAATCAAAGGTCATGCTAAAGTCTGGTTAGCCTGATACAACATCCAGCTTTAATATAAGTTTGGAAACACACAGTTGTGTTCAAGTTTTGAATATTTAACTAATTATTTTGAAGTTGTGCTTTGTGTAGTGTGCAAGTTCTACTGGTAGCAAAACAACTATGATGCTACCACCAGAATGATTAACACTAAATTGTTCGTCAAGCTGAATGATTCATCTGAACACATCAATCTTTCTTTTCTGACCATAAAACTTCCCTTTAAAGAACATTTTTTTCCCTCTCAGTCCTTGGTAATGTGACTGCTTGACACTGGTGTTCCAGCAGAATCAGGCCTGTGTGTTGATGTGTTTGTGGGTTGTTCCTGACAAACCAAATCAATTTTCTGGAGACTGGAGTCTCTATGATTTAAAATCTTTGTTTTACTTTGAGTTGCGTAGAAATGGCCTAAAGAAACATTTCTTTTAACTTTTGAAAACCTGTGATCCTTCTGTTCTGATCTTTTATTAGACTTTCTTAATCTTTAGATTTGAAACTTTCCCCTACTTTATGTAGATCAACTCAATGAGTGCCTTCAAACAAATCTTTCTTAAAGCAATCATTCATATCTTAGTGGAGTTCTGTGAAAAGGTTATAAAGAATGAATGTCTTACCTGTAGTAGATAGCCAATTTGAATGACTTCCATTTTACAGAAACAGAGTTCAGTTCTGATCAGATTGATGAGTTAACAGCTAATCTGAGGGGGATTGAGATCAAAGGGGATAGCAACAGTCTGCTTTGATCTTGGCCCTGCTCCGTCTAGCTGTTAGCTCATCAGCCTGACCAGAATTAAACTCTCCAAAAATTGAATTACATTATTTAGTAAATTACATTTCTCCAAACTTAGGTCATTTAAAGACCTATCTACAACAGGTACGAAAGATATTAATTGGTCATAACTTTTCTACAGAACCCTACTTCAAAAGATTTGGATTTTTACTTTAAATTACCACATAGAAGCTACCAGCCACTATTAATTTTAATTATTTATAGAAATGTACTAGACCATAGCAGATTAGGACACTTTGCAACTTTAGGCACATTTTGATATACATATATGAACATTTCTGATCACTTTGATCCCAGTTTGATGTCAGAACTCTTCTTTTCTCTGTTTGGAAAATATATATCACAGTCATTCTAACCCAGCAAAAGAACCACAGAATAAAGGCTTTATTAATGCATTCTACTCAGGAAAAGATGCTTTAAGCAGAACTCTGACAATAGCTACAATGGTATGACGCATGGCTTTGAAGGTCATTATGTTTTTCCAGCAGTGTTGCTGCATTTATACCAGAGACATCAGTGTGAGTGAACAGTAACAGCTCAGCAGTTTGGAAAACGATGTGTGTGTGTGTGTGTGTGTGTGTGTGTGGAGTCAAAATGGAAATATGCCCCACAGGCAAATGCATTAACCTGAATAACTAAGACCCACATCAACTGTGAGCACATTAATGCTGAAGACAGCATGGGACTCAGGTTACTCAGAAGTGTAATGGTTCACACGTAAATCTGTGTGTAAGCCATGTAATTGATAGTAGTCATGTTTCTGTTGGTGTTTTGGAGGTTCTTGTGCTCTTTGAGTAAGGTGTACAATAACAATAAAAATGTTTCATGAGTTATTATAAGTGTTTGTGTCCAGACGGGACAAAAGCAGATGCAGTGAATCTGAACTGAATGTGGTGCTGCATGGTTTCTGCTCTGAGTGACACTGGTGATTTCTCCAAGAAGTATTACTACTCACTTTCAGGCCTCATCTGATTATTATATTTGGACTGTCTTAAAACAGTGCATGGGAAATTATTCATTTTGAATTACACCAAGGCAGAAAATTAAATTTCATCTTTAAAATTTGAACATGTATGTTTGCCTGCACCAGAATATGTGTAATCGTGTAGGCATATTTTCTAAATGCAGAAGTCACAAAAGATGACACATGCTTTCTTGTTTTCTTAATAATGATCCCTCATCAAGAGAGATTTATTGTGTTTCATTTGCAGTAACTTATTCAGTTTTTTTCCTCTGCTGAATTTGTGTCACACATCCAGAAGTAACCTAGAAGAGGCCAACGCTCAAGTACAGACAGTGTCTTTATGGTGTAAATCAGCATCTCAGATGTTTGTGCTATGTCAAGCTGTGAGGACAGTTTTTAAATAAGTTCTGTTTCTGTGTGTGTGTCCAATTATCAACTGTTGCATGGGAACTTTTGCCTGGTTGCTAATCTGAATCTGAAGCTCAATTATTAATGTGTGGAAGAACTTCATACATTTTCTGTCTGATGTCTGCCTCAAAGATTTACTGAGAACAGCCTGCTGGGAATCTAACACGAACTTTATATTGTTCTTCTGTAATCATCACCCACAAGAGTTTGCGCATAAAACAAGAGTCATACTGTTTCCCTTTTTTATGTAATTAAGGCGTATAGTTTAAAAATTCCTTATCAAATTTTAGAAAAAGCACAATTTTCAGTGACTTTGGGTCATGTAAAGAGATTTGAATCTGCTTGGCTATACGTGTTTTACACCAGTCACCAAACTTTT
>JAOXNZ010000012.1:10182714-10203687 GCA_028566095.1 Kryptolebias brasiliensis | reverse complement strand
CTGGTTTGTATAAATTGTCTGTCACACTTTTATTTCAGCCAGACAGATCAATAAACTGGAAAAAAATAAGAAATTTAAACTAGGGAACTCAGGAAAGAGGCAAATACACCTTTTGACTGAAAAAAACACTTCCTGTTCTTTGGCCTTCTTTCAAAGGAACACTCTGCAGTTTAAACATCTGGGCTAACCTCTTCAGGAGCTGTTTATTCCTGCCTGCAGCTGCCAGTTTTGGAATTAGGCCAAAACTACTGTGCTTCAGTCCACAAAACATAGCTCTGAACTTTCTGGAAGGATTTATTTTCTTTTTTTATGTGACGATGATAATAGAAGATATCTGGTATCGGCCATGAACGTGGTTGTGCCAGGCCTATGCTTGGGCCCATGGTTCTTCTACTTTTAAAAAATTGCATTAGGGTTTATAAAGTGATCATGCATAAGATAGTAAACTGAAATGCAAAATTAAAAATAAAACAAACATAAACAGGGTGGGACAGCATGAGGTTAGGATTTGAACTCAGACTTCATGTTGCTGTTTGTCAACAGCCTACAAATTCAAAACTGATTCTGTCACTAATTGAATTTGAATAGCTTTCAGCCCCCCTGTTTTGTAATTCTAATGTGCTGCTATTATCACTTATATGTGTTTGTTGTTTATTGAAACGTTAACATTTTTTGCATTATACAATAATCATTCAAATAATTTAATGTACAAGCCAGCTTTAGCTCTAGTTCTCTTGGTCTGTTCCCTAAATTGTTAGGACAGCTAAGCTCTCCCAGTCACTGTTTGAATGAATCTGTGAATAAAATCAGAATACCTATGGCAGCCAATTGAATAATACATAATTGTCATGTATTTCCATGTTTGAACTGTGCTTGAGAGTATGAAGCCAGAATCCACTAGAGAATGATAAATGGTCCACAACGTTTAAACCTCTCAAGGTTTCGCAAAGGGCTTTATGGAGTTTCTCATTCACTCATTCATACACACACACATACAGTGCTTTCATTTATATAGTTTTAGGCACTATATACAATTCTTTATTTATATATGTATTCTCACTCATACACCGATAATAAAAGGTAAGGGTTCAGTGTCTTGCCCAAGGACACTTCAGCACACTGCAGGGGCTAGGGATCAAACCCCTAACCCTCCGATTGGAGGATGACCACTCTACCAAGAAAAACAGCAATAAGTATCTTTTTAAGAAGAGCATTATAAAGGTTGCAAATGAAACAGGTTTTACAGGATTTCTTGAGCTGCACCGTCATTAATAGTAAATAATTCAATAAATCAACTTTTTCTTCCCTGTTTTGTGTTGACAAAAAATAAGAATGGACACAGAAAAGGGATCTTTTGATGTGATCATCGTGTCCAGATGGCCTTAAATTTAACTGTCCTTTAGAAGTTATTAATGAAAGTTTGGAACTGTGCCTAACATTGGTTGTGTGTTCATCAGAATGACAAAATGAGTTATAATAATTTATTTGTTTAATGCTCTACTGTGTAATCTTTTTTCTTGTGAAATTAATTTAATACTGTATGTATCCATATTTGTGTTAAATGTGTCATCTTTATAGGTCAATTTCTTTGGCCCATCAGCCAATCTGTTGCTGGCTGTGATCCCATCTCAGCTCTCCATCAGATGTTCCCTCCAGGCACTGTAACATCCTTTCCCCCTGTTTAAAGCAGGGCCACGAGGAACTTTGCCTGCATAAATATGCCCATATCATTTTTATCTGCTGTGCTGCATACGAGACACTGACAGCAGGAGAAGTATTTGATGGAGGTTTTGCAATCACTCTGGTAGCCAACAGCTTAGTGTGCTCTGGATTTAAAGGGCTCTTCAGCTTTCTACCATATGTGAGACAGCAAAGGCGTACATGTTAGAAGTTCATTACTGGAATATAAAGTAGAGATGGCGAGTACATTGATATGTATGCAAGGGAAAGCACTGTGTATATATACTTCAGAGGCAGAATGTAATGATTGACCTGGGGATTTCAATGAAGTGCACCCAAGCTAAGCGTGGCTTTACATGCAAATGGAGATTGCAATTCTGCATCTAGATTTTGTGTTAAAGGGACAGTTTAGATCAGTGGTCCTCAAACTTTTCATAGCAAGTGCCACCTCAGGAAATACTAAGCTCTCCAAGTATCAGCATTATGACAGACATTACAAACCACTAGGACAAGCTTACAAAACAATTTTCATATATGACACATGCAAGAAAACTGGCCAAACACCTAATCCTGGTTTAAGACGTGATGGTTGAATACATTTATTACTGAGAGAATAGCACCATATAGACTGCTGCCTTGGCTCTTCTTCTGACTATAATGACTGTATGCAAAACTGAGATCAACTAAATCAAATTTCCTCACTGATTTGCACCTTTTCTTGCTAGCAAAAAAAACTTGGTGCTGCTCAAGTAGCCACTAGCACATTGGTTCATGGTCATTCACTCCAGTTGTAAAGTTCTCTATTGCACTATTATTTTGAGTAATTTCCATTTGGAGCCAAGATGTTAATTTCTTTGAATGGCATATTTTTGTGTCTATCTCTACTTTTTAGTTTTAACATCCATCCAGTTACTGCTGCTTTCCAATGCTGGGTTGCAAAGGCAACAAGTTCAGAAGGAAAATCCAGACATCCCTCTCCCCAGCGACACTCTCCAGCTGCTTCTGGAAGATCCCAGGCCAGAGAGGACACATTGTCCCTGCAGTGAGGTCTGAAAATCTCCAGGGGGAACACAGGAAGCATCCTAAATAGTTGCCTGAACCACCTCAGCTGACTCCTTTTGATGCAAAGGAGCTCTACTCTAGTGGAGTTCCTCACCCTATCTCTAGGTCTGAGCCCAGCCATCCTTTAGAGGAAGCTGATTTCAGCCACTTGTATCTGGGATCTTATTTTTTTGATCATGATCTATACCTCATGACCATAGGTAAATGTTAAAACTTAGCTTTTTGGCTCAGCGCCTTCACGACAACAGACTAGACTAATGCCATCATTACGGCAGACAAAGCCCTAATTTGTCAATCCATCTCCTATTCCATCCTACCATGACCCATGAACAAAACTCTCAAATACCTCTGCTTGAGGTATAGAATTACCCCCAAACCAGAGGGAGCATTCCACCCTTTTTCTGTAGAGAACCATGCCTTCAGACTTAGCTTTGCATCACAGTAAATGAACGTATTTACCTTATCTATAGTTAAATATACTATATAAGTATATTTGTATAAATATGTTTCCTCTGAATAGCACTACAAGGCTCCTGAGTACCACCAGTGGTACTTGCACCACCGTTTGAGAACCATGGGCTTAGATCATCAGAGGTGAGGTACTGTGGAAAGGTTATGACCGACCTCAGTTTAGAGTTTAATTATGCGCTAACGGCTAGTCTGAGCAAGATTAAAATCAAAGATTGCTGTCATCATAAAACAACTTAAATCTCAAAACTTTTCTTACTGAACACAATTTTATAAACCTTTGTATGGCTATCAACTTTGCATAAATTGATTACTCCAGCAGAAATAATACACCTGCAGGAAGGGTCTCAGGTTGTACTGGAAATGCTACAGCTAGCTGCTGCGGCAACTTGATCTTTAAAATAGTCACAGAATTTTATGTACTAAGCCATGTCATACAAAACTGGCAGTGATGTAAAGGTTTATAAAATGCCGTTGAATCACTCTAAACATTTTTGAGAATGGAGTTGTTTGAAGAAGTGCAGCAATTTGTAATTTAGAGCTCACTTAGACTAGCCATTAGCTCATCAATCCAGTCAGAATTAAACTCTATCGCTTCTAACACAAGTTGCTCAAAGAGCTATCTACAGAAAGTAAGATATTAATTGATTATAGTCCTTCCACAGAAGCCCACCTAAAATGATCTAAACTATCTCTTTAAAGTGTATCTAATCTGAATCTAATAAAAAGACTTTCATAAAATCTTCTACAGTTGTATGACTAAATTATTACTTTTTATTTAGGGTCAAATGAACCAAAAATACAAAGCTCAGGTTATAATCTACAAACTGCAACCACATTGGGAATACAATTTTATTATCTGATATGGAGTACTGTAAACATTTTTTTGGAAGATGTATTTAGTTGTTCTCTATTATTTATGTGATTATGTTGAAGTCATTTTTGTTAGGTGTTTGTTCTTAAGAAAACATAGTACAACAGATTTCCTTTAGTTTGAGTAAATAGCCTTCCTAATAATGTGTCTACTCACCTCCAAAAAGAACACATTTGTTATTTGTTGTTCATTATATTGGATGTCACAGTTTTGTTGCCACCAATTGTTAACCTCAAATCATTTGATCAAATCATCTAATCTGCTGGTACTGTAGATTTTTTTTTCATCAATCCAAAGAGATGAATTAAAAAGAATAATAATAAAAAAAAGCACAACAGAAAAAAGGCAGACCAGAGTTTGATTACATCTGGTTTATATCAGCTAGAATAATGAGAAGCACCATGTTCAGTTGTGTCTGTGGAATGTGTGTGTGATTGTTGAACTCTAAACAGTACTTCCTGAGCTGTTTCACCAAACAAACAAAGCATCCACTCCTTTCTGTTTCTGTCCTTCCATGCATGACACACGTCTTTGTCATGCCTTAATATTTATTGTCAGATTTAAGTGTGAGGGCCTTCCTTTCGCGAGCTCATGAACAATAAGGTCAGCGGCCACTGGAGACTGTGAGTTTGGTGTCAAAGAAAGTGGCAACGTGATAAATGCGAGTCATCCCACAGCTGTCACAAAATCACAAACATTTTACTCAAGGGAGGGCAGAAGAGGAAGCCTTTTGCTAACATCGGAAGTGAACACAGAATTTATTATAAATATATGTTTACATGACAATTCCTATTTCTGTCTCTATTTAGTATATACCTTGTTTAGCCTATTCTGTACATGTATTCGTATCTACATAATGTACTGTGTTGTTGCTGTTACAAAAGACCATGCAATATCTACAGTACAACATAAGGTACATCTATGAAACTTACTTTTACTCTCAATAAATAGTAATAAATTATCCACTTTCTATTTTTTGTACATTTTATTGCACATAATATTTTATATTACCGCTTTGGATTATGATTTTCCCTTTTGCATGAAGGCCTGAACTCAGTTTTAGCTGCTATGTCTGTATTTCTTCAGAGTAATAAGTTCCTTCACTCCACATCCTCAGAAGAAAGACCTTTCATTGGGGCATCTTTATCCTCAAATGTCACCTTTTTGTTCCTCTTTGGGTCAATCCAGGAGTTGTGAATGATGGCGTTATTAGGGGTAGGGTCTGCCTCAATGATTGACACCACTCGCTTCTTCATCTTGCTTTTTAAGACTTTCTGGAACTTCTGCCTTGTGAAGGCGTACAGCAGAGGGTGAAAAATAGTAGTCCCATAGGCCATTACCAGGAAACCCAGTCTCAACTTGACCATTAGGTCACTGGGGCCCATGCTCAGGATGACAGTGTTGAGGACTGTAATGGGCGTCCAGCACAGCAGGAAGGTTGACACAATCAATAAAGACATCCTGAAAACCCGCTTTTGGCGCTCTCGTCTCTCTCTGTGGCGTTTAACAGCCCTACGGAGGGCAATGATGACAGAAACAGAGGTGCGCATGCCCAGGGTGGGATTGCGGCTGCCACTGCTCTGGGATGCATCCGTAGCCTCTTGCTGTGTTGTCATGGCTGTCATGGAAGGACGCTTTTTCCTGCGAACCTTCTTCTTCTGTGAATTGTGGAAACGTGTGCCGATGCGAATGTTGAGCGCCTGCAGGATCTTGGAGTAGGTGATGAGCATCACAATGGCAGTAAAGAAGAAAATGGGAATCTGCGCAAGCAGGTGGTAATAGAGACCGAGCTCGGTGTAATACTGGTTAGTGTGAACCACATTCTCCACCACTGTCTGGTTCAGCTCAGTGTGGCCATGAGCAAAAAAGCCCACTTCAATAAAGGGTACGAGGAAACTCATAAAGGATAGCACCCAAATGGCAGCCAGCAGGGCCAGAGCACGGCCCATGGTTAACACTCTGTTTGCTGGTTTGACAGAGATGTCGTAGCGGTCAAGGGTGATTGCAAGCACATTAGCAGCCGTGGCAACACTTGCAAAAGAGACACAAGCTTCGTGGAAGCAGCAGACGAGAGCAGTGTCTCCCTCCAGAGAAAGCAGCACCACCACAATAGTTAAAGGGATGCAGCACACACATACCAGCACATCCAACACGTGGAGGTTCATAGTGACAATGTTACTGACAGAACTAATGAGGTTCGACTTCATACAGTAGAGGGCGAGCACAGTGAGGTTGGAGCTCAGCCCCAGCAGGATCTCCAGCATCAGGAAGCCTGTCATTGAGACCTGAAAACTAACAGGGTAGGAATAAGGGCTGGGGGTGGCCGGACTCATGGCGTGGCTGATAGGCTCTGTGTTGTCGGTGACTGTGACGTTGCTCATGGTGGCTTCTTTGTCTGGACAGAGAAGAATATGCATTATCCTGGAAGTAGGAAGGAGAGAGGAAGAATTCATGAAGTGGAAAAGTCTGTGTTTGTGCACTTCTACAAAGTTGTATTTGAAAGTATTCGATAAAATATTTTCTGATGTAACACTATCATTAAAAAGCAAGAAGAATAATTCTAAACTGAATGACACTTTTTCTCACTATACATTACTTATGATGTTGTTATACTGTATGTATGGCAGCAGTCACTATAAACCAATTTTCCTGTTTATAGCCTTTTTATTTTGTTTTCTCAATTTTATGTAAAACCTATCTCCGAATAGCCATAACAGCTTACTATGTTATGGTTTAACAGTGGCTTAGTTGTGGCTTATGGGACTTTTGAGAACAAAGGAATAATTTAAATCATTTGACAAGTATCACATTAAAAGTGAACATGAGTTCTGTCAGATAAATTTCACAGGAGCATTACAGGAAAAACTATTTGCAGTGATAATTAAAGGTCTAGCATTCCTTGAAGGAATGCCTATCACCTGCCACCTTTTATGCCAGAGTTTTAAACTAAGAACGAGTAAGAGTTTTATAGCTGTTTCAGTCAAATCCTGAAAAAAAAGATACATGACATCTCAACAAGTATTCCAAAATCTCAAGTGGTGTGTTGGGAATGACTCTTAGCTACTGCCGTATCAAATTTTAGCGTAATATATGTAAAATTCAATGAGGTATAACAATTTTTTGTGTCGGCTTAGGTTGATTAGTTACGGCAGCCATCTTGAATTAGACTGACTCGAAAAATCAATCAGTTAAAAATCCACATCCAAACATTACATTCTGAAAGTCATTTGGTTTATGAGATAAGTTGACAGGTGGGGTGAGCTTCAACAGTTAAGACTTTTTTAATAACACATCAACACATATCTCGTGCAATGTGTAGAGGAATGGGTTGGGGATGGCTTTCTGCTACTACCACACCAAATTCAAGCTAAATATTTGTAAAACTGACTGAGGTGTAGCTGTTTTTGTGTTTGCTACGAACAGTTAGCCCAGGCTGTCAACTTTGTACAAGCTGACCCAAAAAAATTATCAATTATGGATGCACATCCAATGCTTACTTTTTTGTGCAGTGGTTCTTGAGATATTTTGCTTATAGACAAGCAGGTTGGACTGTAACAGTTAATGGTAAAGATTTTGCACAAAATCTGCCCAATTATTGCCCACCTCATGCCTTTCAGCAGTAGGCGATGATTAATTTTTGATTTTGCTTTTCTCATTGCTAAATATTAGCAAGAATAGTATTCTAAAATTTACCAGCTGGCTTTCAACTTTTAGAGATGCACTTTGAAATTGTATGTTTCTTTTCAATCACTGAAAGTCTAATAAATGAACAACAAGTTTATAAAAAATTAAGTTATAAACTCTAGGTTCAGAAAAGGAAGCTTCACACACATGCATGACTGATGCAGTAGCAATGACAAATATTGTTATAGATTATGTGGAGAAAAACAACAGATGTTTTATTTACCCTTCCCTCCGGAACTATATGAACACAGGGTTGTGTAATCAGGGCCTGCAGTCCATGTTAGATCCACAAACAGGAGCATCACATCCAAAATGACCAGTGGAGAAATGTTTCCTGCTTTTTCCTTACGACCCCGAAGGCAAGAAACCGAAAGGATTACCTGTGTTCAGTAAATTTAAGAGAATATGTGCATAATCCATCTAAAGATTTCTTCTCAAGTCTGCTTTGTCTAGGTGGTTGTGTCTCCACTTATAGGTTAACTGTAGATGGATTCTCCTGTTTAGTATCGCTTTATATTCCCAGTCAACAGAGACGCAAATAACCAACAAAACAGAAGACCACAAGCTGTTTTTTTTCCTCCTGCATGGCTCATAACGCCTCCCAATCTGTGCTTTTTGTTGTTTAAGAAGATAATAAGACGTGTTTGAGACATGTTAATAAAAAAATTATCTCCATCCATTAGTATGTACTCCAAAAGTCAGAGTTGTCAGTCAACCAAGTAGATTCCCCAGTGTACCACATGTCCAGAATGTGTTAGGACTAGGTCAGTGCGTCCGGACAGGCCCATGTCTCCCATGGGAGCACTAATGGAAGAGGCCTTCACTTTCCACCTTTCCCATCAGTCTCCGTGCGACTGCTTTCAGCCTACATTGACTTGTAAATTGAGGACAGGTCTCCAGTTTGTCCCTGTTTCCTAAATCACTGGAGAAGTCGTGAGTGCACGTGTGTCCAACCACCATGACATGCGTGATCAACGATACGTGCTGGAAGATCGGCTTGATTCAGCAGTTTGTAGGAAGGTCGACAGGTAGTTGCTTCATAAAGACAGAGAGCCTTCCCCTTAGATTAGCAGAAAGCCCAGAGAATATTTCAACTTCAGGAAGCAGGAGCTGAACATCTTCTGTAGCGATTTCAGCTTCACATTTTTGGATTAGAGCCACCTGAAAAAAAACAAGAGGAAGGGTAGAGGGAGTGAGATGGGGAGTGAGAAAAAGCAGAGGGAGTAGGAGAGGGACATGTGGGGGTTGAATATAAACATATTCTCAGCAAAAAGACAACAAGGAAATTCTCATTAACATAGAAACCAGCCGCTAATGTCCTACCGTGATCAAGCTCCTGATGCACTTTACATCCTTGCTGCTACATTAACATAATACTTCTAAAGGGGCTTGCACAAAGACAAACTGTTTTACATCTCACCCTCCTGTTTCCAGAATGTAGTAATCAAAACAATGCTAGGATTAAAACAATCATATGTTCCTTCTACAGCCACAACACCAATGAAACTGTCATACAAGTTTTATGACTCGATTTAAGCTTTAGTGCAACTCGGCCCCTCTGGGAACTTGTTATAAAGATGTGGTTACTTCCTTGTGTGACATGTGACCCACGTAATCTCTGCAGAGAAACATCTTGTCCATTTTTCAAGGTTGTAATTTTATAAAATACCAGCAGAAATGAGCCATAAGTGGGATTGTGCATGTCAGGGAAGTGCACAAAAATTAAGTTCTTGTATTGCAGAGTCTGACAGCCATATGAGTGTGCAACCATATGACATAAATAAGCTTATACACACATGCCAATGTATAAATAGATTGATTAAAAGTTCATAGAGGGTGATGTTTGCAGCTTATACTCTAAATTATGGAGGCAGAATGTACTTTAGCAGGTTTCAAACAGATTTACTATGTGTTTCTGGAAATATATTGTTTAAAAAAAGCTTCTCAATTGAAAGTAATGTGTATTTGTCATAGCAGAGAGCTTTAGTTTCAGGTTTTCTTGACTCATGTACACATGATTTATATACATGAAACCAGTGAGTGCCCCATCAAAATACAGCCAAGCTCACCATGCGGAGTAAACATAGATGCTCCAGAGCTGGTCCGGTCACCACACAGTCTTCTTTCCTTCCATGGCTGCAACAGTTTTGGTGGATTTATGTTGCAAACTGCTCCTTTTATTTTTCTCTCTCTTCTGAAAGCGTTCCAATAATTGCAATTGAATTTTGATGAACCCACAAGGTATCACTCAATCCTCTCTTCACAGTCGGAAGAAGTCCACAAAGAGTAGTCCTACATGGATGCTGATGGGATAATTCTTTTTTCTTCTATGTCCCATTTTTTCTCTTCTTCATCCATAAAGAACTTAATGTAAATAACCTTAATCTATCCAATTCTGGTTACGCTCCCTGCCTGCCTAACTGACTGGATAGGAGTGTAAACCATCACACTCTTGGTATCTCTCGATCTCCCACTCTCCTCCTCCCTTGCTCCCTCGTTGCCCCTCTCTCCCTCTCTCTCTCTCTCTCTCTCTCTCTCTCTCTCACTCTCTCTCTCACTGTCTCACTCTCTCTCTCTCTCTTACTGCGGAGGTTTGCAGTGCTCCCCCAGTCCTGATTGGTCTGCAGTAATAGGCTTAACCCTTTTCTCTTCAGTAAGGGGAGGTATTTCCTTTAGTTCTGCCTCTGTGCTCTCTTTCTGACTGTATGAGGCAGTAGTGATTTGATAAATACAAAGCCTTCTACTGTGCTTCTGCACAGGGGTGCCAAACATGCAACCTGCTGCAGAGACAAAAAAAAAACTGTAGGCAGACTTTTCAGGGGAGAAAACAGCAGAAAAATGCAGCAATGATTTATTAATTAACTCTTCCACAATATAATGATCAAATAATGCGTTTGTGCACCATGGAGGAGATGATTAAGATGGAAGCCAGCAGAGAGAAGTAACATTTTTTTTTCTATTGATTTTCTTGTGCTTATATAAGTCTTAATATGGGCGTGCGAGTGAGAGACAACAAGGCTGTCAGAGCAGAGATAAATCCTTGTTGCTGTGAGTGGGAGAAATGCAGGAAGGAACAGAATCAGAAAAGAACGAGTAGAGCGCTGCAGTTCTGAGTGATAGTTTCAATTAAACCGTTCTATCAGATCAGTTAGAGGTTGACCACCTTCTGTACCTTTGTCAGGTGAAACCACTGCCAAAAGGGCTGTCCTGGTGCCTGACAGTCTGCAGCAAAGACAATGAAGGGAACTGTCTCTCTGAAGGAACACCTGTACACCTGCTTATTTGTGCAATTATCCCACCAGCCAATCATGTGGCAACAGCACAATGCACAAAATCAAGCAGATAAACTTTAATTGTGATATGACTCAGATACCAGATTGGCTGGTTTAAGTATTTCTTACTCTCACAACAGACTGTAGAAATTATTTAGGAAAGAGGGGAAAAAATATTTCAGTTTGGCAGGCAAAAAGGCTGTGATCATGAGAGAAGAACGACTAAGAGTCTCAGAATTGCTCAGCGTGTTAAACAAATAAAGTGCGTGGAATCCAGCAATAAAAGAACGTCTTTGCTTCCACACCAAAACAGAACTCTAATCTACAACTCTCTGAAACCAAATATTTAAAGGCTGGAAAAGTATGTATATACATATATATACATATTTTGAGAGTGTTAGCTTATTTTGAATATATTGAATTGGAATAGTATTTGATTTAATACAGCAATATATGATTGAAAATATAGAATTAATTGGATAGAACATAAATTTGGAACTGAGCTTGTGTACTTTTTCACTAAAGCACCCATATTTGACATTATTTCTGGATTGTTGCTACCATAACAAAATGAATTGAAATAAAGATTATAAAATCCAGTACATGCATAGAGCGCCAAAAACAGAGCTGAACCTGCTTCACTGATTGAACTTCCTGGATCAATAGCTCAAAAAAAAAAACATTGTCAAAACACAATTTACATCTCCTTTTACTTGTAGCACAGCAGGGAGCTGCATTTATTTTATCTAAACGAGCTGCTATACAAGCAGGATGAGTAGTCTCTCATAACCAGCTGTAGGACACACAGGCAGAGTGCAAACACTGAGATAAGAATCAGTGTCTTTGTTGTCTTTTATATTAAACATATATACATAACTTTACCTATTCCTTCAAGGAATACCAGGCCTTTAATTGATGCTAAAATGGGCAGTATCAAATGTTTGATAACATTTAGTAGCTGATTGATGACAGTGTAATGTCTCCACTTTGCGTGTCCCATTTATAATGTGGGCTTTCATTGATCCTTATTGGAAGTGGTTTGATGAGCCCTGCAGCCATTCAGACTGAGAGTCCAGTATTGATGCTACACCAAGGTCAACCCTTTTAATCTGCATGGGCAAAAAGGGAAATAACCCCAATTAAAACCTGGTGCAATGTAGACCAATGTAGCAAATGAGAGAACAACTTTTCATCTGGTTGTCAGGCAGGAATCAACACTGAATGGAAAAAGAAGACAAGCAAACTCAGAATCTTCAGGTTGCATTATACAGAGAGATGTAAAGAAATACTGTGTCTATCGATGGAGCAAAAATGTGAAGTTTGCAGGAGTTGTCTTTAAAAGGTATTTTGGATGAAATCTGTATATATCTCATCACTATTTACATGATTATTTACCTCAACATCATGATTCATCTTTAGGTGTTTTGGTGTCAGACTACATTTACGCCACACACTGATGCAAAGCAGTTTAATTCAGGGTTTCACCAGAACGATCGTCTGTCTGTAGAGCTGTTAATGGCTCTTCATACCTCCCTCTAGTTCAAAGTGTGGTGAACACGCTGCTGCAAAAACACTGCCCTCCCCAAACTTCAGAGTTCAATAGAAGAATGAAGTTAATTTTTCATTTCCATTAATATTTCATCAGGCTTTTCCCCTTAACTTTACTGTCTGTTTTTTCCCTACAGTCTTTTCATTCCTTTCATTCTGAGTGCCTTTAGATGTCCCTGGATGTGCTTTTGTGCTTTTGCCTGTTGATAGTCAAACGTGTGAATTTCTTTTTAGCACACTCTTCCTGGCAAACCGAATGTGCTGTGTCGGTGAGGAGGACCCTCGTTGGCTTCAGGCAGTTTGATGAAGGAGATGCACACGTGCAAGTGAGTGGCTATGTCTCATTATAAACATCCACTCTTTGCATGCCAAACATCGGCAGGCAATCCTGCAACTGCAGGATGGACGCCAGCAGGGCCAGAGTGTCCAGCTCCCAGACTTTTTATCTCGTCGCTGCAGCAGGCACCACACACCCGTTTGGTGCCACTGTGATTTGCCCCAGAACTAAAGCAATAATGGAGTGGCTGGTCTGCTGTCACCTGATCTGTAGAATGTGCCCTCTTCAAAGAACCCAGAGGACCCTCTGGTCCTGCCTCACATGGACACGTGGGAATCAAATGACAAAGGAGAAAGACAAATACTCAATCATGAGCTGCTCCTTCTCAGGTTTTATGTGTTTAATTCTGATCACAACCATAGTAAGTCCTATTTTCTTCATTTAATCCTAATTTAGGACTTAATCTCACACTGTTTAAAGAACAGGGGCTTTGGCTTTAGTAGATAAATGACTTCTACCATAAAGGTAGATGGTAACTATTTTGAAATAAACTATGCTGTATTTATGTATTTATTCATTTATGCTACCCTCACTGTTTCCACTGATATTCACTTACTACTTTGGTAGATTTCTTCCCTATCTCTGTTGGTGTTTCCAAGATGGGAAAAGTTCTATTATTATTATTTTATTATTCACAAAAATGATCAAATTTCACATTACTGTTATTTACATAGAACTCTATGGTTATTCGCAATCACAAATAGTGGCTTCCAGTTCCACTTCCTGTGCAGCCTGGGACACCTCTGACAGGAATATTTTAATATTACTAGTAGCAACAATGAAATCCAAAACTGACTGAAGAATAAACTTTTCTAACTAAAGGTTCAGTATTCCTTGAAGAGGGCAGAACAGTGATGCAGTGGTTAGAGCTGTTGGATCACAGCAAGAGAGTTGCAGGTTTGCTTCCTGGCCTTTCTGTGTGGAGTTTGCATGATCTCTCAGTGCAAATGTTGGTTTTCTCCAGGTACTTTGTTTTCCTCCCACGGGGGCTGCGGTAGCTTGGTGGTCAGTGCAGCGGTCTTGTAATCCTGAGGCTGCAGGATCGAGATGGACACACAAAGACTGCTGGAAATAGGCACCAGCTACCTTGCGACCCAGAAAGGAAAAAAGCTGGGTGAATGGATGGATATTCCTTGAAAAAATGCATATTGCCCACCAACTTACATGTCAAAGTTTTAGACTAAGATATTGAGAAATGATGAAGTTGTAGGGGAAACGCCCAGAGTATGTTATAATTGACTCTTAGCTACTACCAAATCAAATCTTAGCTCAATATCTGTAAAAGTGACATAAAAGTTATAGTCATTTTTGTGTTTGATTAGCTGTGGTGGCCATTTTGAATTAAATTGACCCCAAAAGGTAATGAGTTGTAGATTTATTGAAATCAATCCAGTGATTCATGAGATATTTTGCTAATGGTATAAACAAATGAACACGTGCACAAACGCACATTCTTGCTCTGCCTTTGCCTATGGTGGTGGGTGATAATAAATAGTGTTCGCATGAACCACTATGGAATCTTTGAGATTAGAGTTGTTTTAAGACGGCACTTATCCACTTTGGTCTTGGCCCCACTAGGCCTTGCTGTTAGCTCAATGGTCTATTGAATAGATTTCTATTTTCCCAAACTGAGGTCGTTCAAAGAGCTATCTACAGCAGGTAAGACATTATTCATTCCTAACCTTTCCAGAGAATACCACTTCAAAAAGTCTGAACTTTAAGTCAAATATAAGGCTTCCTGAGAGTAGCAAAGCAAATACCAAAAAAAGGATTAACTTCCCACTTTTAATGTAAATATAATGTAGCATCATTTGAAGTTAAAGTTGGAAAGGGATAAAAATGAGAAGGTAATATAAGCTTTGGGGTGAAACTTTCCCCATTTAAATGTGAACTACTCAGTGAAACATGTTTTCATATCTGGATGCCCAGAGGTGGCAGGGTTTGTGGTTTTGAGTTGCTAGTGACTTCAAACACCTAAGTGTGTACTCTCTCAGGCCGGAAAAATTAAACAGTTCTATGATACAGCCTATTTAAAGAACAAAATAGTGCAATACATGCAAGAGGCCACAAAAACCATTCATGTACTGCACAAAACTGAAGAGGTAACTGTCAAAAGATGTGGCTCATTCAAAGCATAAAATATGATAAAGAAAGCTTTTTCCTACATGTCCGAGACCTTTATTACAAAAACGATGATAAGTGTTGGTAGCAGTACAAGTTTTCTATATAAAGAACAAAAATCTGCACAGTGTATCGTTTCTGACTATTTTCAAAAACTTAACTGTTTTCATTGTTGACAAAATATGTACATATTTAAAACCTAATTATGCCATTTATATTCAAGAAGGGGGAAAAAATTTTTGATTTTTTTTTTATTTAGATACTGATAATAATCCCTGTGTATTTAAATGTAAACTTGGAAATTGTAATTTGGAAAACTAGTTTTTGAAGACAAGGTCAGAGTAGGAGATAGAGAAGAAGGTCGGGATGCGTTCCAAGATCCTGTCGCTTTGTTGCTCGTGGTTTGACCACAGTGCTTTGGCGTCAGTCCCAGTGTTCTTTTGGAATCATGCACAAATGATAAGAGATTAAAGTGTTTGAATTAAAGAGGAGAAGAAAAAAAACTCATTCTCAAATCATTAAACATTAAACTCTATCTGAGATTGATGAGCAACAGCTGAATCAAGTTCAGTCGCAGAGTAAACGTTAGTCTAATCTTTTTCGCTTCCACACAGGTTGTTGTCTCTTGTTGTCCTTTAAATCTAGGGTAATATTAAATGTAAATGTTTTTCATATCATTAAAAAATACAATATATCAAAGTAATGATCTAGTGTTACTGGTGCAAAAATCAACAATTTTATAAGACTGATAAACATCTTAAAGTCAGTTGCTGATTACGCCACAGTCTAATGAATTTATACATCAGTAGATAGTTTGTGAAAACGTGTCAGCATCAATTAGCCTAATGGCAGTGAGAATTTTCATTATTTAGGACTGTTGTTGTCATAATATTTGCAAGATAAGCTTTTGTTTGAAGAGCAGTATTTTTTTTTGTCCTCCTACAGGACATTTGACTGTAGCAGCTTTTTAGATATTTGCTAAATAAAAAATAAAAAAATGTTTGCACGGATGTCTGTTGGCAGATCTGTATTTCAGTAGCTTAGATTACTGTTAGAGACTGGAGCTTATTGTCCATCAGTGTTGCAATGCTGTTTTCTCTAATGTCTGTGCATTTGTCATGAATATGTGTGGGAAGTGGATGAAAGGATCCAAACACAGGCAGGCAAATGGCAAGTTCAGGAATCGGGACAACTTGAATAACTTAAGTCAACACTAAAATTTATTTTTAAAAGGGTCACTATGTACCCGGACTTTTTTGGTACGAAAATATGGGTAATGAACAGGGGTAAGTCGATAATAACTCCTGAAAAAAACCACAAAGTATAAGTCCTGGGGAAAGTGATTACAGAGTAAAAACAGGTGAGCTAATTGCTTGGTGAAGGACAGGTGTGGGGAGCTGGAAAATTATGAGAACTGACAAGTTTAATGGGCTAAGAAAACACAATCTGCCAGAAAGGTGAGCAAAACATGAGCTAAAAGCTACAAGAAGCAAGATACTTGCTAAAAGACAAAAGTTACAAAATGTTAGCCAAAAGCTGAAAGTAGCCACATGCAAGATAAAAGTAGCAAAAGGCAAGCTAAAAACTAAATTGCAAAATGCTTGCAAAAAGCTATAAAGAAAAAAGCTAGTTAAAAGCTAAAAACATCCAATGTTAGCTAAAAGTAGCAAAAGCCTAGCTAAAAACAAAAAGTAATAAAAGGCTAACTAAAAGCTAAAAGTAACAAAATTCTAGTTAAAACTGGCAAAAGACTAGCTAAAAGCTAGTCAAACAATTAGATAAAAGCTAAAATTAGCATAAGAAGACAAAACATCTTTATCTGATTAACTTTTGGAGTCATCCCAATTTATTGTGGTTGCCACTGCTAATCAAAATTAGACAACACAACAATGGCTGTAATAAAGTAAATTTTAGATATATTGAGCTAAAGTTGGATGTGGTAGTAGCGGAGAGTCTTTCACAACATAGACCTTGAGCTCAAATAGAGATCTTGAGATATTACGTGAGATTGTGCATGTAACATTATTTATTATTTATTAACATTAACATTAACATTAACATTATCAGCTTCAGTATAGCTCATCTCTCAACATAAGATGATTTCAGTTTAAAACACTGGCATGAAAGGTGGCGGGCGATATGCATTCCTTCAAGGAACACTAGTTTCTTGCTTGGATAGAAGCTCTCCTCTCTCTCCTCTCAATATTTCCAGACAGTTTCCAACAAGATTACAACTGCACAAGGTGAAGTCAACTAATTAACCTTCTCCACTGGATTGAAAGTTTTCTTTCAGTTTTCAGTCACAAATACCCCCCACAAACACTTTGCGCGTGGGAGAGATTCTTTGCTGTTTCCGGCTGTACCGTGACCTCCTCACTGGTCTCCATCACAGAGACAAATGGCTCCTTTTGCATCAGTTCCTCAGAAGTTGTCCACTTCCTGTTTCGGCACAACATCTGTTTACGTTAGCAGTGTCAAAGATTGTCCACAGAGGCGTGGGAACCCAGGGCTTAGCATAGGGGACCCCACTCCTTCCTTCAGAGGGACAAGTGCAGTGACAGGCTGAATCTCTGGGGGGGGAGTATGCCGCACACACACTGTGCAGACACACACGTTCAAATTTTTCCCCAAAGGCAAGCAGTTATCACTGTTTATCATTTCATTTCATCCAAATATGCTGCTTCTACTGGGAATTACTGTAACCATAATTGTTCAAAACAAAATTTATTTTTACTTTCTGCATGATATGTTTCTCTTACATCATATGATTTACACCTGTGACTGCCTTGTTCTAATTCTGCCATTTTCTTTGGTTTTCTTACTTAAAAATTTCTTATAGCTGCACTCAGAAGCTATCAAGGAACAGAGAGGGAGTTCCCTGTTTGAAAGAAATGACCTGCCAAAGAACATAAAAACCATGAGTGTCTGAAGGCAACACAGACAAAAGACCTCTGTATGGTGCACAATGACATCTGCTGCTATTTTAGTCTTCATGTCACAGAATATTTTTCCCTTCTGGAGCTGTGCATTTTTTAAAGTAATTAGTCCATGTTTGATAAAAGTTATGTAACAGATGTGAGATGAGAGAAGCAAAAGGAAGACATTAAAAGGATTTTTGTGTGTTTAAGCATTCTAATATTACACAATCTGAGGCTTTTAAACTCATCATCTTCTTACAATAAACATCAACTAAGCTGTCTGTGATATGTCTATATGATGTGTATACCTTTTAATGGAAAACAACGCATTTTGAGGAAGAGAAAAGTGCACAGCTGGCCAAACAAAACAGTGATTCCCATCACCAACGGGACAAATCTGGGGCTTTGGTGCTGCACTCACAGCTGCTTTGTTCAGTTGCACAAAAAAGACCACAAAACACAATTAGGAAGCTTCCTGTGACTGATGAATCCTCTGAGTTTTGGCACCTTTCTTTTGCATATTTTTTTATGTAGAAAAAATATGAAGCGGCAAGAAAACATTTGACTGCTTAACCGTCCCCAAAAGTCTAAGAACACAGTATTATGTCCAAAGTATGTGTTGATCAGTCCTAACATTAATGAGAAATGCTTTGTAGTTGTAACAGTTTGACCTTGTGGTTGCTTGGCCAAATAATCCTTGTTTTGTTCTGCATCTTCTTTGAGTTGCAGTCTTTAGGGAGGTGGAGGGATTAACCTCAAATAGATGGGCTTGTGAAAACCAACCAGAGGGACACTAATAATGAGTGTCATCTTCCTTTGGAAGAATACACATGCACTGATGGACTCACAAGCTAATATGGAAAGTATATTTGTATTGTATGTTTTATGAGCACAGCTACAGGTTCTTCTTGACCAATCAACAGTTTTGAAGGAATCTTTAAAAAACAGTTTTTGACAAGAATAGTCCTTATGTTTTCTTTTAACATGACTGAAGCCTTCCTGTCAGTTGATTTATTTTAATTGAAATTAAAAGTCTGAAGGGAGGCATCCTGTATTGCAACTTGTAAACAACTAATGCTAATGCTGCCTCTCTTACATTTTATTGATTTTTGTCCCCTGTGTCTTTGCATGCTTTTTTTTCCTCCCTATTTTGCTTGCTAGCACCAAACAATAATAAGCCAGGGCCAATGCAACCTTTTCTTCTTGTGCTTGTCCCCAGTCACTTCCTGTCACTGATGCTGCTGTTGTCATTTCACTGTTAATGGCCCACTGCCAAAGCTCTGACAGCAACAATAAGTCTATCCTCCACAACGGCTACCTTTTCATTAAGGTCTACCTCCAGCTGATGTGGCCCAAAGACCAGCGCCATTGTCTGTTTCTGTCACGCCACTGGCGTTGCTTCACGTCATCAGAACTGCTCCACAAAACTCCTCATCTACAGGAGGGAAGTGGCCTGATGCAATAGATGGGTCCAACCTCCTAAAACCACCTCTAAATCACCTCTTCAATTCAGAGTGGGTTTGATGAGGTTTAAATTTGTAAATTTGTCATTTGTAAGTTTTGTTATATGTTAGTTGGGATCATTTTGGACCTGAATTTAGGGAGGGTCAAAACCAAATGAGTCTACAAAAAAGTCCAAATGAAAAAATGTCAGGAATGTGTGGGTTTTAGGAAAAGGAAGGCATTAGTAGGGTACTCTCTTTATGAGTACTATCCATCCATCTATTTTCTTTACCTGCTTCTCTTTTCCGGGTCATGGAAAGGTCTCCAGCAGCCACTATATGAGAGGCGGGATACACCCTGGACAGGTCGCAAGTCCATTAAAGGGTCACATAGAGACAAATAACCATTCACACTCTCACTCACACCTAGAGACAATTTAGACTTAACAGTTAACCTAACATGCATATTTTTGGTCTGTGAGTGGAAACTGGAGTACCCGGAGTAAACCCACCCGTGCACAGGGAGAACATGTAAACTCCACTCAGAAAAGCCCCAGGCCGGGAGGCAATCATGTGACCTTCTCACAGAGGGGCAACAGCTCTAACCACTCCTCCACAATGCCGCCCAAGAGTTTTAACATTGAGTTCAGTTTTTGCTATCTTTTCACACATATCTAACCTTTGACACTATATAGTATACTTTATGTAGTATATATTGCAGAGTACAGAGCCTTTTTCGAACATTGGTGACACCAGGTGCCATTTAGCCTCTCATGCGCCATTGCGATGACCTCTGTTAAGAAGTGTGACACGTGTGGTTGGCAGCAGTATGGTGTTGGGCCCTCCTGAAGGGGCACTGAACTGTTTGGCACAGGGTCAGACACAGCGATGGTCATTATTAAAGCCTGTCTTTGTAGAGCACATATTGTACGACTCTGAGTTTGTGTGAATGAATGCATTCAAAAGCAATGGCATCCTCACAGCTTCTTTTAGATTTCTAAAGTCATGAGGTTGTTTTAAACATTTTTAATACCAAAATACACCTCCAAAATGTATGAATCCTCGCTGCTAGCATAGTTGCTGACTCATCCTCTACTATATAACATGTACATCCTGTTTTTGTGTGCCTAATTGTCGGCTGTGATCAAGTGCTCCCATCCGGTAGCATCACAGGAAATTGTACACAAGTTAATTCAAAAGTAGGAAGAACCAAGAATATCATTCAAATGGCATTTAGTTATTAAGAGATAATTTTCCATTAAGAGATGTTTGCTTTCACTGTGAATTTGTCTTGCTGTCAGCATAGAGGAAGCTGCTGCTCTCTGGCTCTTACTCATCTCTGCAGAATGTGAATTGATGGTACTTCACCCAGGCAGAAATCCAAGCAGAGTGACTTGGAAACTGAATTGGGTCATAGGGAAAGTGTAAAAGAGAAGTACGCAAAACAACTGTGACTATTCATTCACAGCTTTAATATTGTGTTTGGTGTGTTGCAATTTTAGAACTTTTTGCCATGGAAAAAAAAAAATTAATAAGGCGTTTTTTTTTTATTTTAACTTTTGTGAAG
>JAOXNZ010000012.1:10156139-10166440 GCA_028566095.1 Kryptolebias brasiliensis | reverse complement strand
TGTGTGTGTGTGTGTGTGTGTGTGTGTGTGTGTGTGTGTGTGTGTGTGTGTGTGGGTGTGTGTGTGTGTGTGTGTGTATGCAAATAATATATAAATATAATTAAAAGTGTATGTGGCAAATGTTCAGACTCAGTTTTATGGGTACTTTTTCTTTATTTTTGTAGAAAGAAAGCAAGAAAGAAAGAAAGCGTTGTAGGTTTATGAGACATTTTCAAATCATATTGATAATAAAATACTAATTATGTAATAATAATAATGAACATTATTACCTTACTGCAGTGCAGAATTATGAGATCTTGAACACATCCACTGACTCTATTTTAATTATTTTAGCTGTAGAGTTCTTAAGGTGTGTAGTTTGCAGCTATAAGAACTTTTCTACATAACTTGAATCTGCATTGGATTGGGACTTCTCTATTTTTAAACCCTAATACAGCCGAAAAATTCTGGTTTTCTTGTGCACTGGCTAACCCACTTTCTTTCATTAGCAGTACTCCACTAAAGGTTAGAATATTTAACATTCAAATGGGTCAGTTTTGAACTAGCTTTTGTGAGCTATATTATGGGCTCCATTTTGTTTTGTACCTGGGAACAGTACCTGCAATCTGTACTGGCATTTCTGTTTCCTGTTAATGTCATTCCAGCTGTCAAACTAAAAACATGCACATTTGTATAATTATTGAGGATCTTTTTCAGCATGTTACTTTTCTGAGCTTTTTAAGAACTTGTTTTAAACAAAATTAGGCTGAAGTACTTACTACTACTACTACTACTGTTTTCAGCTTCTGTTGTATTGTCTTCTACTAGTATTCTGTTATGTTCTATCGTATTGTCTTCTACTTCTGTTGCAGAGAGAAAGGGATGTTTGGGGTTATCCAGTGGTTTGATGGTTTATTTGTTTGGTTTGGCGTGGGGATGCAGTGGTTAGAGCTGTCGCTTTAGAGCGAGCAGGTTGTAGGTTTACCTCCTGGCCTTTTTGTGTGGAGTTTGCATGTTCTCCCCAAGCACCCATGGGTTTTCTTCTGATACGCCAGTTTCCTCCCAAAAACATGTATGTTAGGTTCACTGGAAACTTTAAATTCTCCCTAGGTGTGAGGAAAGTGTGAATGTGTGCTCTGGAGTTTGCATCCGTGTAAGTTCTGTTATTTCTTGTCGCTGGATGTGTGTGAAGAAGAACGAGACTGAACAGAGTTCTATCATGGCACATGTATGATAGCACACATGTAATAAAGTTCAGGAGTTTCTACCAGACTTCTTCTTATATCATTTTCCACAACAGAATGATTGTTTGTGTGGTTCATCTCCATGTGTCCCTGTGATGGACTTGCGACCTGTCCAGGGTGCCGCCCGCCTCTCGCACAGTGGCTGCCGTTGACTGCTCCCCATGGCCCGGAAAGAAAAAAGTGGGTAAAGAAAATGGATGGATGGTTTGTTTAGAAGTTATTGATTCTGTTATTGATTTGTCCAACTTTTCAGCTTTAATGAATCCAACCAATGATTTCATGCTCATTCTCACACATAATGATGTCTGTTAGTAAATCTGTACACACAAAATAACTAAATTGATGGAACGGCTTGCAAAGCTATGCAGACAGTTTCTTAAATTGCAAGATAAGATTCTTAAAACATCTGATTTCACTTCAACCCATGGCACCTGGCAGGATCCATAAAGCAGACTTCAGGTACTTACCATGTAAGTACCTCAGGTACACACCAAGGAGGTACAATATGCTCATACAGCTATTTACTTTAGCTGTATGAGCATATTGTGGTCACTTCTAGCATAATAAACCCAAATCTGTAACCCAACACTCCACACATAAATTTTGTGACAGCTTTGTTCTAGTGCATTGAAGCCCTTTTTCAGTAATCATTATAAGGATTTTACATTTCTCTTTGCGTTCGTCTTGCATTTGCATTGCATAAGTTGATGTTGACTTGGGAATGTTATTGTTTTTGCTTGCTACTTGATAAATAATAATAATAATAATGCATTACAAAAATACACACCACATAAGCTTTTAAGGCATTCTGTCTGCTCCATTACCATTAAAGACAGCCTCCTGTCCTTGTATAGCTGATGGATTTCATGTTGTGTTTTTGTCCTTGTACAGTGAATCCTCTCCTTTTTGCATTCCCCTGTGGCAGCAATTATCCCTCTGTGAGGAGCTAATGGCTTTCTAATTGAGTCTCCACAGGTAGTGTACCTGTTTCTGGAGGTTAAAAAGAGACCGGACAAGGCTTTCCACCATGCTTTTTAAAGGTCTCACATCCCACTGCTCTCTTGAGCTCTTACTTTCATTTGACTCCATTTGCCTGCAGTAAACATGAAAAAAAAATTATATAACTAAATATGCACCTATGCTTATACAGTGTTACTGGTGGCATTTTAAAGTTTTTGGGATTTTGTAAGCTCGTGTTTGGCATCCAGGTTTCTTCACAAAACATACTGTATATTTTTACTGATATTGTGTAAATTTGCATGTGTGAAAGCCAAAGTAAAAAAAAATCTTTTTTTTTTTTTTGGTTTGAGGGTAGGATTAGAACATCTTATGTAGCAGAACCACATCAGTGTATTATTACATCGCCCCCCCACATTCTTCTTTTACTCTTCTTGAAGCATCTCATTCCACCACACCCTGCTCTCCGCCAAGCCTCTTACCCAGCTTCAATCTTCTTTCCAATATTCCCCTCCAGAGGTCCATTTTCCACTTTCCATTATCATTCCCACTCAGTGCTCTCTTTCTGGAGCACATGTGTCATTTCTGAGTCTACGTGTGAGGTGCTTTGTCAAAGACCTTTTTTTTTTTTGACCTGACTAAAGGATAACAGCATCATTTCGATCACTCTCATCTGTTTTACATTTTTGTTTTCCAAATCTGCGCCAGCCAAAATGTCAATTTATATCTTAAAACTGATTGCTCAATAGTTTTGACCCAAGTCACAACATTGCAACAAAAGCTAAAATACCCCCTTAAATTTGGCATCTTTTTGTACAGATCTGAGTAATGAGCGCATTCTTGCCCAAACATGTTCTCTCACTCTAAGCATGCTACAGAAATAAAGACCTATTGATCATTTTGTCATGTTTCTAGTTTGTATGCGTGTGATGGCTTTCGATGCCGGCTGTTAAATGATATATTGCTTCAAAACCTCTGTGCCATGCGCAAGCGCACATCATTGCTTACCCTGCAAAAATGTAATTAATGTTTCAGTCGCAAATTAATTCTTAAAGCAGAGAAGCGCAGTGATGCAGTAGGAAAGCTGTCCCATAGCCAGGCACCAGTATAAATAAAAATAACAACTACAGCTCCCGGCAACGCTGACCTTCAACCTTCCTGAGGAGAACACAATGCATCATATTTATTTAGCAGATAACAAAGGAAATGTTTTTCAGCAAGGCCTCAATTTCACATGAATTGCAGCAGTATCCAATTTGGTACAAAAGGAAAAAACACTTTGATGTACAATTAAATTGTTAAATCATTCATTTGTTTTATTGTAACTACACACATAAGTTACAGCTTGATGATCATAACTATAAACTGTTACATTTTTAATGACCTGCTTCTAAATTAGAAGTATTACAAAGTAAGCTAGACTTAAAAGGAAAACTGTTTAAGTTACACTTTAAACAAAAACATAAGCCCATATCTTACTGAGCAATAAAGAATATCTGTTCATTGCCTGGCTCTGTGAAAGGTGGGTGAGAATGTAATTGCCTGTGTCCATGTTTGTTTGTTAGAAAAATATGTCATGAACCAGAGAACAGATTTAATTAAAACTTTCAGAAAGTAATTCATGAATGTACATCTACCAGTAATTCACCTTTGGGGGAAACCCAATCCAAGATGGCCACCACAGCTAATCAGCCTTGGCCCCATTAAAAGACTACAATGATGGTGGTAAAAATTCCATCATAGTGGTATGAGCATTTTTTTTTATCCTTCTTTAAAATTTTGGTCAAAGTCAGGAAGTTCAGAAATCCCTCAGGTCATTTGGCATAAAGTAACACTGCTCCTCCCTCTCCAGTTGACCCAAGCAGTCAGCTGTGAATGATGGCCAAAGAAGGTGAAGCCCTTGAGCTTTTTGCCTCCTTTGGGAAAAAAAAAACAAGATAAACTCAGTCAGTAATGTCTCTAGGGCAAATACTGACAAGAGTTACAAATAAGTATATATAAAATTAATCCCTCAGTCATTTTCTGTACCACCTTAATCATGTTCACGGTTGCAGGGAGGGGACTAAGTCCTATTCCAACAGGCGAGAGGTGGAGTACACTCTGGACAGGTGGGCAGTCCATCACAGTCCCAGCACAGAGAAATGCACAAACACAGTCACACCTAAGGTCATTTTAGAATGTTGAATTAAAATAACATGCAGGTTTTTGAAATGTGGGAGAAAACCAGAGGGAGAACATTCAAACTCCACACAGAAAGGTCTGATTTAACCACGATTTGAACCTGGGTCCAACTATTGGACATTCAAGGTGATCTTTAGATTGTTTGGACATTGGATAATTGTGTGAACAGTGAGATCTGATCCTTATATTGCATGGAAACCTTCCACCTGCAGATTAGTAGCGACCCATCTTGAGAAAAACAGCAATACGACTTCTGCATGCATACACACACACAATTTACAAAACCCAGTTTTAAATTTTGATACAACAACAATTACTTCATTTTTTCCATTCTTTAATTTTTTTATGCAGTTTAGCCTTTACAGCTTGGTTGAGTTTACACAATAAAACAACTTAATTAATTTTAGGAATCTTAACTACTTGAGTAGGATGAGGAAGAAATTGTGGTTTGGGCTTAAACTGGATGTGACAATACAACAAATAAATCTGGTTGTTTCCTTGAAGATGAATCAGTAGGTTTCACACAAACTTGTTCACACACTGACTAAAGCTCACAAATATTTTTCAACTAACCCTGCAGTGGCTACTTTTAAAATAGGATATGTAGTCTGGTATGTCTAGTATAGCTTAGTTATCAGTAGTTAGTACCTTATCAGCTGTAGCATCAGTCACTGAGCACAGAGTATTGAGAAAGAGGCAAAAGTCTTCATCTAGGCTGGGTTAATGGTTAGCCAAACAAGGGCCAGTTTATTATTGTTTTTCAGGCTTAGAAAACAACTCTTTCTCAAAAGTGACATACCTGTGTAAAAGAACGCTACATTAGCTAAAATCAAACCTCTACACCTTTGCATGACACCATTTATTTAGTTTGTTGCTATTTTCTTAACTAAACACGTAATAACATCAGTGTTATTATGTGAATGTAAATGTGCACTGAGCATAGATAGACTGTGTATACACCAGCGATACTGAGGCTGAGAATGCATCAGTCTGCCAGGAGTTGAATAAACTTTTGACTGTCTAGATGCACTGATCGAGCAGACTGATACAGTCAGCAGCCTCAGCACCATCAGCCTAAACCGTTTATCTCTGCTCAGCAAATATACTTTTGTGTAGTAACACGGACATTGCTTGGTTGAGAAAACAGCGACAAACTAAGCAAACAGTGTCAGGCAAAAGTGTAGAGGTTTAATATTACCTAATGTAGCATTCTTTCACAATTGTATGTTGTTTTTGAGAAAAAAGATGTTTTATGAGTCTGAAAAATAATAAAAAACTGCCACTCATTTGGCTAGCCTCTAGCCTAGCCTGGCCAAAGATTTTTGCACTTTTCTCAAAACTCCATTCTTTATGGCTGATGTTACGGCTGATAAGATGCCAATTACTGATATTTATTACACAGAACATCACATCAAACATCATCAGATTATCTCTTTAGGCTCTTTGGATCCAGAGTCCTTATATCACGGAAGGCCATTGTAGCAGTGATAAGTCGAGGTGAATAAAGAGCCAACCACAGTGAAGAATGAAACAGCTTTATTGAACGTAAAATTGGTCCTTTAAAATGCAACTTGATCTGCTCTAATACCAAAACAAGATCACTCAGGATGTTCATCCGTTTTGTACATTATTTTGCACATTGTCTCTCAGAGTGTATGAAAAGAAAAAAATGATTCAGTTTTTAGTTTTGTCCTACCTTGAGATTATGTTCATTGTTGTGCAGTGCTTTGGTGTTACTTTAGGGTTAACACAGCTAACTGGCTAAATGGCCTGGCACAAAGCCACTTGTCTCCCTCTGTAGCGTACATAAATTTGAAATAAAACAAGATCACATACCCTCTTTGCACATATGGCCACCTTCATTCACTCCATTCAGTACTTTGAGCTGTTAGCACCTGTTATTTCATTGTGTGACGCTAACAAGCTGAACCTGAGCACCTTCAGGAAGAAATTGTTTGAATATCTGAAAATTCCAGCCTTCTCTGCACAAGTCTTTGCCCATTATGTTCATTTGATAATTTCTGTTTCTCTTGAAGTGGTTTTTTAAATGGAATTCACAGATACAACTGTACGCTTCTGTTCCTCTTTCCCACTCATTTTGCTCAGAGCGTTGGAGCAGAAAATGGCTGTGTGTGGTGTTAGATTGTTTCTTTGTGCGCGCGCGTGTGTGGGCGTGCATACTTGTGCATATTTGGAGTGGGTGTTGCTTAAAAGATATGTTACATTATGTGCGAGCAAGTTGTGCAGAATTTTCTTGTGGGGTTCAGGGACAGTAGTTTATTTATTGGTGGTAGACAATCTAATTAAATGAATGAAATAATCTAATGCCTTTCAGGTTAAGTGACATTTAAATTTTACGGATCAAGTCAAACAGGTCTTTTTTTTAATGATGTTGCTTGGGATGGAAGACAGTGGGTTTGTGTGTGTGTGTGTGGGTGTGTGTGTGTGTGTGAAGTGGAGTATAGAAAAGTAGAGGTGTGTGTGTTTTCAGGTAGGTGAACGTGAAGGAGGAGGGATGTGAATCCATGATTAATGCAGCATTGCCCTTGTATGTTTCAAAGAGGAGAGAGGACGGAGGTGAGTGTAACAGCATTAGCATTCAGCTTGTGTTCCTGGAGGAGTCTGCTCTGCCCTCTGTAAAGATGGTTCGCTGCTTTTCGAATTACTGAGCAGATACTTCAGACGCCTCGATGTGGACACACACCAACAAGGTGTTTTCCACGCTATTGTAGGTTCACTTATAAAACCCTTTACCTGTTATTGTAAAGTTATGTTATTGTATTGTATGTTGTGTGTGCAATAAATCAATAGCTCCGATCTTCTGAAGTGGGGTTCTGTGGAATGGGTGTGAACAATTAATATCTTACTTGTTGTAGATAGCTCTTTGAACTGCCTCAGTTAAGGGCAAATGGCTCTGTTTTGAATGGACCAATGAGCTAAAGCCTAGTCAGAGCTGGGCTAAGACCAAAGTGGACTGCAACTCCAGTCTTAATTTTTTATACAAAAACTGTTTCATAAACCTCTATGCTGCTGTCCTGTCTGATTATTACATGATTATTTACATAGAATGTGTCGGTTATTATTTACAAGCTCAAATAGCAGCAAAGGTTAGCTATAGGTCTTCTAGTGCAGCCTGGGGTATTTCCAGCAAGAATACCTTATATTTCTGACTAAATCACCTCATAATGCAAAACTGAGGGCAGTTTAAAAGTTAATGAAATAGCATTTGTATGAACCGTTATGAAACTTTTGAGATCAGAGCTTTTTTAAGACAGCAGAAATCCCCTTTTTTCTTCTTCCCACTCAGACTAGCTGTTAGCTCATCAGTCTGGTCAGAATTAAACTTTATTTCTCCAAACTGACGCTGTTCAAAGAGCTATCTATAACAGGTTAAATAATTATTGTTCATAACTATTCCACAGAATCTAATCTCTGTAAGGCCTTGTTCACACAAAAACGGAGCTTTTCCAAAACAATCTTTTTTTTTCTTGTCGTTTCTATAAATATTCTTTCAAACACGACATTGTTTCTGGAAATGTCTTCTTCCACATGGAAATGCTGAAAACAAAATGCTATAGTAACTGTGCCATACCTGTATGTGGTGCTGAAACACTGCCACAAAAAATAAAACTGTAAACAATGCATGGAGCATTTGCATAAAGCCTGCACACTGGGTGCAAAATGTAAACACAAGAAGATAAAAAGATGCCCTCAGGTCATAGGTTAGATTAGAGTTGGGATCATGACATTGTGTTTAGACTGGGGTGGCATTTCAAGGTAGGTTTAAGATTTTTCTCTCTGGGTTCCAACGCAGCTTAAAAAAATACTGTTTTGGACCTCGTAAAACGCTGTTTTAGGAGGTTTTGCAGTTTGCACATTCACATGAACCATGCCTGTGACAGTCCCCTAGAGTGTCTTGTTTTGTCTTTTTTTGCCACCTTTTTTATTTACTTTTCTAATTTTACTTTGAAAATATAGGCAGAATAAAATACTGGATTTAATTGACGACAGTGTTTAATGGCCTCATTTCAGTCGGACTTTGACATGTCACATATTTAATGTATGATCTTTTTGGGCTGTTGTTTGGGCAGGTGATGACAGCAGGAGCTGCAGCGTTACTGGCACACAGAACAAGACACTTCGAACACAAAGAAACGCTGCTGACCTGACTGTGCAACTTTTGACATTTCTGTTGCTGCATAATAATTTGAATTATGAGCCCTATTCAAAGACTAAACTCTGTTACAATTTGTGTTTGTCCAGGTTTTTGGTTCTGAGCAGCACCACCTGTCTCCAGACTGCACCAACAGGTGACCCAATTTACACAAGTATCTTGTCACCTGTGACACAGATCTAAATGCGAGCAGTAAAAGAATTGTTTTTCTAGTTGGAACTGGGACAAGTTATGTTAAAACTTTATGTAAAGTTTAACTAATCAATAAAAACAAAGTGAAGTTCAAACAATATTTTTGTGACAATCCAAGTATAGTATTATAGTATATTTGGGTTTCTGAGTTGTATATTGTCATTGAATTTTGGAGAGCATGTGATACACTGATTTCACTTGTTTTCCTACCCTGTGAAGAAAAAATATGTTTAACATTTAATATGTTTAAACACAACAAAAGCTAATATTTTATTTACAACTGGTCACTGAGTGGAGGTCCCTGAGTGTCTCTTAGCAATTTTGTTTCAGAAGAAAGACTTTTTTATGCCTGTAGTGGTTATTTTGTTCAAAAGGGCTTTTTTTAATCCATACAGCTGAGTTGAGCAGACAAATCGATTCTTACATTTCCCCTCCAGTGCTTGTCATTGTATTCATGTTCTCTTTTCGCTGGGCTAAGGAAATGCTTGTTTGTGCAGTTATTTCTGCCTCTGCTTCAGGTCACTTTTCAAGCTGAACCTGAAAGTAACAGCTTTTTTCTTTCTAGCATGAACCAAAAACTACAACTGATTTATTCTCACTTGTCTCACAGACTTGTCTAGCCAAAAAGTGCTTCTTTTTTTTTTTTTTTTTAGAAATGATGATCATTACAATTAAGTTATATCTCATTTTGTTATTGTTTGAGGTCATTCTTAAATATATTCTACTCCTGACATTCTAGTCACAATTTAGACTAAATAATTCATCCAAAAATATTTATTTTATATTTTTATGTGTGATAAAAGGCATAGCAGCTGGCACATTTTCAGACTCAACAATGATGAGTTTGTGCTAGCTCCTTTAAAGCATTACATAATGTGTGCTAAAGCAATAGTTCAGATCTTTTGAAGTGGGATCTGTGGGAAGTTCATGAACAAATATCTCACCTGTTGTAGACAAATCTTTTAACAACCTCTGTTTGAACAAATAATGTTAAATCTGACTAGACTGATGAGCTAACAGCTAGTCAGAGTCAGACCAAGACCTCATATTTTACAGTATTTCATGTAAACACTAGTTTAGACATTTTTCCATCATTGTCACGATTATTTCCACATATGAGTATTTTTCAAGAGTAAATAACAGCAGCAGCTAGCTGTAGGACCTCCAGTGCAACTTGAGGCACTTCAAGAATAAATATTGTAATATTTTTGATGGAATAATAGTGTAAAGCAAAATTGCTAAAGGTGAAACGTTTATAAGATGGTGTTTACATTAACTGCTTTAAAATGGTTGAGAATTCAGATTTAAACTCTAAACCTTCAAACTGCTGTCTACAACTGGTAAATTTATTTATTGTTCATAACCAATCTGCAGAAAGATTATGGACATTTCATATTATACTGTGTACAGATACTATTATATTTCTATACAATAGTTTTAATCCTATATATATCAGCCAACAGTAATAGTAGTAGCTGGCATAGTAGTACCACGTCAGATGCGGTTTTTGCAGAAATAAAAAAACGAATTAGTATATTCAGTTAAAACAGAGCTGTTCTCTCTTAGTGCTGCTC
>JAOXNZ010000012.1:10145244-10156107 GCA_028566095.1 Kryptolebias brasiliensis | reverse complement strand
TCTGTCCCCTGTAAAAGAAAATATATATATATATATATATATACAAATTAAAACATTTAAAATGAATCTTCAAAGTTCTAGGATCATAAAATATTCCTGAAGGCTTGAACTGCTGGACACACAATGTTGTAGACGTCACTGTGATTTATTTTCAGTTTGTGCCCTGCGGGTTTTGTGCTTCCACGTCATATTTTATGTTGAACCACCAGTGGCTTCCACACAATTTGTGATGCTACAAATCACTTTGTTGGTCCCCCTCTTTAAATCATATATTCAAAGAAAAAAGTTCAGTTTTTATCAATAAATCTAAAAACAGCCTTCAGGTGTTTGAATCTGTTTATGTGCTGGACTGCCCGTCTGCAGTCTTTGCCATGGCCTCTTTTTTGTTGTCTTCTGGTTCACTGCTTTGTGGAAATGGATGACAGCTCCCATATAAACAGCTCTACAGTTATTCCCCAAAGACACAAAACTGGAAGGTTGGTTTCCCCCTGCTCAGGCCTTAAATATAACTTTTGAAGTGTCTTTATCAATGGCACGTTTTGATTGCAAAACCGATTACCTTTATTATTTCCTCTTCCCAAAGGGGGCTTCTTTTCTTTTGTTGAAACTCAAAATATCTTCACTTTGCAGTGTATTCAATCAAGTGGAATAAAACAAGGAAAGGGGCCCTCCGCCTTTTATGCAGAAGTTTTAAATTATGATCATCTTATGTTAAGAAATGACAAAACTGTATACATTTTGGTCAAACCTGACCAAAATGGATAATCAGTTGTAGATGTGCATCCAATTATTACTTTCTACATGTTTCATTGAAATTTCTGTTGTACTTTGTGAAATATTTCGCTAACAGACAGTTAGGGCGACACACACACAGACATTGCATTATAGCCTGAGGCCATTTGGTTTGTATAACACTGTGGAGTTGCAGGTTGGTGATTTGCTGGCGCAGCTGTGCAGTTCCACATCTGGGATTGGCTGGCCTCTCCTGAGTCCTCCTGATGGACACCTCTCTGCATTCTGGTTGGAGTGTATGTCTCCTGCGCCTCCATCCACAAAGGGAGGCCCATCTATTTAAGTCCAGCTCTCCTGTCCATTCTGTCCATGCGTGGCTGTGATTTAAGCTGTGCAGGTCGCCTCTTTAGCTGGGTATCTTGTTAAAATGTTTGAACTTGGCTTATTAGCTGCTGTTTAAATGTTAAACTACTTTATTGCCAGGTCTAGATAAAGTTTGTGACCAAGTGTTTGGTTTGAGGCCTGCCATGTGGGGACTGTTGAACAAATTTGTGAGTTTTTGGAGGCAGGCCCAGAAGTCTCCTTTTGTTTTGTTTTGTTAGTTTTCTTTAATGACTAAAAGAGTTTCATTTTAGATCTTTTATTGTTTTAAAAAGTTGTATCAGTAGTTAATTTCCTCCCTACTTTATCGTTTATTAATCAAGGTAATGTAACTTTGTTGAGTTTTTGGTAAAATACTTCTTAAACTTTAGTTATTAGTTGACTTATATGTTTATTCATTATTATTATTTTATTGATAGATTGCTGCATGTCAGAAGTTATGTTTGTAAACCATAACTAATGGTAATCAGTATTATGGCTTCATCTCATAAACAGCTTCATCATATTTCTGGTGGATAAATGAGTTCAACACACGGTCGTGTTTGTTGTTGCAGAGGCATTAGTGAAGTCCTGTTTTTGTTTTTTTTTTCAACTGCACAAAATTCACCCTGACCAGGAAGTTCGCTCCACTGGGTCAGAAAAGCAATTACTCTGTGTCATGAAGGGCTGACTTTTATGTAACCCAAACTAAAACAATTTTTGAAGGACTGAAAACACCTTTATCACAGCTAAAAAACTCCCTATCATTGCCAAAGACAAAACGGTAACAATGTTTTTGCTTGTTTTTGTATGTGTGTGTTCATTTGTGTGTCATATTCACAAAATATCTCTGGAACTAGAGGATGGGTTTTAATGAAACTCCCAAAAAAGTAACCATTGGATGTACATCTACAAATGATTAATTTTTGGAGTCAACCCAATTCAAGATGTCCTCCACAACTAACTGATCTTTGAAAACAAAAAAAAGGCAGTAATTCTGTCAGTTTTACAGTTATTGTGCTAAAATTTGGTGTGGTAATAGCTGAAAGTCATCTTTGACGCTCACTTCACACACTACACATTGCACAAGGTATTTGCTTAAACTCAACATTACCTTATGGATATTGAGCTGAACTTTGATGTAGTTGTGGCTGAGAGTTGTTCACACCTCATACCTTGAGTGGTAACAAATCTCTCAAATGTATTTTTTGTGATGTTTTTTTTTCAAGATTTACCCAAAATGGCTATAATGCTGTAATTTCCCAAGATGATGATCTTTGTTGAAAGGTGGCTGGTGATATGTTCAAGGAATGTTAGATTTTTAAATATAATTGTACAAAGTGCTGAGGCTGAAACACCCCAAGTGTTATGTAACATAATGCACTGGCAGAAAGAAACTGAACACTGTTTGGAGTTTAAAGAACCTACTTTGCTGTATTTTCTTCAGACTTTGAAGCAGATTTCCACAAAATGTTATACTTTATAAATAATACAATGTGTAGGTCCCACTTCAAGCACAGCTTCTCTTTAGTTTCATGCAATCTCAGTGCTGAATGATCCGATAAGTTATGGTGACGGTTCCCTGGACAGAATGAATACTGCACTGGGTTTGGAAGCGAAGCGCTGTGTCCACCACTTCCTATCTAAAAGCATCATTAGCCAGAATAGAACTGGAGGTCAGATGATATTTTGGAGGAGAGAGTTTGTACATCTTATTTTTAGTTATAGTCTAGGCTTAAAGACTGTTTTTAGTTCACTTACCCTGAATATGTCAAAGTTAAATATTTCACTGCCAAACTGAAAGAGAGATATGATAACCAAGAAGGGAACTGTGCAGTCGCACACGTTGGGTTTAAAAAGACTTTTCTGAAAATGTTATTGCATCTTTTCCACACACATACTAAATAACCTCCTTCTAATTGTTTGGTACTTTTAAAAACTTGTTTGGAAGTGTAGCTGGGAGGCTGCTTTAAAGACAAATGATGGCCATATCAAGTGTTTCACTGCATTTTGTTTTGGGTTTTTTATATTTAAAAGCATCAGAGTTCAACATCACATTTTTGCTTATTGCTTATTATAAACAAAGTACAAAATGAAAATATTGTGTGTTCACTGATTTCTGTTGTATTTTGTTTTTTTAACAAATCTTACAATTTAAAAAGCCAAATTACAAAAGGCTGTTTTAACAAGATTGGATAATAATTTGTTCTTTTTAAATTTGCTGCTGTGAATATTTACAGCCAGCCTTGGAGTCAAATTATCTGCTTTTTTTAAATGAAAATGAAAGCCATGCTTCTGTTTGAGGACACAACATATAGAATTGTGCTTACAGCACTTTATTCATCAAATGAATGTGCACACAAATCCTCTATTAAACTGCTGCTTCATGTATAGATGTAAATACCCCTTAAGCTCTGTTAACAGTCAGGCTCTCTGCTTGACTGTTAATGCAAAGCTGCATAATCTACTTTTTTGTTAGCTGTCTGCACCTCACATCATGTCTATTAGAATAACTTCAGCCATCTCTATGAACCCTGCTCGCATACGAGGCCTCTACACTCACGGGCCACTTCCTTAGACCCACCTTGCTAGTACCAGTACACACGGCTCACTGGTTACGTGGTTGCAAACCCAATTCAGTGAGGCTGTAACTGAAAATTAATCTATTTTCTTGAAATTTTGTGTCACCAACTAGTTTCTAATAGTCACAGCTCAGTGAGCTACGACCCTTAGCTCTTTCTGCTGTTGTCTTTGGTTGTCATCTACTCGTTGCCTGTACATGCCTATCCCAGCAGAAGGACTACACCCTGACCAGGCAAACAATCCATCACACGGCCAAAGGATGCTCACAATCACTCAATTTAAATAAAATGACCCATTACCCTATCGTGCTTGTTTTTGGAGGAAGCTGAAAAGCACAGAGAGAACCCATGCGTACCCCGAGAGAACATGCAAACTCCACACAAAAAAAAAAACCTTAGCTGAGATTCTCCTCATGACTCTCCTACTCTGAAGTGACAGCGCTAACCACTACACTACCATCGTAGCCCGTCAGAGTTTAATCTTACTGATAGATTATTTTAATGTTTAAATTAGCACAGTGTAGAAAAGTTAGTTTTCCACTGTGGGACCAGATGATTCTGTTCCTGCATGTTACAGAATGAGGAGAAAAGTGCAGAATCATTTATACTCTGTGCAAGTTGAAGACTACATAATGTTTTACTTTCTTTTGTGGCAGAAATGTTCAAATATGGAATTTTCAGATTAATAATCACTGAAGCATGACTTAAATTTACAGTTGCAGCTAGGATTTAGGTGGAAATACTGCATTTAAATCCTGACTACAATTTTTTTAATATGAGGATAAGGTAATTCTTAAGAGAAATAGCATTTATAATGCATCTGTCCATCCATTTTTTAAACCCGCTTCATCCTGTGCAGAGCTGTGGAGAGTTGATACACCAAGGTATTATTAAAAAATACAATATTGCTTATACCAAAAGCTTTATTTAGACTTAGACTGTATCCAAAATAGGTATTTTATTGGGGGGTTCTACTGCTTAGCTGATTTGTCTTTTATTGTTCTAAGCAGGCACTAACAATGCTTTTATGGTCTTGGGATAGTTCTTCAAATATTACAGTAAATAGATATAAGTCAATGATGTGAGTACGGCCGGCGCTTGCAGTGTAGTGCAATGATAAACAGATTTAGGCTAAATTAAGTCTGACTGCTGCTGTCTGACATTAGCTACACAGTGCACAAAAATAAACACTGGAAGTGCAAAAGAAATGTGCATTTTATTATTTATTCATTTTTTATTAGTATAATTGAAACTAACTTGCCATGTGAAGCCTTTGACATCTTTATCCACCACCAAGCCTAATCGAATAAATAAGTAAAATCCTGCAGAAACTTTTTCCGCAGCTAACGGAATCACAAATGTTCTCCTTGGCACAGACTTTCAGTTCTGTATTAATTCGCACTGAATAAATGTTGTATCACATACTTGCCATAATCAGTCGCACTCACACATGCCAGTGAATAAATTTTCTTTAAAGAAGCAATGAGCAAAAGCACGAAGATTTGTGTGTAAGAGACAAAGTACAACAAAAAATGATGAACTGCCTGTGTAAACAAAACACAGCTGTAAATTTACCGTAACACTCTATTTGCCTTGGTTGTGAATCGCTTTGCTGTATTTTGTCTTTATTTTTATTACCTCTGACTTTATCACATGTTTGGGTTTATTCTGCATTTGCTCTTCTTTGCCTGTTATCTACATAAATCTGCGGGTTTTCTAATCAAGAGCATGTGTCACTTGCCGCCGGGGTGACTGGAAACTTCACTAACAAGACAATTTGGCACACCATAGCTCCCGTAATTAACAGTATGTTGAGTCACGCTGCCAGGACTCCTTAGTGTGTGTTTTTTTTTTTTCACAATGTCATTTGATGAGGATTCCTGATTAATTCAAATTATTATGATGTTGCCGGCATCACTTTATATTGAGATTTAACTTTCAGTAACGCTAATGTCACTGCATTTTATGAATGTTTATTCAGCCTCTCACACACAAACACACATTTGACATCAAAAGTATTTTGCCAAAAAAAGGATTTAATTTAGGATTATGCAGTGCTGGAACTTCTTGACCTCCTTTTATATCTAGTGCATAAATATGAAATTGGATGCACATTTCTTAAAAAATTAGCTTCTGAAGTACACACATCTGGGAAGACTTCCTCTGCAGTTCTGATGAGAACAGTTTGAAATTGGCCGTGCTCTTTCATACACAGCAAACACTTGTAAAGCCAGAGTTTGCAAAGTGCCACTTCTGCTGATCATCACCTATTGTAAGTGTGAAAGTCCAGACATGTCGCTCCATCTGTCAGGAGGGAACGGTGATTATTAGCTTGCATTAGAGTTCTCATCACGGCTTCTGTAAAGCTGGCCAAAAAGACATGTGTTCAAAGAGTAACCTTCAAACGAGAAGATTTTTATCAGACTGTGAGCAGGAGCTCAGAGTGTGGAAGACACGACTCAGTAATGGGGATTCTATGCTCCAACAAAAAACACAAAACTATCTTTAAAAAAAAAAAATTGTTTAATTAAAGACCTTGCATTGGTTGAAGGAAAGCATATCGCCCAAAGCCTTTCATGCCAGAGTTTAAAAGATCATTTATTCTTGAAAAACTACAAAATTTCAGCCTTTTTTGTCAAATCTTGAAAATGATGATAGCATAACATATCATACCACTGTTTTTATGAAGCACTTAAAAACAGCAACAAAGCCAGCCAAAGTGTTGCACAATAAAACAAACAAGCACAGGACAAATAAAATAAATTTAAAAATCCATAAAACTACAGAAGAAGTAAAATTAGGAAACATCAGAGCAATAAAAGTACAATCTGGTCAGAGTCAACTTCTCACAATGGATCAAAAGACAGTAAGAAAAATTATGTTTTTAAACAAGTTAGGGAGCGTGCCTAACGTGCAGTGGTACGATATGCAATGATATGACCATTTTGCTTGCGATATTGCAAGAGCTTGCCTAATTTGTGAGCACCTGGGGGATGGGTTGGAGACTCACCACACCAAATTTTGTCTGAATATCTGTAAAAGAGACTGATTTAAAGCTTTTTTTGTGTTTGCTAAGGGTGATCATCTTGAATCAAGTTGACTCCAAATGTTGTACATCCAGAGATTATTCTCAGAGAGTTTTGTTAAACGTCATCCTCTAGTTCATTTGATATGTTGTAAACATAACAGACATAGGCAACTATATTATTACCCATAATAATGGGCAATAATAAAAGTAATGTTCCTTTTTGTTTATTAGTGATGACTGTAAAGGTAAGAGTCAGATAACAAGCATGGGTACCAGTACCGTGTCCTGATCCTTCTGTTCCATGATTCTCTTTTCAGGGGTATAACTATTGTCTGTGGACCAAAGCTTAGTTCAGCTTTGAGGATCTTCTTTCGTTAAGTGTTTCTTCTTTCTTACTGCAGAGCACTGAACTGAAGAACCTCTCAGAGATTTGATACCTGTATGAGTGAATTTGTGTGTATAATTATAGATCCTGCTCCATATAAATGACCATGAGTAACAGTGACCTTTTACTGCAGCTTTCATACTGTTATTCTGAGGGCTTTGAGAAAAAAAAAAAAAAAAAAACTCCACATTATTCATTTTAAACTGAGGCAAATGCAAGAAACTGCCTACCACAGTAAGATTACTTTTATGCTGCTTTTGCTGAAGTCTTTCTCTGTTGGTTACAAGTTGCCACATTTTCAAGCGATATAATTTGTTGCTTCCCATTATCAGGTTTCTCATGGATATATTCCAGTGATTTTTTTTCTGTGGATGACTGAAAGGATTGGAACAGTCCAACAGATTTGGACATAACACTCTCCCTTATTTGCATAATCTGTTAAATGCATCAGAAAAGAGAGATGGCTGGAGCCCACTGATACATTTGCTACTTTTAAAGCTTTTGATGATGTAAATTGTTTTTTATCATAGTGCCAAAATCTAATAAAATTTTCTCATTTTTGCCACTTATAGAGTTCAATTATATAAATTGATGCACAATTAAAAAGAAAATAGATTTTTGCATTAATCTGGTATTTTGAAGGGGAGTTCATTGTTTCATTGGAAAGTGATCTGGAATTGACACAAATAGATCAAATGCAGAGTTAGTTTTCCTCAGAAGTATATATCATATATGTATCATATATGTATATGTTCCTGGGATCTGTTGGAGCCACTCTTCCAGTTTGGGTGTCACAGCACCGAGTGCTCAGATGACCACTGGCACCACTGAGGCCTTGATTCTCAACAACATTTCTATTTCCTCTGTCAGCTCTTAGTATTTCTCGAGCTCCTCATCCTCCTTTTTCTTGATGTAACAGTCACTTGGGGTTGTTACATCTGTCACCACTCTGTTCTTCTATAGTTTGTTGACCACCACAATGTTCAGTTGGTTAGCCATCACCTGTTTTTCAATGTGGATCTGGAAGTCCCACGGTATATTAGTCCTGTCATTCTCCACCACCCTCAGTGAAGTCTAACACTTTAACTACAGGACATCCAGTCAGTACTCAGCACAGATGTTCCTGTAGAATATTCCAGCCACTTGGTCATGGTGTTCCATGTACGCTTTGCCTGCCTGCATATTAAATCCTGCCATTATGTGCCAGACTGTCTCAGAAACATCTTGGGTCCTGTCCAGTGTGGTACTTCTATAACTCTTGTTCTGCCTGTGTACTGTCCTTTGGTTCAACCATCACTAACTTCTGGTAGAATTTACTGATATCATTTCTTCAGTCAGTACATTCCATCCAAGGGCCAACCTTTCCCTGTTTAGTCATCCTTTTCCTCTTCTTCCACATTGAGTTTCTGCTGCCTGAGCCATTTACAGTTTTATTTAGGATACTAGTCTGCATCTAGTTAATGTTTACCTAGACAATGCCAGCAACCAACAAAATAAATTAACTCCAATGGAGTAGAAGTGCTCTTTTTACTGTTTTGTTTTCACTTTTAGGTCTGTTCACTGGGTCAGGTTGTTTCCCTTTTATTCTACTAATAATGAAGGTACTCAAGCTCTTTCTCATCTTTGATGAGCACGCAGACTGTTGTGGCTGATGTCTAACAACTTGGTATCAAGGCATAGGTTAGACACCAATCTGAAATGCTTGATGTTTTAGTACATGGATTGCTCTTTGTAAATGATGTTCAGTTATTACATCTTTATAAAATCATCAGTCTTCTGGGTAACACTGAGGATTCCAGTATGTTGAAAGTTAACACTCAGAAAAGTGATGATAGTACAACCAGCAGTCTCTCAATGGTCTCTGGCAGATCCAGGAGACCACATGTTAGACTGTATTTTTGACTGAGCAACAGATCCCCTAGTATTTACTTCACACGTTTTACATTTTCCTCATGTACTGAAGCTGTTAGAGAAAAAAAAAAGAGACTGGGATACTCTCGACACATTGTGCTCTAGAAATATCTGCAGGTGATAACTAGCTGGGGTTTTGTAGCAGGTGTCCTGTCACCTTCAGCATTATGTACAGTATGTATCATATCTGTAGGTGGAGGTGGTAATTAACTGCTATTTTGCCATTTTTAGAAGGTTGCCATGACACTTTTCCGTGTTTCTCTTTTTTTCGTCACCCTTTTTTTCTCGATACCTGCCAACTACCTGTCTTTTCCTTTTACCCTGAAGCAATGTGCTTCTGCGTTTTTTTGCTTTCTCACTCTTATATTGACTAGCTCTGCCTTCTGTTGCCTGTCTATCTTATTCTTTATCTGGTTATTTAGAAATGACCCTTCAAATCCTTCATGAAAAGTTGAATACATAATTTCATTGTTTTATTTTTATATTTTTATTGTACCAGCAGCATGTGAACGGGATTGACACACTTTGAGTTGACATTATTGAGCTGATATTTGATAATAGTTCTTTTGCTGAAATATTCAGATCTGTGGTTGTACATGGTGCTATTTTTAAACAGTGGTTGTGACATCTGATCATAGTACTGGCCCCAGTGGAGGTTTGAACTTTCCAAGTGCCTCTCTAGTTTAATATAAAGAGCATAGAGGGCTTCCCAAAATATACAACTGAAAATAAATTTTCTTATGTTACACACATATGGGTGACAAATGGAAAAAAGAACACAAAGTATTTTTTCTTTTATTCTGGATCTGTCTGGTGAATTTTATTCATATGACATTGATGATATTCACAAGCTGACAATGCCATCCACTGTGGTCAGATTAAGTTGCAGGAAACTGCAGCTGCTCCAAAGTCTCAGCTGTCATTCAGCTGTGAAAGATCCTTTGGACAACACTCTCCTGCAGTATTTGTTGCTGTACTAAAAGTTGCCAATCTTATTGTGCTCTAAAGTTTAAATTTTAAATCAAATTTGTTGACTGACGTTGATATCCAAGTGTATTGTTAACTCACAGTTTAGTTGCTCGGTATTTACTTTGACATACTTTATCACACCTTTTCTTTTCTCAGCCATTTGGATGACTCTCAGCTGCTTCCAAGAAGCTATTGGTGGCTGTACTGTTTTGCAGATCATAGGCTTTACAAGTCATAAGATCATTGTATTTTGCCCTTCTCCTGTTTGGGGCCTCCTTCAAGCAGTCTTCCCAGAGAGCAGTCACTCAGAAACACTTGCTTGGTTTCCTCAGACAACAGTATCTTACATGTGAGCCAAAGTGTAGCATACCAATTACTTCCCAAGTTTGGCCAAGGACTGCCAGTTTCTAAAAAAAATGTGAGTGCACTACCTTGGACCTATGTTTTTGGACTTTGGTTCAGGTAATTTTGCTGTGCAATGAAAGCTTCCACTTAATCCGTGCTTCTTACCTCCACAACCAATCTGCAATTACAAGCATTTTCTATGTCAGTATGACCTTTGTTTTGTTTGAGGTTGTGACAAACTGTATTCAAATGAAGTTTAAGACTAATGAACTTCCCCTGGTTAATTGCCACTGTGCCTACCAGGGTGCTGTGCTGCAGTCTAGCCTCAGCTCATTTTACTGCTGTTTGAGCACCACTTCCTCCCAATTTTTATCTTGACACAAATGTGTCTTAATTGAACTTTGTGGCTACAAAGAGTTTTCAGACTTGAACTTCTGTGCACGGTCTTAACAGGATGTTGGAGCAGATTCTCAGTCATCCATCCATTTTCTTTAGCCGCTTCTCCATTCCGGGTCGCAGGCAGCCGGTGCCTATCTCCAGCAGTCACTGTG
>JAOXNZ010000012.1:10131715-10145144 GCA_028566095.1 Kryptolebias brasiliensis | reverse complement strand
CCCCAGGCCGGGTTTCGAACCTACAACCTTCTTGCTGGGAGGCGACAGCGCTAACCACTACGCCGCTGTGCCACCCCTCAGTCATCCAGGACATGCCAAATCCCAAGAGTTTTACAATAAAGCAACTGAAATTTTTTGTTAGTTGACTTTTTTTGTTAGTTGACAATATTATGCTACTCATCTAAGGAGGAGTCAATTCAAACAGAACTAAACTGACTTTGAACTTGAACTCCTTTACCAGACTGCAAATCAAACCTGCATGATGGTGTTCCAAATATTTAGGATGATGTTGCTCAGCACTGAAGGCTGGTCCAGCCTAAAGTGACTACGCTTAGGTTTAGCCAAATTGATTTGTTTAAGCTAAATGCTTAAGTCATTGTTTCACAAAAACCCAAACTTTTCAGATCACAAGCGAAGAACTTGACCTGGCTTTTAAGCTGACTTCTCTATCAGAAATGGTATTTGCTTATTTCCAACAAAGAACCAGAATGAATTTGTCACTCTCCCTATCCTGAGGACCAAACTGTCAGGATTTGGGGGATCTTTGGGTTTATTTTTGTATTAGGTTTATTGTTTCTTCAGTTCTGTTATTTGGTTTTTGTGTTTAGTTTTGTTATTTGGTGTTTTGCTCCCTGTGCCCTTTGTGTTCCCTGTAATCATTCACCTTTCCTCTGCTCGGTACCTGTCAGCTTGCCTCAACCACCCACACCTGTCCCTTGTTCCTAATCAATCACCTGTGTCCACTTTCAAATCATCCTCACCTTTTAAAACCTGTTCATCGCCTTCATTTTTACTCTCATGTGTTGTCCGGTTTTCCTTGTGTCTCGACCCTCGTGTTCTTTGCAATGTTGGATTTTGTTAGTGTTAGTTGCTGCCACGTCAGCCTTTTGTTATTAAATTAGTTTTACTTTGAGTTCTTCCGTGTCTGCCTGCATTTTGGGTCTCAACCAGCCACTAACCGTGTCACAGACATCTTCATACGGTGGTTTTAGAGCTCATTTTTACTTATGAGATGAACTACTCAAGCCTTTGTAGAAGTCTTGTGCAACCCAGCATGAAATGGTCAAGATTGCGAGGCCATCCTTGTGTCTTGGGTTGTCAAGTACTTCACTTGGTTATGAGTCTCCTGAAGTAGACTGTCACAGATTTCACAAGTGTGTCCCTAGCCAGTGCAGTCTGGAGCGCAAAGATTTTGCAGCTTGTTGAAGAGTTTCATTGACTAAAGTATTTTAATAACTGTATATAAAACATTTGATCCTCTCGGGACAAAAAGCTTAAAGAAACGTTGTTCCTACCTTTTTTAATATAAAGCCATGTACAGACATGTACAGTAGGTTTACTTTAGAAGTAACTCCATGAGATAACCTTTGACTGTCTTCATTTTAGTAATTTTTTAAATGAGGCATAAAATCAGGTCTGGCAAGCTTCACCCAGCAAGTTTAAAGGATCCTTCCCCAAAGTGTAAGTACACAGTAGTTTGAAAGTGGAAATACCAAGTTAATTTCTTATTCTTGCAGCAGAATAAGAGCCTGTGGTGAGATACTGTAGATGGAAGGCATGACCTGAAGAAAATATGAGAAAAGAAGACTGGAGTAAATTGCTTCAAACGTTGCGGTTGATATTTAAATTATCTTAGCCAGTGTGTTGTTTGCCACATAAAAAATGATGATTGCCCACTCTCTCCTCCTCTGACACCATCCATGACATATGGATTAAGGAAATCAGAGCAAAACTGTAGGGAAATGTTTAACATTTAACAACCAGGAAACCAGCTATTAATTTTTGGAAGAAGAAATGTGATATTACCCAAAGGTGACTGCTTAAGAGGGAGATGACGTTTGAGTGATGATATCTGAGGTCCACAAAGTCTCTAACTGTGCCTGTTAATACAGTGGAAGATGAAGAACAGAGACTGTAGACCAGACATGCCAGACATTAGCATGCTTCTGTAAATCAATCATGTGCCTGTTGTTATTTGGGCCTTATTTTTTAAATCCTTTAAATGAAACTTTATCACTTGTACCTTCAGAACAGATTAACCTTTGGAGTAAACACAATTCAAGATGGCTGGCACAGCTAATTGACTTTACCAAACACAAATATGGCTGTAGGTCAGTCAATATTACAGATATTGAACTAAAATTTGGTAACAGAGTAGCAGAGATATACTCCGTATGCTAACAGATTGCATGAGATCTTTGTTTAAAACTTTGGTATTGACATGCAAAGGGGCAGGCACTATGCAGTCCTTTAAGGAATGTTTGTTTCATTTTTAATTAGGTTTGATTTCTTTAAAATTTGAATATAATATAAAACACCTAAATACAATGTAGTATTTGCCTCCTTTTGTCTCTGCCTTTGTCACAGACTGAGTCTTGTTCATGCTGACATATTTAGGGTGCAAAGTACCATCAGACTGCCAAGTTGCACAGTTTACCTGTTTCATTAGCAGTGTGTGTATGATTGGTAAATAGACTGCCCATACACTATTTTTTATACTGTTTACCATGGTGGACGGTGTGTTCTGTGAGACTTTATGACTGTATTAGTATTATTCTTGACCTGAAACTTACTGTCTTTGAATATAGTCTTTTAAAGATTGTTTTGTCGATGACAAAACTGAACAAAACTGCCTCATGCAGTAGGGTTTTTCGAGTATGCTACTAGCGTGGCTCCAGGACTGTCAGGATTAGTTGACCTGTCATACCGTTCCTGAGTAAACTCTCTGACCAACTACTGGAGGGACTGAATGATATCCAGAGGGCAAGTCCTGATGCTTTCTGGTGATCCTCTGACTTTTCATCTAACACCACCTGCAGGTAGGTTTCCACTTATCCCTCAAAAATATTTCATGATCTGCTGTATTCTATAGACTTGTATTACATGTACAGCACCCATGCGTTCAAGTTTCCCTCTAGCTGAAGTCTAAAACTTATCATTCAACAACTTTTTCCACATCAAACTTTTGTTTTCTCTATCCACATTTTTTCATTGTTTAAAAACCAATGATACTTTGCATCATTACGTGCTTTGCACTGATACTTAATATTAAACATTCTGTTAATGACTGTTATTCACACTGCACAAGCCTTTTATGTTCATCTTTTAAAAATGGTATTAGCATGCCTTCAAAAACATGCAAATGTGGGCTGCTCAGTCTATCCACTGACATTTTTTTTAATTCATATGCAAATCATCCTGATGATGTCAAGAATAAGATAAATAAATTAAACAGTGAACATTCAGAGATGATAAGAGGGTTTTTGGCAGAGTACAAAACACTTTTGGGAGTTTAATAATCTTATTGGCAAAGTTGTTGATCTTTGTGTCACACTGTAAAATCGAACATGTTTCAACCACAAATTACTTCAAAGTGAAAGGGCAATCTTAAAAATTGAAGTTAAGTGAACAAACATACTGTAATTTGTTCTACTAACGTCTCCTTTTGATTACATCTACTTTTGACTAATTGAATTCCTTTAGGGTTGTTTGAATTTGTTAATCTATTTCAGTTGAATAAAATGATAAGTTGTCTAAACTTTGCTTTAGTTAAATTGATCTGATTAAACTGCTTAGTGTAGTTTGAATAAATTAAAACATTGCATTGAACTTAAAAGTCCATTTCAATATAACTAATGTGATTTTTTTTTTGTAAAAAATTTATCTTGGAAAAACTGAGCACTTTGTGGTGGTGCAAAATCCTCTTGTTACTCCAAAATTCACTAACTGTTGTTTAATTGGAAGGAATCCTTTTGTCTCTGAAAATCATGAATGTAAAAATTGTCTCAAACCCAGTAAAAAAAAAATGACATGAAGAATGGCCTTAGTGTGGACAGGGGGGACAGAGCTTAAAAATGGTGATGACAAACATTTTCATCCACCCACCAAGTTGACTGACCTCCAAAGTTATTATGACAAATAATTCTAATTTAGTTAGGCAAAAATGGGATGTTCACAGTTTTCAATAGTTAACAGTTTTTAATTTCCTTTTATCTCAACAGCTTCACCATTAGTTTTTCAAACAGAAGTTATATAATAAACTAAAAAAATAAATAAAATCAGGCAAAACCCCATTTTACAGTGCACTTGGCTTCTGCTGTAAACAATGACCATGCATACATATCTATGCATTTTCTTTGAAACAAAAAGGATGTTTTGTAATTGACTTTTCAATCACATCCAATGCACAGTCTACTTCTACTTCTCAGTATTACAGTCGAGTGGTAGCTTGTTAACTAGTCCATGACCCATTATTTTCTCAGCAGGTGTGAGTGCAACTCTGAAATACTAATGTTCATAAAAGCAAATTTTACCCAGCGTTGTTTGAAATGTCAGACCACGTGTCTTTTTTATGTGTTTTGAATTAGCTAGCTGCATAATTTCAGCTTTCTTTATTGGCCTGCCGACACCACTGCAGATCAGTTCAGTTAAACGGCTTTGGCAACTCACAAGGGCTTCTGAGCAAATAAAAAAGCAATAACATTTAAATGAGCATGTCGTGGTGACACATTAACAGCAGTCAAATTATTATTAACTTGACCCTGAAATCTGAAAATGATTCATGTATATCTTTCCGTGGAGATAACAGACTGTATAACTAGTATCTGATGAAAACCACCTACTCCTCACACCCCAAACAGTAAGCTCCCATTCACTCAGACTGACTGAAATATTATGTGAATAGAGTCTGGTGACTTCATTTGTCTCTGCTTCTCTCTTTCTGCCATGTCTCGATGTCTCATTGTCTGCATGTTCTGTGGCCATTGATCTCTATGAAGCGGTAATTACGTTATCAGAGCATGAGCCGTATTCTTCACGATTCTGAACACAGGAAATGAGGATGTGAGGCTGATCGTGTTTGCTGCAAACTCATGTGACTGTTGGCCTAAGCCTCAAGTTTATTTGCCGAGAAAACAGCAATGAATTACTGTATGACTGAAAATAAAAGCCTCTTGTGTTTTATTTTATGACTGTTCTCTCAAAGGGGACAGCAATAGCTTTCTAATACTTTTAATAAAAATTTAAGACAGTCAGTAATTGTTATCCTTTGTATTATCAGGTCCAAAGGAAAATAAATCAAAGGACTAAAATCTTCACTTTCATCAAACACAATTCTTTGCAGGGGCAAAGTGGAAATTAAGCTTTGAGGGTGAGAGAATTTTTCAAGCGCCTGTGAGGGAGTGTTATTTAAGTCGCAGATCTGGAAAAGGAGCCAAGGATAATATTACATCATTTTAAGCTGTTCAAACTTCATATAGAAACCCTCATAGAACATGTAACACATTTTCCGCCTGGTGCAATAGGTTTGCAATAACACTGTAGCCTCTATTGTTCTAAATTAGAAGAAGTACAGAAGCACCAACAGAATTCCAAGTTTTTGCCACTATGAATAAAATCTTGAGCTTTTATTCATAGAAAAAGGACTTAAAACCATAATAGATGTTAAAATATGCAATTTTTCAGTGTTTTGGGTTTGAATTTTTATGCTTCTAACACAATTTCTACATAATGAAGTGATTGGGGGTAATTTCACTAAAACTCTTCACAGTTTTTGTAAAAATTGTGTTAGAAAACACCAAATATTCCTTGTCTTTTTACAACTAAATTCGTTGATGAGTTACAGAAATTTAGTTAGAGTTCAGAATATCTCAGCACAGCTCATTTGCAGTTGATCTTAGCTGCAACTTTTGCTTTAACGCTCTCCACCATTGGATTTCCTCCAAAAATGACTCTACTTCTGTCGATTTGTCCTTACAGCTTTTAGTTGTTTCTTTTCAGAAGAAGAATTTAAGCTTTTCTCTTTGAACACTGTGTCTCTGATTCCATTGTTCGCTCTCTGACTCCGTTTACATCCAGGGATTATTTTACTGACTCAATATCCATTGTGCTACAAGACTGTCCAAAGTGTACTCATTGATGTTCAAATGTAAATGAACAACTTGTAATTGTTGGCAACAAAACCTGATTCTGCTGATTCTGCTCATTTATTACAAATTATGTGGCAGACTTTTGGTAGTGAATTATGTGTATTTAGTAGGATTTTTTTTTTTTCAGATGATACACATATAAAAAATTCGAATTAAAATTATTTTTAAAAATGTGTAATTTGACACTTATAATGGTTTTAATAAAAAGTCAATCAGAGTTTTGTAGCTGAGTGAATTGTGCTTCATTAAAGTTAGGCCAGCATTATTTTCACTTTCAGTAAGACTGAAACACTACTGTTGTGCTGAACAATACAACTGGGTTGTTGGGTTCTATACAACTTTCAGTGCTAATCCTAAATCCAAAAAAGGTTAAAAACAAAGAGTTTAAAAGTCCTGCTGAGTTCACACATTATACAGGTTATCACCGGCAAAGTTTAACACTAGAACAAACAGTTCTATAGGGAGATAATGCTAATCAAGATCTGTCACTTAAAGTATTAGCATACACTTTAAAACTCTCTAATACTACCAAAAGTCTCTCACACATACTACTGAAGTCTCTCACACATACTACTGAAGTCTCTCACACATACTACTGAAGTCTCTCACACATACTACCAAAGTTTTTCACATATACAGTACTACCAAGGTTTTTCATGTACACTGTGAAAGTCTATTTTACATGTAGTAATACAACTAAGACTGGCTTCTATGGTAAGTGTGAAATATTGATAGTACTTGTGTAAGTGTAGTATAAGTATGAGAGACTTTGAATACATGTGAAAGACTTTGATACTATATATGTAAGCATATGATAAGAATTGTGAGAAACTTTGATACTTTATAGCAATGGTTTTTAACATTTTCTTCTTTTCTTGTGCTTTTTTTTTCTGGCAGTCTCCAGCCCCCGCCCCCTTCTTCTTGCACTGAAAGAAAAGTTGCACTGCAGAGATGAAATGTCAGGATGTTTTGTAGCTGCTGGTTACAAGCTTTTGTTTTTATAGTAATGAAACAATGTAGAAGCTCTGTGTGTGTGAGTCTTCATGATTCCAGCACATACTTAGTGCTGAAAATAATCCGAAACAGCACTTTGCGCCTTGATCTGTGGCGTGGTTGAAGGCTCGCGTCTCCATAGCTTCTCAGCATTTGACTCCTCTGTGATTTTTGTCCTTTCGGCTGTTTTGTTGTTCAGCTGTCAGAGCAAAGAGCAAATTCTATCAGCAGGAGTAAATTCAGACCTTCTCCCCGGCCTGAAACCCGTGAGCCAGAATAATGGAATGATTTTCCCCAATTTCGCTGTGTTCACAAGCCAACCAATTAGAGGTAACACACAGGAGAGAGCAGAGAGGTGGACATTATAAAGGACAAAAGAATAATGGCGCTATGTCAAGTTATAACGTGTAGAGAAGAAAGGAAAATAAAACTGCAGCAGAGTAAGATGTATGTGAAACCCTTTATGTTTGCTTGCGTGTAAATGGTTTCAGTTTTTAGTGTGAATTAAAATTTTTAATCAGTGCTCCTTTCATTTTCTATTGATGCTGAGCTCTTTTTCAGAGCTGCATGAAAAAGAATACAAATGAGATCTCATCTCAGGTTTTGGAGCTATGACTCAGTGAAACGCCAAGATTAGTTTATGGCAGATATATTATTGCGTGTGCTCTACGTGTAATGATAAATAAGAACGTTAACTAAAGAAGTGCTAAAGATCCCTTTGAATTATGCAGGTAATGATTCTTTTACATATTTTATCCATCAGTGAGCATCTACAAACTTCTATAAATGAATGAAAACAGCTTTTCTTTTTTTTTTTTACGTTAGAAAAGAAATGATGCATTTAGGTTCAATCAGTGTTGGAAAAATCCCAGCTGTAATGCAACGAACAGGTGATTATTTTGGTTATTTTCTCCACGTTGCTTCAGCCTCATCCTTTGTGACCGGCACCTTGCCACCAGGCAGATGTCCATCAACATCCTGTCATTGTTTTTTTCCTGAAGGAAAGCAGAGATTTTTTTTCATGATATGTGTAAGTCCTTTCCATGATACAGTTACAAACAAAAAACTCAAGGGCTTTATTCTCTGCATCCAGTTTTAGGTCAATAAGAATTAGAAAGTGACAGGATAATGTTTGGTGGGGTTTTCTGCTGATCTCTTGAATGTGTAACTGAAGTCACAGGTATGTTTAGGGTTAAATCCTGAGTTGTCCATCAGTTTTCCTTACCAGCGCTGTCATAAATGTCTTCACTGAGCAGCAAGGTTTTAGATGAGGCTATAACAGTGGCACCACTTTTCAATTTCTGTCCCTTAAACCTCCTTGGACTTTTAAAAGGACAGTGCATCAAAATCACTTTCACATCAGTTATAATAGATGACAATAACAAAAATCACAAACGTGTTTTTTTGTTTTGTTTTGTTTTTGTGTTGTTCTTTTAATCTCTTCCTGTAAAATGCAACATTTAAAATCTTGAGCTTTAGTTGTTCTCCAGCTCTAGGAGTATTTTTGACACTTTTGTGTTTTCAAACCTGCCTTCAAATTTACACAGAAACGTCTGTTTTCAGACACTGAAAGGGCTGATTATGTGGATTCTTAGAACATATATGCGGCACTGACATCTCTTTGAGAAATCCTGTCACTCCCTCCTTTGTTTCATACGTATTTTTTCTGTCACCACTTACAACACAGTGAGCCATCAGAAACCTTTGGCTCTCGTGGAGAGAGAAAAAAAAGAGCTGCTCTGATGGCTGAAAAGAAGTCCACTTATCTTCTTCACCTGTACTCGTATTGCTATCTGCTCTTTTTTTTCTAACTGTCTGTATCTGGCGCTGTGATTTAAGACATGTGACAAATGAGTAGAATACGTCTGAAGTGATTTATACTGCACTGACTTGAAAATGAAGGCAGGAGCTGTGTCTCATGCACTCAACTTATTTTTTGTGCTTTGACAGATGACACGTTTCTGCAACCAATTATAGTAACCAGTGTAGGGGGGGGGGGGAAACAGGGTCATGTGTTCATACCAAAATGGCTTTTAGACATTACTTCCAGACAAAAACACTTTGCTCTTGCAAAGACACAGAGTCCCTGCTATCTCTCAGTGAATTACTAATTGCCTCTAATGAGACAGTCTTGATTAAGGTGCAGCTTCTGATTTACGAGGAAGCCAACAGTGATGATGACTGTCATTCAGATTGTTCCTTTTAGTATTCATGTCTTCTTCATGTGTGCTGTCACAGGATGTCAGCTGTTTGTCTGCTCGCTTCTCTTTGATGAACTGATGCGTGGAGTCGTCTGCTGCTAGGTGACCTCAAAGAATTCGATGATTTATTTATCTATTTTTGCCACTTCTTAAATCTTTAACTTTAATTTAGTCTGAATCATGATGGCTGATGTTGAAAAAGGGGTGTCACACTTTTGACCTTTCTGTTATACCAGTGGTTTACTAAGCCTCAGGTTCTGACCCACAAAACAGCAGCAGCAGAGACTTTGAGGCCCCAACTCCTGCTGGTTAAAAGGTACAAACATTGCTGATTGAAGGCCTAGCATTTTTTGATGGAATGCATATCACCCCACCCTCCTTTCATGACAGAGTTTGAAACTAAGATTATGTTGAGAAGGGGATGGAATTGTAGCCATTTTGGTCAAACTTTTTAAATGACTCGCAATGACGCGATCTCATGTGATCTGTAAGTGCTTAAAGTATGCTTAAAGTAATTGTATATCAATATTTGTAAAACCGTCTGAGTTACAGCCAGTTGTGTGTTTTCTAATGTTGACGGGTGATAATAAGCCAAAAAACAAGGATGCAATAACAGCAAAAACAGCTCAAACAACTATTAAACTAGGTTTTTATTTCCGCCATTTACAACTGCTGTTTTTAATATTTTATAACAGGCATGGCAAAAAAAAAAAAGTGCTGTTAGCAGTCACTTTTGAATTTTATTTGATTCCTGGAAATCATGTCATGACCCCACCTTTGGGAAACACTGTGTTAATCAACAACAAATGAGAGAAGGCAGACAACATATTTCTTCACACGGGAACGTTCATCCACAAGACAAGTTTACTTCCAGTTTGTGTAATATGCTGCTCGTGACGTGACACATTGTTTTAATTTACAGAATTGTGACAAGATTTGAAAAATGCTTTTAATTTTCAGCCAGTTCTTCTGTACTTAAGTCTTCCTTTAAAACTTGCCGTGTTGTTCTGCACAGAAGTCTGAGAGAGAGAGAGAGAGAGGTGCAGCTTTTCATGTCTCCATCAACAGGAAACGTATGAAACTTCTATTCTTTTGGAGCAGCCTGGTGTGTATGTGCATAAATTAGATTCCTGTGCCTGAAAGGATTTCTGGTTGTTGATCAATGTTATTTCATGAGGTGAGTAAAGCTGGGATTTCTCATGTTTATACTGACCACTTTCTATTTACACATGAGCTAGACTCTTCTTTTCATTTCATAGCAATTTTCTCTCCCCGTACATCATTTGAGGTATTTGTTGTTTTATTGACCTGAAAGGCCAAATTGTTTTCTGCTATTCTGAAACACGTAGCTTTCTGACATAAATCCACAGTTCTGTGAATTTTCTCTTTGTGTTGACTTTAAAAATCATATCTTTTACAACAGGAAACTGAGAAGCGTGGCAGGGAAAATTAGGAAAAATTGGAATAAAATGTGACAATGGCGCCCTCTGGTGCCAACAATCGGCACTGTCCCAAAATTATTATAACTACTTATTTGTTTAGCCACTGGAGGCAACACTTAGCAACAATTTTTTTTTCTTGTAAATTTATCACAATTTTCTACATCAATGATGTTTTGTTTTAGTTTATTATTATTATTATTGTTGTTGTTTAAATGCAGGTCTGGGTTGGTTACACTGTCTCTGATAAAAACATCTTTTAATTTCCATTTACTTTGAGACCTCTTTTTAGGTTCCAGCAAGTATAAATTTTGACGTTGTCCTCATTCAGCTCATAAGCACCATTTGTGCATGAAGGTTTTGATATTGCAGACCAGCAGAAATAAAGAAGTCTAAAACGTCTTCCGTTGTTTGTAAAAATCAGCTGGAGTTAAAACAAACCCCCACATCATTCTTGTATTAAAACAGCGCGTTGATGAGTAAAAAGGATTTTCTAAATCCAATAACAGCACCAGAGAGAAACGTGTCTGAACACAAAGCCAAGTACCTTAATAATTAGAGTTTAGAGCTGGAAAAAAAAGAAATCACCATACACATGGATGAGAAGTTTAAAAAATTATTTATAATATAATACAAGGATATTTTGTGCAAGACGTTGTTGGTGCATTGAAACCTGTACATTATGAACAAAGTACTTAAAATTCAAAAGCAACCTGAAAGCGGAGCATGGCTGCTGGGCCATGATCGTGTCAAATGGGTAACTATGAAAATACTAGATGTAATATACAAACTGTTTCACCAGTATACAATGGCTGTATAGGACCAGATTACATTATTTATATAAAGTGCAGAAGAAATAACCACTTACAGTAAAGGCCTGATGCGCTTGTGGCTGACCACCACCACATAAAGACATTGGTGGTTGGGTGGCTTTGCTTATTAACTCTTAGCTGTAGTTCAGTGGTAGGATAGAAACTGTACGGATTACCATTCTGTGCAATATACTAAATCTTACAAATATCGATATGAATAATAGTAAAAAAAGTTATCTAAAATTGCCTGTTTACTATCACAAATAGATCTTTCTGTCCAAAAAGCACAGCACCTCTCTTTGTTTTTCTACCACTGAAGTTTAAAAAAAAATGACCTGAAATGCATGAGAGGTTTTCACACTTTTTTTTTTCTCTCTCTCAAGGAAATAAGACATCTTTGACATTAAAGATATAAGAAAATATATGCACTGTTAGTGACTAGATTACATGTTTTGTATATGTTTTATAATTAATTCTGTTTTGTCACTATAATGTGTAAAAGTTACAAAAGCGAGTGAATTCAGCATCACAGTTGGATCTCAAGAATACAGGAGAGCAAAGAGGCATCAAGCGGTCCGTCAGATTCAGCACCTCTCCATGCTAAAAAAAAAAAAACACCAGCTGTTGTGGGTTCTGGTGGAGTTTTTTTTTTAAGTCTGCTGGGAACCCTATGAACAGAAAATAGCAGATGTAGGTTAAACCCAGTCAGTATGAAGTCTGGAAGAGGCCGTGAAAAGCTGCTAGACTGAAATATTTATTAGCTGCGGTGCTTACTGAGTTGGTTCGTTTACGTTTCCAGCAGTCAGGATTGAGTCTTTTCTGCTCCTCAGCCAAAGCCTTGGCCTCCATGGTATACATCCGCCTCTCTTCATTCTTCATCTTCTTCCACTTGTCACCCAGGATGACACTAATGGCTCTGGAGTGAAGGGATGGAAACTTTTACTTCCTATGATCACTTGTTGTTGTTTTGTTTCTTTTTAAGACAGCTTTTATACATTTTGCAACATCTGAAAGTAAAGCTCTGAAAAATATTTGTGATGCCAGTGTAAAAGCACTTTTTTACAAATACTCCTCTAATCTGAGTCATCAACACTCATTTTGTGTAACATCTACCTCTTCTACTGTTTGCTTCCTCTTTTTCTGCCATGACTTAATGTTACCAACTGTGTAACTCGAGGGGATTTAACTTGTATTATTTGGCCAAATGAATTTGATATAATGCCAATGTCAGTATTATTTATATAGCACCAAAGTGCTTTACAGTCAAACCAGACAACAAGCTAACAAAATAAAATATAAAAACTAATAAAAATAAGAATAAAAAGGACAATAAAATCCAGAAAAGAACAGGTAAAGTAGACTAGAAAAATTGCATTTTCTGCAAAAATGCAGTGTGAATACTGAGTAATGAATGATTTTGCTGAAATTCGCTGAAGGAACTAAAACTGAGTTGTTAAGAGTTAAAAAAAATGGAGAGCAGTAGATAAAATTTTCAAATCAGATGCTTGGTTAGTACTGTTGCCTCACAGCAAGAAGGTTGCAGGTTCACCTCCTGACCCTGAATGGAAAAGCCAGGTAAAAGAAAAAGGATTGATGGATGCTAAAACTAGCAAAACCGTAGCTAATACTGAAGCTATAATTAGCAGAGGTGTAGCTAAAATTAGCAAAACATATGGTTCAAGTAGCAAACTAAATATTTAAGCAAAATTTAGCAAAACTGATGCTAAAAATAGCGAAGCAGATGCTAAAGCTAAATTCAGCAAAACATAGTTAAAAATAGCAAAACTGTGGCTGAAAGCTAAAGGGAGCAGAATGGTAGCTAAAATAGGCAACACAGCAGGTAAAAGCTAAAAGACAAGGACAAAAATAGAACAAGAATGCTAAAGCAGCTTTCATAAAGAATGTTTTAAAGTAATTAAAGAGTTCTCAATTTATTTCTAAAGAGAATGTTATTTTACATAAAGTTAAATATTTTGAAAAGTATATAAGTTTCAAAAACACAAAAGTCATAGCCCATTTTTCATTTTGATATATGAATGGTTTAAATAACACAAAGT
>JAOXNZ010000012.1:10111043-10128459 GCA_028566095.1 Kryptolebias brasiliensis | reverse complement strand
AAGATTTGGAAAAAAATATATATAATAATGAATGACATCACTGTTTTTAACCGAGGAGTACATGTCTGTGTCACAAATTTTAAATATTTTTTTTGTGTTATTTTTTTTTTTTTAATGCTTCAGTTAACATCAAAACATTTGAGTTAAGTCTAAGAGTATGCACTGATTCAGAGTGCACTGATGGATATAAATGTAAACAGCAAGAACCTTTGAGGAAGCAGTGCCAGGCTGTGGAGGGCCAGGAATGAGACCACGCCATGTCCTCATCATCAGAAAACGACGAGGACATTGAGAAAACACCAGACTCTGATTCACTGCTGGCCTGTGGTGGATAATAAGTTAAAAAAAATCAGCCTGGGAATGAACAGTACAAGGTGTCTAGGAGGAAATAATCACTAAGCCTATGGGAATGAATGATTCTTAGGTTTCGGTGGTGGTGCTGAAGAGTGAAAAGTTACCCTGACACGCCTGCGCTCCCTGAGGTGGCCTCTGGAAGGATTGGGTGCACTGCTGGCTAACGGGGGCCGGGCATAGGAATGTAAACTGTTACTGCTGCCAAAGATGTGAACTGGAGATGATCTGAAAGTAACAATGTGATAAATATAATTTTACAATGTATGGTTGCAGTGGCAATACATTTGCCAAATAAGGACAGAATTGTCTTTGTGCATGCACATATTGGTAATATTGTTTATTTTAAAAGAGACAGACTGACCTTTACGCAACTTCAAGCAACATCACAGAAATGTGTTTTTTTATCAATTGGGGAAATTGTGTTTTTGCCCTTGTCTCTGTGTGTACACATTAGTCTGTACCATCAGCAAAATATTTTATGAACCACAGGACAGAATTTAATGAAACTCTCAAAAAGTAATCACGGGATGTGCATCTACAACTGATTAACTTTTGGAGTCAACCCAATTCAAGATGTCCGCCACAGCTAAATGACCTTAGGTAACACAAAAATGGCTATAACTCAGCTAATTTTACAGGTACTGAGCTCAAATTTGGTGTGGCAGTAGCTGAGCATCAGCCCCAATACAGCGATAATTGAACGATACAGCATTAACTGTTGGCGTCAACCCTGTCTGCCTGTTAGCAAAATATTTCACAAATCACTGGGCAGACTTTAATAAAACCTACGGAATATACATTTACAACTGTTTACCTTCAGGAGTTACCCCAATTCAAGATGGTCGCCACAGCTAATCGACCTGAGCCAACACCTAAATGGTTATAACAAATTTATAGTTTTTGACCTAATTTTGCTGTGATAGTAGCAGATAGTCACTCCCAACACATATTCTTAGCGCTAACACATGTTGCAAGATCTGACAATACCACGAGATCATGCATAGTGTCATTTACAACATTTGGCCTAAACGGCTATAACTCCGGCCTCAATATAAGACGTTTAGTGTTTAAAACTCTGGCATGAAAGCCAGCAGGCGTTATGCATTCTGCATAATGCTAGGCCTTTAATTTATATAATTCTAGGTCATATTGATCTAAGTGGTAGCTAAGAATACAATTACAGGGTACACTGTATTTCACAACAAATATTCTAAGATACGTTGCTAACTTGCCAGTCCGGCTTTGAGAATCCCCCTCAGGTGTAATGGTGAGTACTCATGTTTTTCTAACTGTCAATCCTTTCAACAGTGTATGTCACATACACAAATTTTGTTAGGTTTAGCTGATTTTTCTAGTCAGTGCATATTTGTACCAACCTCTTATGTGGGGCATCCTTCAGCAGAGGGCTCTGAGGACTGGTGGCGATGTTGGCTAACTCAGCGAGCCAGTTGGTGTTAGGCGAGCAGCTGAGCTCCTGGTGAGACACAGCTCCCACCTGAAACAGCCCCTGAGACCTCTGGTCCTCCTCCACCTCCTGCAGCTCGGGCATGTCATCTGAGAGGAGATTGTGGTATTAGTCACACTAAATTTAGAGGGGAAATTAAACTTGCTTGATTGTAAATAACATTTTTTTGTTGGTAGTTTGACATTTTACCATATTCCATGTGGCACCCTGGTGAGGAAGGCAAGTCCTCGTTACACTTGAGAGGATCAAATGACTCATCCATTCTCACAATGTTCTTTTATTTCCTCTTCTTTTGTAAAGACTCCTCAATGTGCAGCCTACTTTGCTTCCATTGTCAAACTTGGACTCATGAGCTGCATGCCAAAAAAAAAAAGAGAAATCATAACTTTCACACAGTAAAATTCCTGTGTATATGCTGTCAAAATGGTGTGCGGATTTCTGAGTTTTATTCTAAAACATTAACACAAGACAGATTAGATTTCAAAGGATGTGCTTATTTATTTATTTAACCATACACGATGCCGTCATTGCTAGCCATTCGTAGCATCAACATTATGGAAAATATAAGCAACCTTTAGGGAATCCTTTGTCTCTGAATCGACACAGTAAACCACTGTCTAGTCACGTGACCCGCTGCGTGGAGGCCTTGTTTATAAACTTAGACTTTGACGCATGCGCACCAGTGCTCATTCATTCATAACTGCGCAGCTAAAGTGATAAATAGGGGGAAAATAGGTCTTCATAAGAGTCACACAGGAACTTAAACTCACAAAAAAAAACTACAAGAACACGTATTATTTCCAAAGACAAGCTGAAGTATTTTATATTGAAAATAAATGCAGTTTTCTTTTTTTTTTACGAGGCACCATTTTAAAGAGCCGTTAAGGCGAAATGAATTAGCTCACAAAAAGAGGCAAAACGACGGTTGTTTCAGCGACACGGTTGGGTAAAGCTGAAGCTTCGCATTCATAACCGTGAATTCATTGAGAGCGTGCTGGTAGTAAAATGTTTTTAAAAGTGTCAACACGTCCGAAAGGACGAGCTGAAAGCCAAGGCCTACTTTGTCACTTCTTACAAGCAGCAGCTAAGCTTTCTGCTCAAACCCACAGCCTGTCGGGTTCAACACTGTAAACAAAAGAATGTCAACAAGTTGGGGCATGACGCAACCCCTCTGCTCCGTTCAAAATGAATGACACGAAAACCTCCGAGACCCTTTAAACACCATTTTCGCGTCAAGCACGGTCAATTTCGCAAATTAAAGAACTTGTTTTATCACACAAAAGTGCCCTCTGGTGGGTCTCTTATCATCAAAACAACGAGCGTCACAGCGAAAGAAAAAAAAAAAAACACTGTCGTTCTCGACCTATCATCTGGTGTCAAATAAAACCATGACAACCTCACTAAAACATCAGAACGGAAGTGCGAAGACCCGAGTGGCACAAAAATCGTGACAAAAATGAGTTTGGACCATTTATTTCTTCGAAAATAAGTACTCAACTTCCCACTTACCACAGCTATCGCCATCAACAAACTCTGAGGGATTCACTCGAGGGGTGGGACCGAATGCTTCCAGAGAACGCCTCCTATTGGTTCACAAGAACGTCGATCACAAAAATATGGACATTCTATTGGCTAATGAATTTAGGCAACTTAAAGGAGGCGGGGCATGGTTTGTTGTTCTTGTTATGATTGGCTGAAAGTGTGTGCCTGTCACTAGCCAGTAACAGCTGATTGGCAATAACGTGAACAATACATGGTTATTTTTTCCCTGCAATGTTGCGACTACAGCAAGAAACAAGTTGCTACATTAGATTATTTTTCTCCGTTGTAATGAAACCTTACAATAGCTACATGATCTAGCAATCAAATGAATGACTGAATTGTGAATAACCTAATGCTAAACGAGCTACCACTGAGGAAAATCTTGCAAGGACATGCAGTACCTTCAATGACGAATAATCATGCCACAAAGAATTATAAAATGTTCTTTATTGACATGAAAAGTGAAACCATTTTCTTCTAGACACAGTTGTGGTTTTGCCATCAAATCTCAAAATTGCTACCATAACATGATAGTGGGAAATCAGCATTTTTAAATGTAAGAACAAATTTGCAGACAGAATACAGACAACTTTCCGTTACATAAACAAAAGAAGAAGAAGAATCATGTTAGATTCCATTTCAGCAGAGATTTGTATGTTTGGGCAGAGGTAGACAGCAATAATGAATGTCTGAATAATGTTTATTTCACTTACACAAAAAGAGCTATTTTACAGTAAAACAGTAAAATCAATTCTCTCGAGACATTGCCTTTAATGACTGTGGCTTAGAAGGGGACTTTTTTTAAGGTGGAACAGTAAATAGTTTTAAAATTGTACAGTAATGTGTTTTATAATCCTTAAAAAACTATCGGCCATCTCTCTGAAGTTTGCTTGCTGTAAAAGCAAAAGGCAAAACGCCTCAAACACTGACCAACAATAAACTTCTGTGTGTATGATCACATGATGATAAACAGACATGTATTTTTGTATAACTACATTCTGCTGTAATCACAATGCCAAAGATGTACTGCGAGGATAGTTAATCTGTTTTTTTGTCACGTTGGGGCTCATGTTCTGCTGCACCTCCTATTGTAACGGGAGAATGTGGCAAGTTTGCTCCCAATTATCCCAATTAGGAATTGGCTTTGGCACCTGGTTTGTAACACAGAAGGTTTAGAAATTTACAAACAATGTTATACTGCTCGTGTCGCTGTAACGTTTTGAATAAGAGTGAAAGTTGAAAGTGTTCAGTTTTACGAACAAATAAAGCACTTGACACTGACGAGTAAAATGTGCACATTTTTCAGGCGAAAGTCATGAGAAACGGAGTTAAACAAGCTGTAAGCAGCTAAGATTTGGCTCACTGCGGATGTGACGGTCGGTTGCGAACTCTTCAGGCAGTGTATCACATTGTGTTACCTGACACTCAAATGTAGTGTGGTGGCTATTTACATTTATGTTGTTTTTCTTTTTCTTTTACAAAAGCTGTTTTAAGTAGTGATGTGGAAAACATCCACATAAGCATCTTTTCTTTCTTTTTTTTTTCTTTTTTTTTTTGTCTGTCAACTCCACTGTAGTCCATTGCAGTCACCTCATGCACTTTGTTGCTCGATCTCAGGACTATTTCCAAACAAGGTCACCAGCTGCTCCTCATAGTTAGCGATGTTTCTCTTCATGATGTCCATGCATGGGCCGAGCAGTCTCTCAAAGGCTTTAACATCCATGACTGACAATGAAAGAAAAAAGAGAAGCAGACAAGATGCCATCAGAATCGGGTAAAGTAATAAATCTGGAAAATGCTCATTCTGATTTGAGGTTAAAACAAACTACAAGCACTGAAACGTTTTAGCATTTACCAAACCTACATTAAAGGCCCTTTAAAGAAATGCATATCGCCCTTTCATGCCAGAGTTTGAAATTAAGATCATCTTACGCTGATAAATGACAGTGTTAAAGCTGTTTAGGTCAAACCTTGAAAATAATTTTAAGCGTGAGGCAATATCGCAAGAATTCACGCGATCTGTTAGCACTCAGCACCTGTGTTGTGAACAACTCTCAGCTACTACCACATCAAATTTTAGCTCAACATATGTAAAACTGACTGAGTTATAGCCATTTTTGTGTTTGCTAAGGTTAATTAGCTGTGGCTGCCATCTTGAATAGGGTTGACTCCAAAAGCTAATCAGTTGTAGATATGCATTCAATGACTATTTTCTGAGTGTTTTATTGAATTCATCTAATGGTTAATGAGATATTCTGATCACACTACAAAAATACACACACAAAAACAGTGTAACAGCGGGTTGATAAGCAGCTTTAAAAAAAAAACAGAACTTGCTCTAACGTTAGCATATAAATCAGCTGTCAGTTGATCCACTGATTTACATACTGGAATTTCTTTTAACAAGTTCAAAGCTGCTTAGTCTGAAAGTGATTCCAGGACATTTTGCGACGGCTGGTCCAGTGGTTGATGACCAGATGTCAAAAATAGATTTGTGAAAACACAGAGGGAAAGTCAGAAGTTTTAGAAGCAAAGATGCAGATAAATAGAGACATTAAAACAAAAAATGTGTTGATTATGTTTCACTATTTTACTACCTTATATGTCAATTCTTGTCATTTCAACTCAGTGTAATTTTCTTATTGTATGTTAATGTAAAGCTCTTTTATATAATTACACTTCTATCACTTGCCTATTTTTACTTATTAGTGTAGCACCTCACATTTTGTGGACTGAGTACATTTAGGGCTTAAGACCTAAACTTTTATGTAACGGATTTTCAAAAATACTTTTAATAGAGAGGAGGGGGAGTAAACAGTATAAGTAAAACAGTAATTAGGAGTAACTGCTTCCACACACTCCCACTCCCACCCCCTCACCCTCTAAACACAGAACTGTACAAAATGTACCCAAGCATTTGACACTCCCCACAGCATAGGCGGATGCAGCTCTGGGCTTGTTTGTGACAAGAGCCAACTCTCCAAAATACTGGCCCCTCGTGCACGTGGCGATATCCACCTCCTCTTCCTCCTGGTCTTTTTTTGTCTGACATGAACGAAACTCACACAATTAGACACTGTGCAGTAGAGTCTATACACAGGGAACTAAATTTAAGTTGATATATCAAAAGATTGTCTCCTCTATGATTAAAAACAAAAAGAGCAAAAATACCCGGCTTCTCTTCATGGTGATTCTAACTTGGCCACTCTCAACGATGTAGAAGCAGTCTGCTAAATCACCCTGTTGGACAAAGCGATACGTGTAAATGTAAATTATGTCTTATGCCTTATGTAAAAGCAGAAAACTTTACACATGCTAAGAAGTCTATAATAGTTCAGAGACTATTTACCTGAGCAATAATCTGCTGTGAATCACCATACACCCTGGTGGTTAGCACGTCTACCACCTTCATTCTCTCTGACACCTGTGAACAAAGCAAAATTTGGTTGATGATAGTTTTACTCTAGTTTTACTCTAAAATTTCTGATGCATTTTGTTACGACCTGGGCACAAAGTTCATTTTTTTTTTACCTCTAAGGATGTAAGCAGTGGTAGGGTTTCAATAAAGGCTTCATACATCTTCCTCTTCTTGGCATTGTTCTTCACTATAATCCTCCTGAATGTCAGACGATCCTAAAACACAGGTTTAAATGAAAGAAAACAATGGATTTTTAAGAAAAAGTGTTTTTACTGTCCACACACCCATGAACCTTATGCTGAGAAAAGATTTTAATGAATTTAAGTGAAATGCCTTCTCCTTTTTGCTACTATAAAAATTATATGTTTCCAATGAATCATCTTAAAGCAGTAGTTCAGACCTTATGAAGTGTGGCTCAGTGGAAAAGTTATGAACAATAAATATTTTACCTGTTGTAGATAGCTATTTGAACAAAGTCAATTTAGAGAAACAGAGTTTAATTCTGACTGGACTGACAAACGAAAAGCTAGTTTAAGCAGGGCAACAACCTGTTGTTGTTGTTCTTTCAGCTGCTCCCTTCTCCAGGGTCACCACAGCAAGCAAACTTGCATTTAAGATTTAGCAATTGTTTTATGCTGGATGCCCTTCCTGTCGCAACCTGGGCTCCAACCAGCAGCCTCAGGATTATAAAACTGCAACACTGAACAACAACCAAAGTGGATAAAACAACTTCAATCTGAAAAACTCAATAGTGATTTATATGAACACTTTTTTATATAAACCATTAAATCACTGTCAATTTTGCATTACAGTTATTTACATAGAATTCTTGGGTTACATGCAAACACAAATAGCCACCACTAGCAGCTAGCTGTAACACCTCCAGTACAGTCTGAGGCACTTCCAGCAGGAATATTATAATATTCATGTTGTAATGATCAGCAGTGTAAGGGTTTACTATATATATTCACATGAATGGCTATGAATCTTTGGACATTGAAGTTGTTTTAAGATGGCAGAAATTCACTTTGGTTTTCGCCCTGCTCGGAGTAGCCATTAGCTCATCAGTGTGGTCAGAAGTAAACGTAATTTCTACAAACTGAAGTTGTTCAAAGAGCTATCTACAACAGGTAAGATTAATTTTTTTTCCCCACAGAATTTCACTTCAAAAGACTATCTATTTGAACTTGGAGGCACATAAACAATAGTGTGGACATAACAATAATGGGGGGGAAATAAATTCCAGTATAAAAGTAAAGGACAACATTTCCCTGATTCTGCACTTTCCCTACAATTCCAGACTGCTCTGATGCCTATTAGCTAAATACCCGATGTCATATAAAACTGCTTTATGCAGTAGGTGTCACTGTAAGCTGAATTTTCAGTTAGCAAAAAGACTGACAAAAAGGCACCTCAGCATTTGTCATATTGCTTTATTCCATTGACAAAATGTAAATAACTTCAAATATTTAATCATGTTAGAAGTATGTTGTATATTACCCACAAAAGGACAAGATGAAGAAGATTCAGCTGCAGAAACTATACTGTAGGAAGAGAAAGTAGCTGCAGAGGGCGCCCTCCAGCAAGGAAAATCATTTCCCTTGCTGGAGGGCTGCAGAGGGCGCCCTCCAGCAAGGAAAATCATGTCCCTTGAAGCGATCCAACCCTGTGTTTAGTTCTTCTGTATGTGAGACCCCAGTTAAAGCTCCTCCGAAACCTTCTGTTAGCTCTTTGGCACATTGTTCAAGCCCTAATCTGATGCACGTTAAATATGGACCCCTGCTTGTTCACAGATTCAACTGCACATGTTGAGTGGTGGGAAAACATCATCAGTGTGAGCAGCTTCTCACAGATGACATAACAGAGCTCTTACCCACTTTTTAAGGACATGAACTTTGAAGGGTCATGAATAATTAAACCAATTCAGCACGCACACTGTGGTTGTCTTGTTTATAGTTTCTTTTGTATGTTATTTTAGCATTTCAGGTATCAAAACCTTCAGCTCGTTCAGGAGTGTACAGCTATGAGATTTAGTTTTTGTAACTTTTACATTTTTTGAAATATGAAACTTTATTTACAATTTATTTCATTGAAATGCACTGAGATTTCTTCAGGTCCCTCAAAAACTTTGTGCTCTTTAAAATCTACTTCAGCATACTCTTAGACTTATGTCTCTGTATGTCTCCTTTTTATCTTTTTGTGTCTCCTTATGCCCCCTTTTTGTCATTTTGTCTCCTATGCATGCCAGTTGTCTTTTTATGTCTTCTTATTCATTCTTTCAGTGTCCTTATACGTCCTTTTTGTTTTTCTATGCATTCCATTTGTCTTTTTATGTCTCCTTATGCACGCTTTTAGTGTCCTTTTTTGTCCTTTTAGTCCCCTTGTGCAAATTTCAGCAAAGTGATCCATCAGTCACACTGTATTTTCGCAGAAAATGCTATTTATTTTCAAGTTAGCATTAAAATGCATGTAAAGTCATTTATATCTTTTTGATTTTCTTGCATCCACTGGGTTTTATTTATATTGTTGCCAAAACTGGACACTGCACTTGCCTCTCTTGCACCAGGTCGCATTGCAGCTCCAAAGAACCTGGGTGTTTATTTAAATTGTGCCGACTGGCTGACTGCACGGTGTGTTATTCAACCTGAGCCGGGAGCCAGCTGTGCTCCTGCAGAAGTATGTGCTGGTTTACTCACCAGGCACCAAAGGGCTCCAGGCGAGGTTGCAATTATCGTGGCTGCTCTCGGGGTGTTGTACATCAGAGCCAATTCTCCAAAGCTGCCCTTGTTGTCATAGCGGCCAACCAGCCTCTCCACACCGTCAATCTTCACGAAAATGTTGAACGTCCCACTAAAGAAAAATACAGTCGAAGGATTAGAAGCTACATTTTTGCATTTATTAAAATATTTTTGTCTCCAAGAAAACCCTGATGTGTATTTGTAATTTAAGAAACACTCGGATTTAAAACATTTTGAATGAGCACCTTTGAATTACGTAAAAGTTATCCCCATCATCATCCTGATCAATGATGTGCTCTCCTTCTGTGCAGAGTTTTTCAAACATGGCATCCAGAACCTGAGACATCTCTTCCTGTGAGGGTGAGAAGCATAATTCCTTAAATTTTGAGGGTTTCAACAAGTTTGCAGAATGAAAGCGTGTTTCATTTTTACTTTAAAACATGACAATTTTCTCTGAATCGTGCTGTCGTCAAATCATCCTTTCTGCAGTCTGATAGATGGCCTTGTGCAAAATAATAAATCCACTCACTGGATCCAAGTTCTTGAACAGAATAATGTCCCTGCATGCTTCCTGTAGTCGCTGTCTCTGCTCGTCAGTTTTGGGATAGGTGACCTGTGAGACAAGACACACGTCTACAGATGAGCAAATTGTGGGAGGAAAAGCATGTTGATCAGTAATAAGTAAAATGACTGCTTTATGGGATGTCTTACCCTTGGCTCTTTATCGTCATCATCTTCATCAGGATTGAACGCCTCAGCACACACTTCATTAGAAAGAGATCAACAAAGGACTGCATTTTTATTATGATTTTTTTTTAGTATTAATAATAACTGAAAGCACTTTTGCATTACCAGCCACAATCATTTGTATCTATAAAGCAGTTCCCAGTGTTTACAGGAGTTTTTTTCCCTCTCTTTTACAAACCTAAAGTCAACACTTAAGGGAGTTACTCTCTTTCATGGCCTAAAAGAACTTCCTTGATATCCAGTCATTTTATACATGACAGCATTACCATAAAACAGTCTGATAATACCTGTTTATTGGCTAGTTTTTCACAGACCAGAGACCAAAAAAGCTGCTGCTCATGAGTCTGCCATTTTTAGCGGACATGACAAAAAATATAAGAATTTTAGAAGGTCTTAAAGTGACACTTCAGATCTTTTGAAGTGGGGTTCTGTGGAAAGGTTATGAACAGTTCAAATCTTCCCTGTTGTAGATAGCTCTTTGAGCAACTTCAGCTTGGAAGAAAAAGAGTTTAACTCTGACCAAATTGACAAGCTAACTGTTAGTCCGAGTGAAGCCAAAGCCAAATCAGATTGCTACCATCTTAAACCAACTGCAATCTCAAAGCTTTAATAGCACTTCATGCAAATCTTGTCTTACAGATTTTACACAACTGTTAATTTTGGATTCAACAGCATTTTCCTCCAGAAATATGATGTTATTCCTGCAGGATGTGTCCCAGACTGTTGCTCCCATCATGTGTGGTTGTCAATTACCACAAAATTAATAATCATAATCACACAATGCAAAATTGACAGCGATGTAAAGGTTTGTGAAATCTTTCATATTGTTGTTTTAAGATGGCCGCTATCCACTTTTGTCTTGCATTAGTCATTACCCCTTCAATCAGGTCAGAACTAACCTCTGTTTTTCCAAACTGAGCCTGTCTAAAGAGTTATCTACAACAGGTAAGATATTAACTGTTGATACCTTACCCACAAAACCCCACTTCCAAAGGTCTGAACTATCATTTAAACACACAAGAGCTCAACATTAAAGGCCTGAATCCTTTCAAGACTGAAAAGAAAATTTCAAACGTGAAGGAATCTTATTGAAGATTTTTTTTTTGTTTGAGCATGTAAGTTTCAGTGAGTGTCATATTTCTAAAAAAAAAACCTTTTATACCCAGCAATAATCTATCATCAAAACAAACTATAACAAATAACCTAGTTTTGTATGTACAGTTACACTTGCTTTTTATTTTATACAAAGCTAAATATAATGATAGTTTTACAGAATAATTAACATACATATCAGCAAAACTGCAGCCAGCAGTTCAAACCCAGAGATCTTATTTTACCGAAGCTACAACGTAACCTCTATTCTTAGCAAGAGATAATTATAAGTATCACTTCTTGTCCTGATTTCTCCACCCACGTCACTCACTGACATTATAAACGGAGTGCATGACAAAGTGGATTCATACGCTCTTATAAATCAATCCTATTATTACAAAAGGGGAGACATTAACAAAAAACAGATGGAAAATTTCACCACGCTGGTGCACCCTCAGCGTTCACATGTCAGATAAGTTGTTAATGTTTCCAGCAGTGATTCTGTCCAGGCTCTTTGGTTCATCGGGTTGTTAATAACCAAGGTTAACTGGCAGCAGACTTGAACTCACCTGATGCTCTTCTGATGAATCTGTTTATCACCGGAGCTGCAAAACATAAAGGCTACATGTTAGGTTTTGTCACCAAGTCAACTGCTCAGACAGTTATTTATTATTGCCCGCTGAGGAAAGGTAAAGGCAGATTATAATGTTTTTCAAGAAAGCAGTAAGGGGATGTACATCTACAACTGATTGACTTTTGGAGGCAATCCAATTTAAGATGGTCGCCACAGCCAACAAACCCTAAACAACACAAAAAAATGCTATAACCCAGTGAAGTTTACAGATATTGACCTAATGTTTGGTGTGGTAGTAGCTGAGACTGATCCCCAACACACAGTCTGAGCGATAACTGATCGCACAAGATCTTTGTTGAAACCTTTGTCCTTACCTATTTGGGGTCAACTCTGCTTGTTAGCAAAATATGTCATATCTCACTCACAACTGATTAACATTTGCAGTCAATCCAATTCAAGTTAGCCACCAGAGCTAATTAACATTAGCCACCACAATTTTACAAATACGGAGCTAAAATCTGGTGTGGTAGTAGCGGAGATTCATCCCCAACACATACTGTGAGTTCTCACAATATTGCATAACTATATTTTCAAAGTTTGAGCAAAACACCTATAACTCCATCATTTCTCAACGTAAGATGATTTTCGTCTAAAACTCTGGCATGAAAGGTGGCGAGCAATATGCATTTCTTCAAGGAATGCTAGGCATTTAATTCTTGAAAATTATTTAAATGTTTGTGATTTTAAAGCTAATTGTTCTTATGTTATTCATTATAAAGGTAGTTTGAATGACTTGAAGTGGAATTTTATGGAACGGTTATGAACTATTAATATTTTAACCTTGTATAGATAGCTCTTTGAATGAGCTCAGTTTGGAGAAAAAGAGTTTAATTCTGACTGAACTGATAAGCTAATAGCTAGCCTGAGCGAGGCCAAAACCAAAGTGGATTGCTGGGATCTTAATACAAATCCAATCTATAATCCATTCTTCCATAAACCTTTACATTGCCATCCTTTTTGCATTTTGCATTTATTCAGGTAAAAACATAGGATATACCTGCCTGAAGGTGCTACAGCTAGCTGCTTCTGCTACTATTTGGACTTATAGACAAGCATAGATTTCTATGTAATTAACTGTAATGCAAAATTGATGGTGATGTAAAAAGGTTTATAAAATAGTGCTCAAACGCCATTTTAATACATCCCTAATCTCAAAATTTTTGAAGAAGTTCATACAAAAGCTATAGTGTAAACACTTCCATTGCTGTCAACCCATCTGTTCATTTTCTTCACCAGCTTTTCTGTTGCCGGGTCAAGAGGGAGCTGGTGCCTATCTCCAGCAGTCGTTATGCGAGAGGCGGGGTTCACCCTGGACAGGTCCTAAGTCCATCACAGGGCTCATTGCTGTCTAATTTACATCATATGATTGTTTACATAGAATTCTGTGGTTAATTGCAAGAAGCAGCTAGCTGAAGCACTTCCACTGCAGACGTTTTCTGCAGAAATATCTTGGCAATATTGATTCATCTTAGGAAATTTGAGTCATCCACTGAGGAAAGATACACTCTGCCATGAACAAAGAGGTTCAAGGAGTATTTTATTCCATCTGTATCAGCCTTTAAAATGTTATGTAAATGTGTTACACATATGTGTTGTTTATGTTTTTAATGTACTGCAAGCTGTGAATCAACCTGCCCCTTGGGGAAAATGAAGTTACCTTGAACTTATATTTCAGCAGGAGTAATTGTGTAATGTGAAAATGCATTATCAATGTTTTAACTTGCATTATGTGGTTATTCAGGCTGAAAGATTGTGATATTCCTGCCAAACGTGGCCCAGACTGCATTGAAAGTGCCACAGCTACCTGCTGCTGCCACTATTTGCACTTTCAAATAACCTTAGTCTTCAATGTAAAAAAAAATGTGTAATGCAAAATTGAACACTGACATGTTTACAAACCACCATGAGTTTTTTGATTGTTTAAGGACAGCAGCAATCCACTCTGACTAGCTGTTAGCTCATCAATCTGGTCGGAATTCAATTTTCTTTCTTCACAGAGCGATCTACAACAGCTAAGATATTAATTGATCATAACCGTCCCACAAAACACCACTTCAAAAGATCTGGACTGTCGCTTTAAGAATCCATATTCATCAGAGGTAAAACCTGAATAAGGACAGCTGCTATGAAGTGGGTTTGATGCCTCTGAATAATTTAAATGAGAACCAAAAATTCAAATGTGTTCCACAGGAAACAGGCTCCTGCACAATGAGCCAGAAGGAAATATACATCAGCAGGTCTCATTCATGGACATCCTGCAAAGCCAGTGTGGACCAGGAAAGCTCAATGAAAGTGTGGCCCTTATAGAAAAGGGACAATCCACCTAATAAATGTGGTGCACCTGCCCTTATGTAACCATTACAGCCAGTCCTACAGACTCACAGGGGTGTTGTGATGCAGCTGGTGCTCGCAATTCTGCACCGACTGGTGTGGGGAAACAGAATACCTCTTCAGAAAGCACAAAACAAAACATACATGTAATATCAGTTTATGGCTCGCTTGGATTGTATATTACCATATTTTACTATAAGCTAATGAGGGCAGATAGATAGACAGGCCCCGTAGGGGGCCTTCCTGCATCTGAAACAGAAAATAGTCTGTGCGGAGCTTTTCTAAAACAAAGAAACACAATGATTCTGCCGCTGTTTGATCATTTTTCCTCATAAAAAGGGGAGCTGTCATTGCGACCCATCTTTCATCCTCCATGACCATATATGGTAGATGACAGGAGAAGCGGATGCAAGGTGGAGTGTTTCTATCATCACGCCTCGATGCATGCTTCAAATAACATTAAGGTCACCCACATTCATGTACATTATGCTGCTCACACACAAACACACACACACACAGAGAGAGAGAAATCATCAGCCCACCTGTGAATTCCTCGTCGTCGTCGTCCTCCTCCTCCTCCCCGTTCTCAGAATCGATCTGCATGGCCTCGTCAATGAAATTGACCGCTTTCCCTGATCTCGGGGCCGAATTTTGCTCATTGCCAAAGGAGGCCTCTTTGGTCTCGCTGTCCTTCAGCTGGGTGAAGTACTGCAACGCGAACTCGAGCAAGTCCCTGGGCTGGTTCCTCAACACTTCCACGGTAAAGCTCTGCAACAGCTCCGTCAGTCCTTCAGGAATTTCTATACTCATTCCTGTTTTCAGTCTATGGATGTGGACCAAACCGGTTTTCTGCGAATTAAAGATTAAAAGGAAAGAAAAAGGAGAAAAAAAACAAACAAACAAGAAAACAGGATCGGGAATAAAACGGGTAGATGCTGGCCACCCGGTCAGTGTTCCGCCCGCAGATGATCCTCGTTTTTGCCTAAATGAAAATGGCTCTGGATTTCTGGTCCAAGCATCATCATCACCATCATCTTCTTCTTCTGCTGCTGCTGCTGCTGCTTCTAGCTATAGGAAACCCACGCATGTGACCTAGGAATCCATGGCAACCACCTATCCAGGGATTGCGCACATGAGCAGCAGCGGCGCACAAACTGCAGTCAGTCACAAAACACAAATGATGGGAAGGAGAGGGAGCGCGCGCGGCTTGATCCTTCACTCACACGCGCGTTTCCACTGAAGAAAAAAAAAACAGGCGAGCTCACAGAATCTGAGCTGCGGCGCGTGATTCTTTTGGTCCTAGTCGTCAGTATTTATTCTAATTGTAGTCATGGAAACGAGCGTCAAACCCAAGCTGCACAACAAAAGGGGACATTAAAGGCCTAGCATTCCACGAGGGGATGCATATCGCCCGCCGCCTTTCATGCCAGAGTTCAGACTGAAATCGGCTTATGATAAGAAATGACGGAGTTGTAGCCATTTTGGTTAAACCCTGAACAAAAAAAAAAAACGCGATACTGCAATATCTCGCGTGATCTCGCGTGATCTGCGAGCGCTTGTGTTGTGAATGACTGTCAGCTACTACCACACCAGGTTTCACCTCAAAATGTGTATAACTGACTGAAGCAAAGCCATTTTTTTCTGTTGGCTAAGGTTGATTAGCTGTGGCGGCCATCTTAAGATGTACAGCCAGTGATCGCTTTCTGAAGGCTTCATTCAAATCTGTTCCACGATTTAAGAGTTTTTTCGCTAAGAAACAGAGTCGACTGCAAAAGTTAACAAGACATTTTAAACACAAACATTGCCTGATCGTTTAGTGCTCAGAGAATGCGTAGGGGATAAGTCTCACCTACTACCACAGCAAATATTAGCTCAGTATCTGTTAAACCGACTGGGTTACAGCCATTTTTGTGTTTGCTAAGAATGCCTAACTGTGGTGGCCATTTTAAACTGTATTGACTCCAAAAGGTAATCAGTTATATATGATCATCTAATACTTACCATGTGAAAGTTTCATGAAAATTTGTCCACTGGTTCACAAGATATTTTGCTAACACAACAGACATACATTGACATGAACACACGGACACAGGCGAAAACATTGTCACCCACCTTTGGCCTTTCCATAATGTTTGTGGACTTTGACTAGACCTAAATGCCTTTTATCTTAAATAAAGATAACATTTTTCTTTTAAGAACAAAAATCACATTAAAGGAGATTTTCACACCCTTCAGTGTGCCGACCTCTGACATTAGAAACATTGACCCCATCATAAAGAGACCTAACTGCCTTGTTGATCTTTTAAAAATATTTAGACAACATACTTTTTCAAGGGAAAAATATATATTGATGTACATAGAGCTGAATAAAATACGTTTATCAGTTATTGGACTGTATCTGAAACCATAGCAGTCATGTGTTCAAATTAAAGAATTTTTACTTTTTCTTTGCTGACTACTGGGGTTTAAATCTAAACTTTTATACATAACTAGAAGCACTTGGAGAGCGCAAACCTCTGCCAAGACCCATTATCACTGTGATGTCATAACGAAACTGATGACATCATCATGTGAAGTCATCAGTGATGTCCTCACTGTATGTTGAGGATCTCTGAGAGTGCAAACCTCCGCCTAGGCCACCAAAATTTAATCATTTGTTCTTTGTGATAACCTTGACATTTCATTACTTTTTGAGTAATATTGTGCACAGACAAACAAACAAACGCTACCAAACACATATAGTACCTTGGCTGAGGTCAATAAACAGGCACAGAAGGCCCTGTCATTTGCTAGTCAGACACACAGTGGTTTGTCTCACTCAGGTGAGTAACAGCGACACCTAGTGGACAGGCTTTTACAGTACAACGTGTTTCTCTGATGGGTGATTTCTGGTGTCAAGTCAAATCATTTGTCAACAGTCTTACCTTCTCAGGAAGTAAAGAAAGTCTAAGTTTGTTTAAGACATGCAACCATAAACCCTTGGAAAGGCATAAAATATTTAAGTGTACCAAATTGTTTCTATAGATCTTAGTCCAAAAAAGGTTAAAAACAAAAGCAACTGGACTTCAATTTGACTTCAAATTGAAGTCCAGTTG
>JAOXNZ010000012.1:10050550-10063725 GCA_028566095.1 Kryptolebias brasiliensis | reverse complement strand
AGCACAAAGCTTTTTAAGCTTTTAATTAGAAAAAAAATAAAGTTAAATATTTCAAAAAGTATAAAAGTTACAAAAACTAAAAAATAGTGATGTAAAGTCCTGAAAGAGCTGAACATTTTGACATATGAATGGTTAAAATAGCTGAAAGTTTGCTGAAGTCGCTTGAGCCCAAAAAACATACAGAAGAAACTGTAAACAGAAAAACAATAGTGTGAATGTTGAATCAGATTTTACACAATAAGAAAGAATGGAGAATACATTTATATTAAAACTTCAGCAATAATCATTCATTTGGTGTATAATTTTTACCAAATCTTTACATAAAAATGTTGTTTCAAACCTTGATAGTTAGCTTGAAAGAATGAGAATTAAGATTTTATTTAGACATTTCCCTGTGTTTTACATCAATACTCAGAACAACAGCTTAAAAAAATCTTTTATGGCTTTTATGTGTATGTCAAAGGAACGTCAACATGTGCAGAGAAGTGATCAATTGTGTGGATTAAATGTGGAGAGGTGTTTCTAAAATGTCGTGCTCTATGTGAATTTATTTTCTTGTTGTGTTTAACACCTCAAGCCCACTGCAGAGAAAATCCTACCCGTATTTTTTTAGTATGTGATGAAGGTCATGGGGTTCAAATGAAAGAAAAACATAAATCTATAAAATACTGTAATGATGATCATGAAGCTGCTGGACTGTTTTATTGAATCTGTCAAGCTGAAGATATTGAATCTCTCTATCATCAGACCACATTTTGATCTACACCACTTTGATTTTTTTAATGAGAAGCAATGAGATGAAATAAGTTTGATTAATGCATTAACTATATTGATTAATCAGCTGATAAGAATGAAGATGAATGAAGCACACTGTCCTATGTAATGTGCCATCTGAGCACCTAGATAATCTAAATCTCAAATTAATTTCAATCTTATCTCCTTCACTCACATTGATTTAACTTCACATTCCCCTCAGTATTTCCATCTAGTTTTTTATGTATTTCTTAAAGAAAATCATATCCTAGATGAGTTTCAGTTGAAATTCAAAACAAACCACAGCACTGAAACTGCTCCTACTAAAGTCATAGGTGACATCAAACTACACTTTGATCAAAGCAAAGTTTCAGTTCTTACCCTTCTGGATTTAAGGGCAGCTTTTGATAAGTTTGATCATGATATATTCTGATCAAGCACCTTGAAAGCGAGTTGGGTTTTCTGACTATGTCTCAGCCTGGTTTAAAGCATACATCTACATCAAAGAAAGAAAGTTTTATGTCAGAGAACATGTTTCTGAGAAACACATCTACTATGGAGTCACCCAAGGATGCTGCCTCAGTCCATTGATTTTTTATTATGCGTACAAACTGCCCCTTGGTAATCCTATCAGATATGCTGAGGACACCCTATTTCAATTAAACCAAATCATTTTGCTACTTTAAACTTCAACACTGCCTGTCTATGCATAAAAACTGATAAGTAAGCAATATTTGTTTAAAAGATAATCAAGGACTAAATAGAAATTTTATTAGTTGGCCCCAAGAATGGAAGAGCAGTGGTTAGTCATCCACAACACATACTCTAAGTTCTCCACATTGCACATTATCTTTGCTTAAAACTTTCTCTGTAAGTAAAATATTTTTTAAACCATTGAATGGATTTTAATGAAACATTTAGAAAGTAATCATTGGAAAATTTGACGAAAACAGGTAGAACTTATCAACGTCATTTCTCAACATAAGATTAGTCTCAAACTCTAGCAAGAAAAGCAGCAGGCAATATGCATTCTTTCAAGGAACGCTAGGGTTTTAATTTTATTTTATTTTTTTTCAACAAACTGGTTTAGTGCTTCTGTTTTGGTTTAAGGCACTTTGAGATGCATTTCTTGTAGTGGTCATTCAAATGAATGCAAACAAAAATACTTCTCATTAAGTGAAGGACTTGTGTTCTGACATATATAAAAGTGTTGCTTTAAAAAATAGAAGATGGATATATTTTCAAAAGGTTTAGAGCTGTAAATTTTTCTGTGTGTCAAGCGTCCTCAGCCTGTCATTGATAATTCCATGAATGCATAATTTTTTGTTTGACCTTCACCAGCCATCTGATTGCGCACGCCTCCCCATCACGCTTCCTGAGGTAATTCTCCGGCCCAGTTTCACAGCTCAGTGGCTTCGACAGCACAGACAAGCATTCCAAACCTGTGAGACCAGAACCTGTCAATTATTCCAAAACTCTGATACTGTCACTGACTGTGCCGAAAAGTTGGTAACGACAGAGAGAGGCATTAAAACTGTGCAGGGATAACAAGACAGTGGAAGAGCGAGGAAGTATTGCATACCCCGAAAAGTGATGCCATGTCATGCTACTGCAGAAGATTAAAGGGTGCCAGACTGGACTCATCCTTAACATTTTTTTCCTCAGACTTAACATAGAGTCCTCCAGACATTACCCTGACCAAACAAGAAAGGCTCTATTTGTACAAAAGCCTTGACAAGGAGCGAATGGAGCAATGCTGCACAACAATCTGACTGTCTGTAGCTTCTCCACAAAGCCGAAAGAGCACTGTATTCATCCTTGCTGACAGTTAAATAATAGATGTCGCAAAAAAAAAAAGTAATTTTCCTTCTGAACTCCATCATGCTATGAACTATGAATCCAGAGTTTGAGGGAAATGGATTATAGTACCGGCATGCCACAGAGACGTACAAACATGAGTGACAAGACGATATAAATTTTCTGCAGTTGTATTTGTGAAGACTGCAAGATTTATGGAGTACTACGGGAGAGGTTGCGAGGGTGCTTTTGTCATATTAAGAGCTCTCATAAAATATTTAGCTTCAGAAAAACATGAGAAAAAAAGGCTGCGCGCTAATAGCGAGTCTGACCACGGAGAAAGAAAAGACAAATGCAGGATAAATTCCTGTACGTACAGATTACAAAGGTTAACTAAAGTAGTTTATTAAAAAAATATCTCTGCAGTCTATCATATTTGTATATTATTAATGTGCCAAATCTCTTTTACATCATGTTAAAATATTAAGCACATTCTGTATTTATGTACCTCCAGTAGAAGACTGCACATAAAAATTTCTGTAAAGCTACACAGACTTGCAGTTTCACTGGGAGAAAACCCTGCACAAATTTTGAATGCGGTGTCCGGGCTACAGTATGTACTGTAGCACTGCAGTGTTGGGAGATAAACCACAAAGTTTCCAGAATCTGAAACACAATGAATGAACGCGATCTCAAACACAATCCCAAAACACAATATATCATCGCCGTTGCTCTGCGCCGCAGATCTGGCTTCAGGCCGGGAGCACAACATCCAAAATGCTGCCTCTCTTGGGTTTGGACACCAAAGACTGATGGGATTAAGAGTGTGTGGGCTGATAGGGACGCTGCTCTGATGCTATCCTTCAGATATACATCATTATTGAGAGGGGAATCCCACAGGCGCTGGGATTAGCCTGCTGGATTTTCACTGCAGGTGATAAGGGAGAGGAGGAGAGGCTGGCAGAACAGCATAGCATAATGGGGAGATTGGAGACCAGAGATACAAGGGAGGCAAAGGGCCAAAGTGTGCTCTGCGACGCATGCAGATAGAGAAGCAGGATGCTTGAGTGTAGGAACTGGTAGAAAAAAACAACAAAGCTGGAGAGAAGGACAACCTTGAGGCAGGTGAGCATCACAGCCTTTGTGTTGCTCTGACTGGATGTTGCACTGCAGTAAAATCAAGTGCGAAGCTGATGTTGGAGATATTTTATTTATTGTTCCCTTCCACAGTCCAGCCAAGTTTCAAGCCTCATCTACAATACTCTTTATTATTTTTTCAGAGCTGTTGCCTTGCAGCAAGAATTTTGCAGGTTCAAATCCAGCCGCACTGGTTTTGTGGGGGGTTTTCTCCAGATACTCTAGTTTCCTCCCACAGAACAAAACAAACATGTTAAGTTAGCTGTTAACTTTCAATTGTGACTAGGTGTTAGTGAATGCGTGACTGGTTAACTGTCTCATTCGTTTCTGTGTGGCCCTGTGTTGGACAGGTATCATGACCAGGGTGTACCCCGCCTCTCGCTCATTGGAGATATGAATATTGAAAATGTGAAGATATGACTATAGGATATAAATATTGAATTATCCACACCCATATTTGGCTAAAACATTTACATTAACAATGGATCAAAAATACAGAGCAAAAACAGTCTTAGCATGGCTAAAGATTTTCTCAAATCACATGCAGCTCATTTTTATTATTAAATGTAAGAACTTCTAGCTGGGTTGCCAATAATAATTTGGGTATTTTACTTCATTACAAAAGCAGTACTCAAACACTAACAGTTGAAAGTTTGATTTGAATAATTATAATATGGTTTAACATGGTTCAGACAGTCTTGAAATTAGGGATGGACAGTGATTTTCAAATATTCAAAGTCTACTTGAAAACTGATGAATTCGAAGAATTCATGGGATCATCTTGACTGCCTTTTTTTTTACCCTGGCACCTAGTAGTGATATGCCAAGTTGTTTTCTGGCAGTGCTTTCCATTTACTTTATGTTTTTTTATTTTTGATGCAACACCTAACACCTACGCCCCTGACCAAGGCAAAAAACAAAGAAAAAAAACAAAAATTTTGCCATTGTAGTTTATTTTGAAAGGATCAGGAAGTGGAAACTATGTCAGAGGTGAGATCATCTTTACTGTTAGAATACATGTATCCCACTCTGCATTGATGTGTTATACTGGACTAAAAAATGAAAGAATATAAAGATCTCCAGCTACCAGAATTAGCAGCAGCACATGTCTCTGTACCTGAAGCCTTTGTTTCATTAGAGAGTTTTTCAGAAGCAGAACTTAAGGTGAGTAAATTTTTTAATTCACCGCAAATCTCAAATGGCTGTTTTAGCATTTTGCCTAAAAATTTTTTTAAGCAAAAACATAAAACAGGCAGTGGTTCTAAATCATAAAACTGAGATTAGCTCTCATTAGGATGCTTTTTCTTCTTTGTTGTTGTACTGAAAGTTGTGCTCTATTAATTTGTTTTTGGTGGCGGTGGTTGTTAGGTAGCCAGAGGGCAACAGGCAGACGGTACCAGATTATTTGGAGAAAAAAAAATGTAATTAATAATTACTGACAAATTCAAAGAGTGTTTTCGCTTAAAAAGCCCATTCCTACTTACAATCTGGATCGCTCTCTTTAAAAGTAGCAACATTAATGCTTATATTTTCGGCACTAGTAGGAAATGAGCTTACGCTCTCAAACGGACATTATCTTTACAAATGAGCATGTTTTCACAACACTGGTAGACATTCTGACTCCAAGCAAGGACACCAGTCGCTTTCAATTTTAGGCCTCTACACTGTTTACAGTTACTTCTTATTTACTGACATTTTCAGCACATGGTCAAAGTTTAATAGCAACAGAATAAGGGTAAAATGAGACAAACGTAGAGAAACCAGAAAAAGTGTCTTATTGCTGTCTTGGCTTTGATGGCATAAAGTAATAGTGGGCAAGCGCAAAATAAGCTGCTCTGGCTTCGTCTCTCAAAAGCTGTTTATTTCGAGTCCACACTGATTTTTAAAAAAAATCTCCATTTTGGAAAACCTGATTAAAAATCTCCATTTTCCTCACTAAAAGCTCCATTGGGGTGTGGATGAGGTCTGCAAACACAGCAGAAAATCTTTGTTGTTTTAAAATATCAGGCGCAGACGCGGCCTCTGCGTCCTGAGCCGAGCGATGGCATGTGAGGTCCACGGAAACAGCCACAAAACACACACATTTCTGTGTTAGTGCATTGTAAATGAAAAGTAAATGATGACTTCATGCTGCAGCACTATCAGCGAAGCTTTGATCTTCTAGCTTAACGTTCCCTCCAGAGACCCAGGAACCACACAGACTCAATAAGGCCCAGTAAAATTACTCTTTTTAGCCACAGATAAACCTTATAGAATAATCCTTCACGTGTATAGCTCAGGCAAAGGCACCTCAGCTCTCGCTCACATATCAAACACATATTCCCTCAACCCTCCAAATCCCAGCTTAACCCTAACCCTGCGAAACTAGGCGGCTAGTTATCAACGCGGCTTTGACATTAGCATGCACGCCCTCTCTCATTTGGGAGATCTTCTTAAGAGTTAGGGATGATAAAAAGCCTTTCCTCTCCGGCGCTCTTCCGTTCCTGACTTTGACTCACCCTTCCTCTGCCTGGACCTGCCTGCCTCTAACTACGGGCTGGAGATGAAACGCTTCATTCTCTTTGTCTTTTTTTTTTTTCCTACCTCTTTTTCTATTATCATGCAGCGCTAGCACTGCCTCGCTTGACATTTTTCTTTTCTTCTGCACCTCTCCAGTCTCTCAGTGTACACCCATTGACACTTGGGAAACAACTGCTGTCCCATGCAGGGGGAAAAAAACACCCTCCATTACCTTGCTATTATATGCCAAGTCACATTTACTTCAGCTCCTTGTCGTCATAATTACAGGCAATTCCTTGTGGCACTTTTTTTTAATTACTGGACGAATTGCTGTTTTGTATTTTTTAGAAGTTTTACAAGTGTCTGCACGGGCCCATTAAATAAGCGCGTTACGTTGCGAGCATGCAGATGTGAGAATAATCATTTGAGTGAGTTGGAAGGGAAGTATTCAGTCAGGAAGGTCACGGCAAAACCAAAGAAAAGTGACTCAATTGTTGCTCTCAGTCTAATTTGTCGTTCTATGTTTAGATCTCCGCCTGTGCACATTACATTCATTCAGTCTAAAAATACATTCACACAACATTGGTAAAATACTTTGATAATACAATTACACTGCTTTGTGGCTGAATGGGAGGAGGAAGGCAGCACGATGTGCCGAAGCTATGGATTTTACAAAGCAGTGATAATAAAATGAAATCAGACACTCAAGCGATTATGCTAATGAGCTCATTTTGAATTCACCATATAGGCATGCAGACGAGGGAGCCGTGACATTTTCCTGAGCACAGAAAGCTTTGATTTAGCAACTCGTTTTTCCTCTGGAACGTAAAAGGCCCAAAGCCAGGTTAAAGGTGAAAACTCTGATTTGAAGAACTGATTAATTATGAGAAAATGTGTAAAAAAAATGTAGTAGCCATAGTGACTGCAGCATTAGAAGTAAGATTTATAATGTGTCCTGTCTCAGAAATACCAAAAAACATAATTTATTCAATCATTTAAAAAAACTGACATAAATTGAAAGTCTCCATAGATGCCTTTCATGCCAGAGTTTAAACTAAGATGATCTTATTTTAAAAAATGATGTAGTTGTAGCCATTTTGATCAAACCTTAAAAATAATGTTAAGCGTATTCTCACTTTCAAAGTATGTGTTGTTGTGAATGACTCTCAGCTACTACCACATCCAATTCTAGCACAATATCTGTAAAGCTGACAGAGTTATAGCAATTTTTTCTTAAATCAGGTTTACTCTAAGGGTTAATCAGTTAATTACTTTCTGCAAATTTCATTAAAATATGTGCAATGAATCAGGATATATTTTGGTAACAGGCAGGTGCACGCACAAACACAGGCAAAAACATTATCGCCAGTCTTTTGCTTTTGGCAATAAAAAGTGAATTCTGGATGTTGCTCGGGAGAAAAGCGAAATAGCAGAAGTATGATATATGGAAAAAGCTATTCTTACGCTTTAATCTTACTGACCAGGTGAGCCGTTCAAGGTCAGACCTGGGACTGTAGTTGTCTGGAAAAAAGAGGGGGAAAAAATGAGAAGAGGTCCTGTGGATTAGTGGCTGTGTGCTGGAAAGGGGAACCGGTCCAGGAGCCTCATCACACTGACAGCAGATTAGTGCTCTGCAGCACCAGAGCAGACGGTGCAAGATTAACTTTGATGTGTGATTCCACACAGAGCAGCCACTGGATATCAACTTCCTCAACCAAATGGCCCCCTAACTCACAGTTTGCAGTGTGTAGTCATGATTTGAAGTATCTGGAAATCTGTTTTTTTTTTTATTATTTTAAAGAGCAGTCTGCAGTCTGATCAGATTTACAGCACACGGTTTGTGTAATATTTCAACCCACCATAAAGATAAATTTACAAGGTTTTTAACCATAGCCGTTAGTCATTTAGACCTGTGTTTAATTATTAATTTCCCTTCAGCAGCTTTATAAATGAAGAAAAGTTTCCCTAAGTAGAGGAGCACTATTTACACGCAGCCCGTAAAGACAGTTACACAATGTCTTCAGTGGATCACGAAGAGCTTTTTTTAAAGCACAACAGCAGATTATGTCACTGCGTTGTCATCTGGGTTATCTGCGCTCAGGCTCGGAGACTTCAAATTTAGAAGATAAAGCCTGAAAATGTGAGTTTGAAAGAAGCAGGAGTTTAAAAGTCTGTGAAGGATTAATGAAAGAGGCTTTCAACTTATAGTTTCTAGACTCGTAAATCAGGCAAATTTCATCCTCTTTTTTTTTTGTTTTTCTTTTTCTTTTTTACTCTCACTCAACCTGTGACAAGTTTTCAAACTGTACGGAAATGTAATACTAAGTGCAATACCCCTTCCATTTATCAGCTGTTTGAACAATTAAATTTAACTGTCAAAAAATAATTGAAAGTGCCCATCACCACTGAGCGGTGCTGAAGACGATGCCTTGACCTTCACAACCATCAGGTTACTTAACTTCCTATTAGTGAAGACAAAGACGGGCGAAACATTTGGGGAACTGAAATTTGCTAACATTCAAAAAATGAGAGTCCGTCTTCCTCCTCTTCCTGTCCACTGAAACATTTGTCTGGTCCCACAGAAAAAAATGGCCATAAAACGGTGGAGTCATTTGTCGAATAGCCTATAATCAAATAGTTATTTGCCAAAAAGGTTCATCACTGAGAAAAATCATCCAAAATTGTTTCAGTGGTGGAAATTTAGTACTTTTAGCTTTTAGGTAGCATTCACTTTTGCTATTTGTATCTTTTAGCTAACTTTTTTGGCTGCTTTTAGCTAGCCTTTTGCTACATTTACCTTTTGGGTAATGTTTTACTACTTTTAGCTAGTATTTTGCTTATTTTAGCTTGTAGCTAAAGTTCTGTTTTTGATAGTTTTAAAAACTCAGTTTCAACTTTTTCAGCAAATGTCAGCAGTCAGCATTTAAACGGTATTTTCATAGAAAATGCATTTTCTCTCATTCTAATTGGGATTCATGTAAATAACTACAAGGCCTATTGTGAGCAACCATTCACATAATGACTAAAGCATTTTTCTGCTTTAGTGGAATTTGTTTCCTTGTTTATTATTTTGAACTCCCAGTCTTGATAATGCAGCAATATTTTCACAGGATTCTGTACTTTTCTGTAGGCTGCATGAAACCAAATGGAAAGATGCAGGCTAAGTAGCCAAAACAATTTTGGTGGTTCACCTTTAGAAATGAAGTAGTTGCACTTAAACATCACAGCAGACTCCTGGGAATGGTGATGACTCTCAGGTACTACTACATCACATTTAAGTTCAATATTGAGTTACAGGCGTTTTTGTGTTTGATTCGGTTGATTGGCTGTGGCAGTCATCTTGAATCAGGTTGATTTCAAATGTTCATCAGTTGTAGATGTACTGTACATTACTTTCTGAAAGTTTCATTCAAACTCACCTAGTGGTTGGTGAGGTATTTGCTAACAGACAAATGAACACACACAGGTAATTACATTATCACATAGCGTGAGGTGATAAAAATCCACACAGTAAAAACACTAAGTATCTAAAGTAACTGAAGATGAGAAGAAAAGGTAAAAATCTCAGGATAATCTATGTTGGGGAAAGAAAACAATTTCTCCCTACATCCAACTCCAAAAAACTTCTAGACTCAGTTTGAGCTGCAACTTTTAAATTGTCTAAATCAGCTTTTTGCCAAACAGCAGCATGCCCTTATAGTCAGGTTTGCTTCCTGAACAAAGAAAGACTAGACACATTTGTATTGAATATTCACTGCATGTGCTGAAGTTTATGTCAGAACAGTGAAGTCTTTTAAATTTGTCATCATGTCTTTGGAACAAACATCAAACCTTTAGCCATTAAAATAGTTCAAGGGGTTTTTTCAAAACCTCACAGCGAAACCGCAGGAGAATATCAGAGGTTGGGATAAGACAGAAAGAGTGTGAAAGTGTAAAAAGGTACTCAGCTCTCTCTTTCTCTCTCTCTCTCAGCGAGTGCGGACTGCAGCCAGAGTGGCAACAGCAGCGAGCCCACATGAAGGCGAGTATCAGGAGGGAATCTGTGGGGAAGTTTTAAGGGAGAGCTTTATCTCCTGTAACAGCTGCTGACTGGTCCCTGGGGGCAAATCTGCAACCATATTTACCACCGCCAGCCCACCTGTACCTCGTCACTTTATGTGCATGGAGACATCATTACTTTCCCTCAGACTTCATCTGTTCAATATAAAGAGAACTGACAATAAATTAAAGGCCTAGAATTGCTTGAAGTAATGCATATTGCCCGCTGCCTTTTATGCCGGTTTTAGACTAAGATCATCTTATGCTGAGAGATTAAAGAAGTTTTAGCCATTTTGGACAAAACTTGAAAAGGACATAATGTGCAGACTCATGCACTAATGCGATACCTTGCGTGATCTGTTAGTGTTTAAAGTTTTTATTGTAAATGACTCTCCGCTATTACCACAAATAATTTTAGCTCAATATCTGTAAAATTTGCTGAAGTATAGCCTCTTTTGTGTTGGTAGAGGTCAATTAGCTGTTGGGGTCATCTTGAATTGTAAATGTAGATGTACATCCAGTAATTACTCTCTGGGAGTTTCATTGGAATCAGTCCAGTGGTTCATGAGATATTTTACTAACAGACAAACAGTGTTGACTCCAACAGTTAATACCAAGGTTTTAGGCAAAGATGTTGTTCACTTGTGGCTCAACATTGGTAAAATTAGCTGAGTTTGTGGGATCTTTTTGTTTTTTAAGGTCTGTAGGCTGTGGTAGCTATCTTGAATTGGTAAATCGGTTCAGTGGATCATGAGATATTTACTAACAGACAGAGTTGATTCTAGTAGTTAATTGTAAAGTTTTAAACACAGATCTTGACAGATCAGTAAGTACTCAGAGTATAAGTTGATGATCAGTCTCATCTACTACTACACAAAACTTTAGCTCAATAACTGTAAACAGCTAAGTTAACTTACAACTAAGTTAAAGCCAGTTTTGTGTTTGCTAGGGTTGCTTAGCTGTGGCAGCCATCTTGAATCAAATTACCTCCAAATGGTAATAAGTTGCAGATGTTCACCCAGTGATTATTTTCTGAAAGTTTCATTAAAATATCTTTTGTGGTTCATGACTTATTTTGCTAACGATACAGACAATAACATTATCGCTCCTCCCACACCTGCGTCATACAGGAATATGGCTAAAAATGACTTTTCTGAACAGCAAAAAGGGACTTATTTACTCTGTAACTTAACAACACAGCACTTTTACATGTATGCAGTTATTCCCCTTTATCTCGCTCTCTCTCACACACACAAATTACTCCTTCAGTGTCGAATATGGCAGAGCTTCAAGAGGACTGTCCCACATGCATTTGTGTGTTTGATAGGATGTTGTAGCTGGATCATCCCCAGAAGACAATTTGTGGACTTCAACAGATGGAAAAGTCCAATTAGAAAAGCAGGCAAATGAAACGGGAAAAATGGGAGACAAACGTTCCAGCTCTTTGTCTCTCCCTGAGGACACACATCCAATCTTGGAGCACAGGTATAAAAAAAAAAAACTGTGTCACATAATTTGAAAAGGAAACATAAAAACAGGAGGAAATGGAAGCTCAAAAAAAGGTAATTTGATTTCTTAATGCTATGTGCTCAAAAAAGAGGGGACCAAATATGATAGAAAATGCTAACATCTACATTATGTATGAATATTTCCTTCTGTTGTCTGATCCTTCAAGGGCAGACATCCCACAAGGCAATTGCCTCGCCATCAGCCGGGACCCAAAAATGGAGAAGAAATGAAAAAAAAAAAAAGTGCTTAAATATAGCAACCCTGTGGGATAGGAGGAGGAAGGGCGAGCTGTGGTGTGATTAAAATGAATAACCTTCATTCAGTCACAATTGGTAACGGTACATTGGAATGTGCTGTCAGATGCGGGCGCCTTTAACCTGCCCGTCCTTAAAGTTTTCACATCATTATTCATCAGGAGGCCTGTCCTCTGGAGTGACAAAAGATGCTGAAGTTATAAATAATGGGAGTTGTGTCATTAAGTACATTGACCCCGGGTCAGTTTAATTCAGGCTTCAGCTTTCCCTGCTGCGAAAGCAGACAGCAGCTTTGATGACTGACAGATCATGTAGATGCAAGACCAGATTTCATGAGCAAAATGACCTCTTTGTTATGTTGTTATGCACCCTTTTAGATTCATTTCTCAACACAAGGTGAACTCAGTTTAAAACTCTGGCCCGAAAGGAGGCAGATGATATGCATTCCTTCGAGGAATTCTAGGCCCTTAATCTGATTGAAGCAACAAGTACTCGCACAACGCCATCAAGAATGAGACAGAGTAATTTGGTGATGTATGAGTTCACGTTTTGAGCAAAGTTTTGGCTCTCTCCTACTACCGCAGCGCAATCAGATCAATGCACATCGATCTGTACAAACTCAATCTGCCACGCATGTGATGAGTCCATCATGCCAAGACAGGTGGACGTGTTAGACAGGAATGCATTTGAGGAAAACTCGATACAATTTTCCTGCTGAACAACATCACGGTGCCAAAGCTTGTTCTCCATCAGGGAGAGAACTGTCAACAAACACATCTTGATATCAAACCTGAGAAAACACGTAGAGCGAAGTTAATCTAACAGTCGTGTAGGAATCAGTCCCATTAAACAAAGCACCTTCAGCCCACAATGATATTTATGTGTGATTAAGACATAATTTAGCTCCATATTTAGCCGGGTGCCCATCATGTAGGCTGCATAATTACCTTTAATCTCCATTCATGGCAAATTAATTGCTAGCTAGCTTTTGCACAGCTGCATTACCATTGGGGATAACTCAGTTTAGGCTCATTGACTGAGTGTTTGTCCTCCACCTGTGAGATCCACAGCTAATCTCAGCACTGACCTGTGACGGAGCGTCATGGATGTAGATTATCACATATACAATGAGTAAAAGATTTAAACCACCCCTAACTTTTTTTTTTTTTTTTTTAAAATGTTGTTTAA
>JAOXNZ010000012.1:10015618-10031108 GCA_028566095.1 Kryptolebias brasiliensis | reverse complement strand
AGGAGACCCAGGGCAAACCCAGAACTCTTAGCCTGATCAGTTTCAGCTGACACTGATTTTAAATTTAATTTCAGTCTGAGTGATAAGAAAGCCAGCAGCCTATAGGGTTCCGCACAGAAATCTAACGTGATTTGATTTCAGGACGCAAATTTTCTCAGTGGCTAAAGTTCCCATCGTCTTAGAAAACATATCATCCTGTAGGGCTGCGCTGGAGTGAATAATGGTGATTATAGCCCAATATTAATAGTAATAATAATAATGAACCCACGTTTGAGCTGCAGAGCGGTGGAGTGTGCTCATCAATTAACGTGATCTAATCGTCTTAACGGTGTTTAATTATTTTATGCTACATCAGCAGCACACAGAGCAGCTGATGTTGGGCATGAAATTAGCATTCAAATATTTACTGTACCTCCCTGAAAGGAAAATGATCTGAGCTGAGAGAGAAGGAGAGCGAGAGGTGATGAATGAGAGGCAGACAGGGGGAGGTGGTGCAGGGAGAGGAGAGGGGGTTTAAGTTCAGTTTATTGGCTGCACTTGCATTACTTTGGCCTGTATATGCCGCATTTTCGGTCAGTAATGAGCCGCTCTGTGTTTGGTAACAAAAGAGCTTCGGGTGTTTTTTATTTGTTTGAGTTTTTTTTCTCTTTTTCCTGAGAGACCCTGAAAGGTTCATTGTGTTAAACTTTACAAATGTCCACAAAAAGACCCTTGAAAATGCTCAGGGACGGGGCTTGACCTTCAGCACAATAATGGGTGCCACTGAGGCTCACTGTTGCGCACGAATCGCTTCTGCTGCCCTCTGATTGGCTGAGGAGATCAAGGCTGTTAATACATGCCCAATCAATGCACACCTGTGGAAGTTTGACAATCACAGGAGTGACACAAAGGGAAGGGGCATGGGTCCCACCATAAATTTACTGCGCCCCCTGCCCAGCCTTATATGCATAATCTGTCTGTTAGCAAAATATCTCATGAACCACTTGACAGATTTTAATGAAACTCTCAGAAGGTAATCACTAGATTTATATCTACAACTGATTAACTTTTGGAGTTAACCTGTTTGAAGATGGCCATCATGGCTAATTAGCAAGCACAAAAAGGCTCTAAGTCAGTGAATTTGACAGGTACTGAGCTAAAGAGAAAGTGTGGTAGTAGCCGAGCATCGTCCACAACACATACTTTGAGGGCCAACCTCATTACTTAAGACCTTGGCATTAACTTTTAAAGTCAACATTGTTTGTATGTTAGCAAAAAATCTCTTAAACTACTAGACGGATTTTAATGATTATTAGTCATTAGGTATACATTTATATCTGACTGACTTCTGAAGTCAACCAAAATCAAGATGGCTCAGCTAATCGATCTTAGCAAACAAAAAAAAATAGCTATAACTCAGTCAATTTAACAGGTATTGAGGTAGAATTTGGTGTGGTGGTAGCTGAGCGTCATCCCCAACACATACTTCTCACCAACAGATCGCACAAGGTCTTTGTTTAAAACTTTAGCATACAAGGCAGTGGGTGAAACTAGCATTTCTTTAAAATGCTAGTTTGATTATAAATATGACTAAAGGAGAGGGGTAGCCATGTGTCAGAGAGCTGAGTTGTGCTGTTCTAAGTTAGTCATTTTAACTGTAAAGTAAAAAACGAATTAGGCCATTTATCAGAATCACTAACTCCCATATTGCAGTATTTTTCAAAAACCTTACATATGACAACAGCTTCATAAAACTCCTAAAACTCTGTTATGACTTTTGGTTTTAATGTGCCACCCCAAGATTAACAGCAGCCCGCTAACTGCCCCCATTTGAAAACTTCCTGTGGGCGCCCCTGGTGAGTCGGGAGGAAAACAGTTATTCATGATGACTGAACTTTTATTACATGCAGGTTCCTGGTAGGTACTTTATCAGTAGCAGAAATGAGGAGATGAGTGAAAAATTGCAACAGCTTCGAGGCTTTTTTAGGAGCTTTCATGCTGCCACCTACCCCAGAGTTGTCATGGTGACGATGGTGTACCAAAACGCCGCGGGGATGCTGGTGAACTTGGTGGCCGAGGAGCCTTTCTCCGCATAAAACATGACCGTGGCGAAGATGATGATGGCCATGGTGAGAGAGAAGAGCAGGAAGCCCAGCTCGGAGGCGCAGCTCTTCAGGGTGTAGCCCAGGATGCGCAGCCCCGCCGAGTGCCGGGAGAACTTGAAAATCCGAAAGACCCGGAAGACTCTGAGCGTGACGAAAGCGCCGCTCACCTGGTCGTTGTCGGTCATCACCAAGCCGATGTAGTAAGGCATGATGGCCACCACGTCGATCACGCTCATTACGCTCTTCATGAACTTGCAGCGGCTGGGCGCGGCGATCAGACGCAGCAGGTACTCGACCGTGAAGATCATGACGCACGCCGTGTCCAGGCAGAAGAAAGCCAGCGCGTAACGGTCCCCGCACGAGACCTCCTTGGACCTGTTGGGCAGAGACCCGCACGGCACCGTCTCCACCACGTTGGCCATCACCGAGATGGCGATGAAGAATCCCGTCACATAGTAGAAGACCAGCGCCAAGGTGCTGGTGTGCGGGTTTTCAAACGCCCGCCACAGGTACTCCCGGAACGTCAGGTTCACTGGCGTCACGTCGTTGTTCATGTCCATCTCCTCGTCGTCCTGGAGCCGCTCGGCGTTCTCGCGCCTCCGGTCCTTGTACTCCTCGTAGCAGCAGTCCCCGATGATCTCCGGGATGATGCCGAAGAAGGCGAGCTCCTCGTCGTACGCGGAGATGCACTCCTGGCGCGGGTAGTGCAGCTTCCCCGTGCGGTAGAAATTCAGGATGTGCCTGAAGATGTCGGGGTCACGGTCGAAGAAGTACTCGTTGGTCTCCTCGTGGAAGAAGAAGTCCCGCTCCGTGCTGCCGAGCAGGGTGTCCGGGTACCTCTCCAGCGTGGTCCGCCACGTCTGGAACTTGGTGCCGCTCACGTTGAGGACGATGAGTCCGTCCTGGGCTTTCTTCTTGTCCTGGGGAGGGATTGGCATCGGGGTGCTCGCCACCGGCATCCATCCGATGGCCGCCGCGCGGGCGAAGGGAAGCCACGCCGCTACACCTGCTGCCATGCTGACCTGTAGTGTTCTTCTTCTTCTCCGCGCTTTTCACAGTGCTACGGCTCGGGGATCAATTGCATCTGCAGGCACGAGGAAGACCAAAAAAAAAAAAAAAAAAAAAAAAAAAAAAGACCCAAGTGATGATGACTGAAGCGCCTCAGTTTCACAGAATGTGTCCAAAACCAGACGCGTAAATCCGTGTTACTTATACTGCGCATCGCCTTTCCCCACAGTAACTGTTCAGTTATGGAAGCCTACTGTGCGGCAGATTATAAATTAGATGTTTTAAAAATCAACATTTAGCAGCAATAAAATGAAAAAAAAGACCCACCTTAAAGAATTCCGCTCATTATCCACCATGAGTTCAATCTAATCCTCGGAGGAGAATACTTCCACCAGCCATTTATCACTCACTGCAGCCAGACAAGAGAAGAAAAAAAAAATAACGATGCATCAACAAGTTAAACAATTCACTCTCAGCAGAGAGGGGGGTCAATTGTCCGATTCTTTCTTTCTTTCTTTCTTTCCTTCTTTCTCTTCTCTCTGCAGGGGCTCATGTGCAAAGCTTTTTTTCTCTCTCTCTCTCTCTCTCTCTCTCTCTCTTTCTCTCTCTCTCTCTCTCTCTCTCTCTCTCCTCTCCCCCTCTTCTCGTTGCAGCTACTCCTCAATAAACTCCTGTTCTTCTCGTCGACTGCAAGACCACCCTCCCCCCGTTTCTCACCGCCAAGCTGCGAGATGAGAGAAAATCGCATGCAGAGAAACAGAAAGAGAGGGAGAGACACACACACAGAGAGAGAAAGAGAGAGACAGAGAGAGAGAGGAGTGGTCCTGTATCTTGCACCTAGAAATTCCTCTGCTGCTTCACTGTGTGGGGAACTATTCACTGATGGGCTTTAAGTAGGCGGGATCTTCAAAACCCGTCTCCCAACATGGATCAACTGCACACTATTTGAGATTTAGCACCATTTTCTTTAAAAGAAGATGACTTGTTTCGCGTGATTGGGCTTCTAGAGACGGATGGAGTCTTTAAAGTTGACCTCCATCATTTCTTTGTTTGCAAAAAAAAAAATCATATTTGGGTTCCAAATCTGTCCCAAATTATGATCGATATGGTTTCCTGAGCTGCATTGTTCTGTAGTAGTGTAAAACGGCTTTCAAAGGTCAACATCATCGGGTTTCGCCACCATACTGACATTTTCCCAAATAACTATAATCGATGAAAAAGTATATGTGCTCCCTCAGGTTGATAACATCAGCAGCTTCAGCTCCACGTTTTACCATTTTCAGCACCACGGACAGCACCGGAGCTTTTAACACTTCAGCAACAATCTGTCATGGGGGAAAGAAAGTACACCAGCTTGTAAACATGATCTGATCTTTGTCAGATTCCCTAAAACCTTTAAATCAAATCTCAAGTGCACAAAAAACAGGTGCCATTAAAGCTACTCATTGCAAACTATGAAATCAAACATAAAAAAGGTTATCCTGAACTATAGGCCAGGTTCAAATGGTGCTGTTTGAAGGAGTTTTTTCCAGTAGTTTCCCCAAGTTTTTCAAGAAATCTGAATACAAATGCAATACCACAAAATTGTTGGACTTTTCCATCCTAAACAGCTCTTCCATTGACACCACCATTGTTGACCTTTGGCTGTTTTTGTAGGTAAAAAAACACACATGGTAATTGGCAGCCATTCAGAGATTTTGCTTGCAAATTTTCAACTTAAGGACACATTAACCATTGAAATTACAATACATTGTGCAGATTTAGTTTATTATTTCATGATTTTACTTTTTGACCAGTTTTTATGACTTCGTCATTAGTAACTTTAAACAAAGCTAAAATGGAAAATCTGTGTGGGAAAAACTAAGTCCACCCTCACTGCTTTCATTGGATTTAGGTAGAAACGTAGCAGCCAGGTGCTGCTGATCAAATGCTCTTGATTAGCTGGTCATCTTTGGTGCGACCTCCTTAATAAGAGCAGGAGTTTTGGCAGTTTGCTGGTTTGGAGCATGCCGGTGTTAACACAGTGCTAAAGCAGAAAGACAACAGCAACAGAAACAAATGCCTGTGAACCTCAATGGACTGAAGCAATGCTGTAAAGAAGAGTGGGCCAAACTGATAAAGTCATGCAGAAAATGGCTACTTCAAGTTATCACTGCTAAAGGTGGTTTTATAACCTGTTGAATCGTGGGGTTGGCTGGGTTTTTCACACACAGCTTTTTCATCCTCCAGTCATTAATGTTAACATTTAACCTGCTAACTGAGGTCTGTAGAGTCTGAGATGGACCTTTTGATTTTTCGCAGCTTCTCTGAGCATTGTGTTGACACACGCCTCTATGATCCAAGCCAGCAAACTCTTAAATCTCATGTTTTTACTGAGGTGGACATACACGGTAGTAATAAGTTAATATATGTGATCAGCAGCACCTGGCTGATCCTTTCTCTTAAGGGAGCAGCAAGCGTGTACTTTGTTTATCACACAGCTTTTCCATTTTGGCTTTGTTTTTGTTCAATAAATGATGACATGGTGGAATCTGATGTGTGTTTTTGTACACCTGTGGTAAGATTTAAATAATTTTCGAACCCGGTAAAGACCGGATCATTTTTATTCTACTCTGATATGTAAAGACCCAAGAATTTCTTTTTTTCCACTGATTGTATTTCACTCAGAAACTGTGTTAATCTGAACCAGGTTTCAGAGTCACGCTTAATCACACACACACAGGAAGGTTTGTGATAATGGATGGCCAGACAAGATGAGGTGCAGAAAATGTACTGCAGCTGTTGCTCGTATTTAAAGTACTGTAATTTGCAGCAAATGAGCAGGAAGGATCTCCCCGTTTGGCCCCCAGGACTCTTTGACAATATAACTGGCTGCTGATAGACGCACTAGATGCTGCTGCAGTCAGACCTTTTGGCCTTTTACTCTCCAGATCTTCAGCCAGCCCAGAAAAATTCACACCCAAGCCGCCGCTCTCCCTCTGGCACGGTGCTGTGTTATTTGTAGGATGAATGCGCAGGACTGTCACAAGTCCCATTAGTGTATGCTGAGCGTGTCAGAGCGCACTCAGTGTTCAGTTTGAGCTCTTAGGCCCAGGGGCTATGTATTCATCGGGGCATTTAAATATTCCAGCGGTTGCCAAAATGGCACCAAACAGAAGCGTGCCTGCTGAGTTCGATGGCAGACAAGCGGAGAGCTTTTCAGACCACATATAGATACTTATCTTGTAATTTATAGGCAAAGTAGTTTGTCACAATATGTCTAACTTCTAACAAAACGACAGATTTATTTTTTTTTGCATCGTGCTATGAGCATGCCTGTTTTGTAAAGTTCAGAAACAAAGCTGTTTGCCCTCAGCTGGTTTTCTATCACTGTTCTCTGTCTCAAAAGAAGCAAAACCACAGTTTCATCCTTCTTTGATCTTTTTCAAAACAACAGTGCTGGTCTGCTGTCTGCGATCCGATGGGCTGGAAAAAAATGACACCGTACGAGACGCTGACATACTTTATGAACACAGCAATTTTCCAAGGATGAGCTCCAAGGTCATTTCAAATGAAATGTGTTGACGCAAAGCTGCACAGATGATTTAATTACATCCTCTGTGTGTTTATGGATTTAGTCTTTGGATCAGATAATTAGCGTGTGTCCTTAACAAGGTTGAATACCTGCAATAGGATTTCTGTGCTTTTCTGCCTGTGTTACCTTTCATATTATATTAAGAAATTTTTAGCTTTAACAAATGTGCATGAATTAAAAAAAAACCCACAGAGTCTGGCACCAACATCCATCCATTCATTTTCTTTACCCACTTTTTTCTTTCTGGGTCGCGGTGGAGCTGGTGTCTATCTCCAGCAGCCATTGTGCGAGAGGTGGGGTAGAAACTGATTACTACCACGTGTGTCCACCTCAGTAAAAACATGAGTTTTAAGAGTTTGCTGGCTTGGAGCATACAGGTGTGTGTCAACACAATGTCAAGGAAGAAAGGCATCAGCAATGACCTGAGAGAAGCAACTGTTGCAATCCACTGATGTGGGAAATATTCATCATTTTACAGTGAGAAAGATTATTTGCCAGTGGCAAATATTTAGTGCAATGTGTTGCCCTCAAAGTAGGTATTGGGGAGGATGCTCAGCTACTGCCAAAGCAAATTTTAGCTTAATATTTGTAAATTTGAACCAGGTCGGCCTCAAAAGTTAATCAGTTTTAGACGTCAACTCAATGATTGCTTTCAGATAGTTTTAATTAAAATTCATTCTGTGGTTCATGAGATATTTTGCTAACGATGCAGACAAACAAACGAACACACACAGGGACACAGGCAACATTATCGTTCTGCCTCTGTGAGTGATAATCAAGCTCTTGATATATCCATTCAGATAAGGACTGCTCTCACATTGAACTAGACCACTGAACTAACTCTGAATCTGCTGGGATTTGGCGAGTTGTGTAACAGGATGAATTCTGTAAACAGGTCCTTAAGTGTTCTCAGTGTTGTAACACAAAGCACCCAAAGCAAGCACAAACACACCCATAAATACACACACAGTCTGTCTGATATAGCTTCAAACATTCATGTGGGCACACAAACACACAGCCAATACTTCTTGCACATGATGCATAGACAGTAGCAGACCGTCCACTGTGTACACTAATGCAGCCCACGCCGCAGCCTGTTTTCTCTTTTCTATATTTAGTTGGGTCCAGCTTACTGATTGAGATGATTAAACAAATGAGGACCCTTCACTGGAGATGAGCCAGGGCTTGTTAAGGAAGAAGCAAAGGGGTCAGCCGCCATTCGATTCAGGTCAATAATAAAGGAATTCAAAATTTTTCAGACAACTGAGACAATCTCTTAAGTTCAGGACAGAAATAACCTGATGAATCATCTACAGTACTGTTACTTGATTCGGTGCATCCGGTGCTGTCACAAAGAGAACAAAGGTCTGCTTTAGCCTCTTAATAAACTTTATTTTTAATAGATCAGTTCAATAAGATGGGTTTTTGTGTCGGGCAATAAAAGGACAATCAATAAAAGCCCAACCGGATGAGATCTAAAAATCCCAGAAATGGTTTAAAAAAATGTTTTTAAATTCCATGTAAAATCCCATTTAGGGCTTTGACACTCCCTGGTGTGCTGCATGAAATGCTGCTAATGAAGTCATGAATCGTCCTCGTGACCTCACAAAGCCTTGCTGCTATCTGCAGGTGAACAGCCCGCAGCCGAGCAGCCCACCTCCCACCACGTCATCTCCCTCAGCTGCCTCTGCCTTTCCTCGACTCTAATGAGTTATTGACCCCCTGCGGATGTGTAAAATAGAGTAGGTCCTCATGGTTCTTTATTGCACACGGCAGCTGGTGTGTTTGTGTCTGCTCGCGCGTGTGTTCGTGAGTGTGTACACAAACACGTGGTCCTGTGTAATGCTGTTTATATGCGTGCTCATGTGCTATGAGCTGCAGGGAGGGGAGTCGCCTGGAGTGGGAAGCCGGTGCCTGAGAAAGGTGTGACTTGTTTCATTCCTGTCAGAGCTGCTTGGGTGATGTGTAATTGAAGCACTGCTGGTTAATCTGCAGAAAGCAAACACTTGTGAATGCTACTTTTTTTAACCATTACTAGCACAATATATTATACATTTTTGTGGCATGAGCCTCTGCAGGCACCAGAGATGCTCCTTTTTGTTAAAGCACTGGTTCCCAAACTTTTCAGCTTCTGACCCACAAAATAGCAGAAACTCAAGACTCCATCCATCTTTGGTTAAAGTATGCAAATGTTGGATTTAGGCAAACCAAACAATGGTTATAAGGACAAAAAACACCATTATACTATTTTCATTAGTTTAACCTTATTACATAACATTTAATCTCTCAACAATTATGGTAAAAAAAATTAACTATCATTTTCACATTTCATTTTGTTTCTGAAACCCATCCTAAGACCCTGAACTTGTTGATGTTTTGTGACCCACGGTTGGGTCCTGACCCCAACTTTGGAAACCACTGTGTTAAAACATACACAACCATTAACATTACAGGCTGACAAAACTTCAAATATACTGTTTAAACACACACACTAACAAAAACAGAAGAGTGGTAGAAATTAAATGACACTGCACTTGTTGAACGGTCAGGTGACTGTACTGTAAATACGTATAGTATCAAATCAAATGAATAACATTTCGTGCTGTGGACACACTGCTGTTCCCATATCAGTAGGATTTTGTACCCACTCAAGACTGGATACAAATGTTGATTTGAGGTAGAATGGAGTCAAACAGTTGTATCCTCTTCTGCACCAACTCAGCCCACAGCTGTTGTAACCGGCCGTTGAGATCCAACAAATTATTACTGAGTTGGTGTTTATCTCCAAGCTGATTCCACACGTTTGATTGGGGAAAGCTCAGGAGGGCCTCACTAGCCACAGGAGGACACAGGTCATGTGTCAACAGATTCCATCTTGAAAATAGGCTGATCAGGTTGTTGTCTCTGGACGGGAAAGGCATTTCACTAAAGTAGTGCTGCACCATCTTGGTCCCCAGAATCACTACCAGACGTAACCTGAAATCAAACCTAATGATTCCCTACACCACGATGCCAGGAATAACACCAGAGTGTCTCTCCACAACATTAGCAGGATGTGCACTTGCTGGCCTGTGAATGAAGAACCAAGACTCATAGTAGAACATGATACGATGCCACTTGTCATCAGACCATGCTTTCAGGTTACATCTCCACTCCAAACACAGCCAACTCTGTGCTTCGTGTTAATGGCTGTGTGCAGATCTGGGGTTCAGTAATACCTGGCGGACAATGCAACAACCCTCCCTTGGTGTGATCTGTTTTTGGTGACCAGAACTTTCATGAACTCTCTGTTCCAGAACTGGGCCATTGTGTCATCCACACAATACAACCACCTGGACCCATGCAAACCTACATCATGAGCCCTACTGATGTCAATGTCAATTTATTTACAAAGCACATTTAAAGCCATGCAAGTTGAACCAAAGTGTAACAAAGCAAACGAAAAAAATAATAAATCATTTCAGTAAAACAAAGACAAAACAGGTTAAAAATAAATAAATAAATCTAAAAACGTGAAGATATAAAAAGCTAAAATTCCAATTTAAAACTCAAAATAAACACAATAGAATTGCACATTTAGCTGTCACTGTTGTGACTGAATGATGGATGCTCCAGCAACTGCCTGATAACACTCTACCTCTACTTGTGATGCCACCCCTTATACCCTCTGATGTCCGTACTGCCAGCTCTTTGCAAATTAATTCATTGTTGGTCTGCATGTGTTCCAAATTGGACAGTGCTTCACTCTATTTTTTTCAGCGAGAGTATTTGCATTAAACCAAATCCTCCTTCTATAAGTCTTCTGGAGGGAAAGAAATTAGCTTTTTTTTCTGTTTTTCGTCCAGCACCTCCATATTATGTCTATAGCGAAAGCAGTGCTTGTCATCTGGTGAAGAGGTGTAGAAGTGAAAAGGAGGAGTCCGTCACCGTGAGTGTTTGCGCCTGCAGCACACACACTGCAGCAGGTTGAGCTTTGAAATCTTCACTACACATTATACAGTGAGTCTTTCAGCAACTGCACAAGGGTGGGCGCATCAGCTGGAGAAATTTAAAGGATGGCCGATAAACCACGCTGAACTTTTCCTCCTTTTTCCTGTTTTATTTTCTGTGGCCTTGGTGCAGTGCAGAAAAAAAAGAAAAAAAAACGACTGCGCTTGTTGCTCCGTGTGATAATTAAAAGCCAAAGGCAGCGTGGTGCCCATTTAGCAAACACTGAAATGGTAATTCTTTACAAGAAAGCGGCATTGTTTACAAATATTGAACACATTAGCAATGGCAGAGGTGCTGCGCAGATGTGAGCATCCAAACAAAAGGCTTTTAATGGACTCATGACCCAAAACTGAAATAAAGCCTTTTGTCTCCACACACGGCCAAGTGTTCAAACATGAACGCTTTAATGCCTCTAATCAATGCAGTGATGGCTGAGATACAGACAGAAATTAGCTCTGAATCAGATCAGATATCAACCGACCTATTCAGATTTACTGTTCATCACCGGTGCACATACATTTGTGAGCTAGTGGAGCACGAGGGAAAGCGTCCAATATATCAGAAAACAATTAAACGTCATTAAAGAGCTTGAGTCTATTAGTTTGAGTCTATTAGCCCTCAGGGTATGTGTTGGGGATGACTCTCAGCTACTATCTTAGATCAATATCAGTAAAACTGACTGAGTTCTGGCCATATTTGTATTCGCTAAAGTTGATTAACCTCTTAACTGGCTTAGATTTGACTGAGATTATTGACTTAGATTTGAATAGGGAGCCTCATAGATTGCACTAGGGGTTTCAAATTTAAATACCATAGAGTCAAACTGGCTGTGTAGGTCCTCCCCTTTTGATTGACACCTTTTTTAACCAACTGGGTTGATCTATGGCCTCTCCAGAGCCAATAATATCCACTAAGTACTAACTACATACTAGTTATAGTTACAGGAATTTGACCTCTGAGGTAAAAAATTTTGAGTGTTACCTTTACAGAGAGATCAAGCTTTTTTATGTACTCCAAAGGATTCAAGAACAGCATCTAATTTAATTTGGGTATGCTTTTTCCACACATTTGAGGCATTTTGGGGGGGACTATTAACTAAGGAGGCCATCTTGGTTCAGGTTGACTCTAAACATTAATTAGTTGTAGATGTCAGTCCAATTATTACTGTCTAAGACTTTCACTAAAATCCATCTTGTGCTTTGTGAGATATTTTGCTAACAGGCAAGCAAGCACTCACACACAAGACCAGGCAATTTACTTGACTGCCTGCCCTTCATCACTGCAAGTGATATTGAATATGATTTAATCTACTTAAAGTAGATTAAATCTACTTTAAGTAGTGGCAACAATCTACAGAAGTTATCCAATCTGTATTTTGAATCTGTTTTCCGTCGTCTCTTTTAGATAATTTGACTAAGTGGTCTAAATGTCTGCTCACTCCCTAAAGACGTACTCATTTCTTATTTTTGGGCTCATTTTCAGATAGTTTTTGAGAGGAAGTTGTGCAGAAGCTTTAATTCCTAGATTGCAGTTACCATCATTGTCACCCAAGGCAGAACGACAATGTGTTTGTTTGTGTCTGTATATGAGACTGTGTTCATTTGTCTGAACTGTTAGTAAAATATCTCATAATTCGCTGAACAAATTTTAATGAAGCCTTTAGAAATTAATCATTGGGCTGACATTTACAACTGATTAACCTTTGGAATCAATCTAATCCAATCTTACCAAACAGAAAAATGGCTATAACCCTGTTATTATTACGGATATTTGGCTAAATTTTTGGTGTGGTAGTAGCTGAGAGTTATCCCCAAAAGAACCTCAGAGCACTACCCATTTTACAAGATCTTTGCTTAAAACTTTTGCATTAACTATCGGAGTCAACCTTGTTTGTCTGTCAGCAGAATATCTCATGAACCACAGAATGAATTTTAATGACATTTTCAGAAAATAATCATTGGATATACATCTATAACTGATTAAAATTTAGAGTCAAACAAATTCAAGATGGCGACCTTAGACAAAACAAAAAGAACTGCAATTCTGTCAGTTTGACATACTGTATATTGAGCTAAAATTTTCTGTGGTAACAGCTGAGAGTCATTCCCAACACACCCTTGAAGAATGTCATTGCGTGAGGTTGTGCAAAACATTATTTGCGAGGTTTGACCAAAGGGATCCAACTCCATTTCTCCTCATAAGATGATCTTAATCTAAATCTCTAGCATGAAAGGCAGCGGGCGATATGCTTAAAATGCTAGTCCTTTAATTCAAAGAACCAAACAGCGAGGTAAAGGAAGGGTCAGGGAGAGATTGGACTCTGAGGCCGAGTTGTTTGTTTGGGTAGTGACAGTGTGGGCTTCTCCTGACGTCATTTGTCAGGACTTGGCATTGGCTGGCCTGGCTGGTGACATTTGCTTTCCCACCATGTGGCCCCTGTACTTTGAGGCCAGATGGCAGATGATGCCTCCGAAGCAGACAACACACACACACACGCACACATGCTCAGGCGTGTGTAGCAGCGCATACTCACCATCAAGTTTCCCCTTCTCTCAGCAGAGCGAAAGGTGAATGAGCAGCCAAACGATTTATCACCCAAAGTGATTTATAAAGTCCTGATAGAATGCCAGAAAGTAAACTTTGGGAAAAGTAGTTGTATTATGATTGGGATGGGTCTGATCGATGCTTTCCTCTCTCGGTGAGGCTCATCTTGTTTGTGCAGGGTGAAATATCATCACCCCACTCTTACACCTCCCCCTTTATGGAGACTGCAAAATTTGTTTCTCTTTCACTCACTGTCTCATTTTCACTTCCTTTTTTTTTTCTTTTTTTTCGCTCGCCTCTATTTCTCCCTCGTCTGTAAAGGAATAATCCATCTCATGTGAAAAGTAACAGTGAGCAGAGTTTTGCTGTTGAGCCGTGTGTTTTGTGATAAAGTCAAAGAAGATAAATACCGAAAGACAAACTTGAGGCACCTGAGTGTTGCTCTGATAGGAGCAGAAACTGACTTCGTTCATCATCGGTGAACGTTTTATCCATCATAACATGGGTGGAGAAATGAGGGGAACAATAAACCTCAACAAGCATCGGCATTTTAATCTTCCTTGAGCAGCTTTTGTAAAACAATATTTGTTTCTCTTCAAACCACAAAAAATAAAAATAAAAAGTCAGGCAAACTCAAACTAGCACCGACAGGGAATCCACATAGTGATCAGTCTTTAAGCTTCTTTTCTCAGCAGATTTCTGTTTTTGTTGTTGTTGTTCTCTTTGCACTGGTTTTTGTGTAACTTACCAGATTATAAGTTAAGCAGTAATTTTCTGTGTTGAATTGAGTCCGACCTTTTCAGAATACGCACAGAATTAACGCAAAGGCAAAGGCACATTAGGCTGATATTTTCATTTGCAACAGCTTGAGGAGTTGGATGACATTTTGAAAAATGTGCATAATAAGAAGGAATGAAAAGACTGATCTCACTCTCACATGACACAAAAGGGTCAAATAAACACCCTCCTTGTTTATTGATTTATTTAGACCATGGTTCTTGTGGAAGAACAGGAGGCAAAGAGAAGACCTTAATGCCCTGAAAGCATCTTAAAGTCCTGAGGTTAAATTATTCCAAACATGGAGTTGTCAGTGAGTGCTTTGAAGCTAAAGTTTGTATGATTTCTTTAGGAGCACATGCAGAACAGATGCTTTTGATATTTTTGCAGGTTACATAACTGTTGTTCCCAAATGACCACAAGGACTTTATGGTTTCTGATTGAGGTTTTGTTTTTCTTTTTTTTTGCTCAGGTCTGAAGTGTTTACAATTTTTCATCACCACTGTAGAGTATTTTATTTTGATATTTTTGGGAAAACTCAACCGTAAACCCAACAGACTGAAAACAGCGAGCTGTGTGGTAAATCTGTTCTGTTTTTGTTTAATCTCATTCAAAGTTAATTAACCTGCAGCTTTCTGAACAGATATGAGGAAGACCTCTGTCAGTTGGAGGTGAGGCTTCAGTTTTTGTAAAAAATGTTGCGGCAGACAGTGACCCTGATGAAGACCAAGTTTGGTCACGACTCGTTTTACAACGATGGTCAAACTCTTCTCTTTTTTTTACTCCTTTTTGCTTCTGAAACAAAGACATTTCCAAAATCACAAATTACACGAAGTGGTTTCCTCTTGCTTTTTTAGTTTTTGTTTTTTCTTTTCTTTTTATAAGTACAACCCCCTTTTTATGCAGAGCTTTTAAAGTCAACCCGATTCAAGATGGCCGCCACAGCAAACACAAAACTGGCTTTAACTCCCTAAAATTTGGTTTGGTAGTAGCTGAAGGTCATTCACAACACATACTCTGAGAGCTAACCCACTGCATGACAGTTCATGATATTGTGTGACATTTTACAGAAAAGTAACAATTACAGAAAAAAAATGTGGTCCAAAAACACAGTAATTTCCCACAATCAAAATACAGTTTTTAGTTTTATTTTACATGTGATCATTTGTTTTTATTTATTTTCTTTCTAACTATTAACTGAAGGATGTCTTTATGTTTAATGATAATGAAACATGCATGTTAGGTTTATTGATACTCTTAAAAAAGAATTGTGCCTAGGTGTGAGTGAGAGTGTGAATGGTTGTTTGTCTCATGTGTCTCTATGTGTCCCTGTCATGGACTTGCGACCTGTCCAGGGTGTCCCTCTGCCTCTCGCACAGTGACTGCTGGAGATAGGCACCGGCTCCCTGTGACCCGGAATGGAAAAGTAGGTAAAAACAATGGATGGATGGATGGATGGATGGATGGATGGATGGATGGATGGATGGATGGATGGATGGATGGATGGATGGAT
>JAOXNZ010000012.1:9977502-10004077 GCA_028566095.1 Kryptolebias brasiliensis | reverse complement strand
GATTTTTATTTTTGCGTATGTTTTTTTTTTTTTTTTTCAATCTAACTACTTCTGAGTACTTTGTGCTATTTTAGCCATTCATAGATCAAAGCTTTCAGCTCTTTTCGGAGATGGGTGCTTTGACTTCAGGTTTTTGTAACTTTTATACTTTTCAAAATGTTTAACTTTATTTAGAAATATTTTTCTCATAGAAATGCATTTATATCGGTTTAATTCCTTCAAAAACATTGTTTTCTTTCAAATTTGCTTTAGCAAGTCTTCTTATCCTGCTTTTGGCTAACCTTTTGCTACTTTTAGTATTTAACTAACATTTTGCTACTTTTGATTTTTAGCTACCATTATGCAATTTTTAGCTTTTAGCTAGCATTCTGTCACTTTTAGTATTTAGCTAATCTTTGGCTTCTTTTAGTTGTTAGCTACCATGTTGCTACTTTTATCTTTTATTTTACTTTTGTCTTTTAGCTAGCACTGTGCTTTTTTTTGAGCATCTACCTAATGTTTTTGTCCCTTTAGCTTTTAGCTAGTGTTTAGCTACTTTGGGCTTTTAGCTACTGTTCTCCATCTTTTCACTTTACCAACTCAGGTTCAACTGCTTCAGCAAATTTCAACGTTCAGTCGTTCAGTACTCGACGTTCACACTGCATTTTTTCAGGAAAAACAATTTATCTGGTTTGTTTTATTGTGTCTTGTTAACCTTGTGACATTTTTTTTAAATAAGGTAAAAACGCTGATTTGACTGTACCCTTTTTTCTTTGGGCTTTAGAGAGCATCAAGTTACATAACAGAAAGGCCTCATAGTACTGAGGAGACTGCATGGAGAGAAAAAAAAATAAAAAAATTACAGTTTATTATAACTATTTTTGTGTTTAGCTAGTAGGACAACACTGACAACAGAAATAGTTTATCCAATAATAATGGTTTACTTTCAAAATACACTGGACTAATACAAACAGCAATAATATTACAGTTATTAGAGTTTCTTTCTTATCAGAAATGAGTGGGGGAGCTGATACATGTTTGCATCAGTGATGTTTGTAAATCCTGCAGTAAAACAGATTTAATTTAAACCAATTAAAGTCATTTTTAAGTGGGGATAAAAAGTGTCTGTAATTTGAATAATTAGAATGTCACACGCTTCTTTTTCTGATTTTTACAGGCGCTGCATCATCTCATAGCTTCCATGCAGATGTCAGCGTGTGTTATTCAGTGTGTTAATTATAGGATATGGCGGGGAGCTGTCTTTTATAAAAAAAAAAGAAAAATCAGGAACAGATGAAAGCGACCACTTCTGTCTCCAGACTGTCCTGCAGTATTTTAAATAAATCTATTTTATGCTTCTGAGTAATCTGTTAAATACATCAGGTTAAAATAAATAAATAAATAAAAATAAAAACAACAAAAGCAGAAAAACGCGTGATGTCCATTGATCATGAAATGTTGATGACATGTTGATGAAACGCTCCTGGACTTGATGTCACGAGTAGCCTGCACTCATGGCTAATTAAATTCCTGGGGACTGTGATGACTGTCACGGTCTTACTCGACATGTGTGCAGCCTGGACTTGCACGATAATGTAATAATGCATCTTGAGGTATGCAGTTTAAAGATTCTAAATAATGAAAGCCCCACATTATTAATCACGGCTGGGAGCGTGCCGGGAAGACGGAGTGCCCTGCATCGTCTGCATTTTTAAGTAATCCTGCTAAAACAGTTTGTGCGTGTGCATGATGTCCATCTTTATGGGTGTTATAATCAATACACGCCTCACACCAGTGATGTGTTATATTACATTTTCTCCTTTTTCCCAGCATCAGTTTGCTGTTGCACATTTGGAGTGATTCCTCACATCTTTTCGCAACTGTTCAGTCAGTAACTCTAATAAAAGAAACCATCAGACATGTAAAAAAAAAAAAAAAGAACTTTTCTCAGGATGAAATGCAAAGAGTTGTAAATCAGCTCGAGATCACAGCATCCAGACTGACTGAGGCTGTGAATTTCAGTTGCATGGTGAGATGTGGGCGAAGAACTGAGCCAACAAGATTGAGGGGTATAAACCTGTTGGATTGTTTTTTTTTCTTTTGGTCAAGCCTGAGTGATGGACACAGTGTCTCACCATGTGTGCTCAGATTATCATTCAGTAATTATATCCAGCACTTGTTAGGCTGTACACAAGCAATCTGCTCCAATGTTTGGAAGTAAATCTCCCTTTCAAAGCTCAAGGGCCATAGCATTATTTAGCCTGGCTTGATGCTGTGATGAATTAGTGAGTTTCTGCGAGTGTGCTCTGAATTCCATTATGCTAATAATAACAGACAGTAAAAATCTGCAAGGGACATCAGACGGGTTGTATTTCGATTTGTAATGAGAATTTCTGCGCAGTGTAACATAGATTCAACCACCTGTGTGCACGATCCAATGAGGAGCGTTTTGCGAGAGCTCTGTGGTTGTGACCGGATTAATTTTCTGTAATAAGAAGTGGCGTGCTTATTGATGTGTAAAAGAAAGCAGTGCGGGCGGTACCCAGTGACCCGCGGGCCCCTATCATCTCAGGGGTTAAAAGCTGATTGAGACCAGTGACTTTGAGTCTTACTGCAAGAGGGAACAAAAAGTTATGCTTCCATTTCAAATCAGCCTGAGTTTCAGCCCACACACAGGTCACGCTTCAGTGGTCTGAAAAATTACAGGATACCACCCTTTCCAATTTCACCAGCACTGGACCAGACTGTTGCAAGCTCCTGAAACAATTACCCCAAGGGACGCAGAGCAACCTTGTTTATAGCTCATTGAGCACCTACAGTTCCGATTTAGCACAGGTAATTACAACATCGTTATCTCCTCCTAAATCTTCTCCCAATGGGTGTTATCGCAAAGACGCCGCCTTTGGCTTAGTTCTTTGCCATTCGGGCATTGATCAAAACAAACGCAGCATTAGTATGGCCAGGCATCTCCTGGACCGGCTAATGTTCGCTCTCCAGGTGTCGCAACCTGCTCAACCTGCTCACCCAGAGCACATCAGTCACACTAACACACATTTGCCGCACAGCATCAAGCCACTCCATCACCAAAAATGGCCGGTTTCTCTCTCCTTGAATGTCGCACCCCACTCGGAGAGGACAAACAAATCTTCTGATTTGTTTCTAATCTGTAGTCTTCCCTCACCGTGGGGGCTGACATCCACCCACATCAAGGAGAAACATTCCACAGGGGGGCTATCCATTAGCCCAGCATCCTGCTTTTACCATGTAGGCACAGGGCAGAGGGACATGCTCCAATTAGAGATGGAGACTCGGAGACTTTTGCCCCTGACACAACCCTGCTGCTCCACGAAAAAAAGTGTCAACATACCTTTTCTTTTGGTACAGAAGGACAGCTTTGCTTCTTTTCTCCTGCTGCAGGCGGCTGCTGCTAGTCATACACCTCATGGAGCCAAACCATTTCACATCATGCTGTTTCTTTTCATCTGTCTGCCTGGGGTGTGCTCACAAACAACAGGTCAAGCCTCTATGTGTCAGTTTGTGGGGGAGAATTGTGTGTGATCTTGTGTTGCTTGTGTGAAAATGCTGCGTTTTTGGGGGGTGGGGGGAGAAGAGGAGGAGGTAGCAGGTCTTTGGCATTCATCTCTCGTTCAAATCCTCCATCAACTGAAATCCATCTATAGTGCAGCATGTTGCGTTGAGCCACGTTGGATCGGCTCCGTGCCTTTTGCATTTGCATGCTGCATGAACACAATCTGCCGCGGTGCCCCGATGGGAACTCCTTTCATCCCCTTTGCATTGTTTTTACACCTCGACACGAAAGGGAGCCAATTTGCAGCCACAGTCCATCTGATTTCTAATCAAGATTGTGCTGAGAAGAGACAGAGTAGACACGAGAAGAAACCTTAAAATCGCAACACCGGGGTGAATAGTTGATCTTTGTTCAGTAGAAATGAAACACAGCGTGGTCCTGATTCAGCTACATGACATCTTCCTGTTTCTTCATTCAAAAGGAGAAACACGAACAATCAGACACAAATGAGCTTTTACATCACAGGACACTCAAATCCATCTTACCCCTCTGGCCTCTCAAGAGCAGGTTTCTACATAAACATACAGAAATCTGATGTATTTGTTTGATTATGCAGTGTATCAACTATGCATGAAGCAATTATACAGCACAGCCTTCGGGCTTGGATTGAAATTTAATAGACGATTTCCTACAGTACAACAATCCCTCCTTCTACTCTGTTTAAACATCCATTCATTAACCTGCTGGGCAGCCATTTGTTTGTGCAAACATCCGTTCAGCCTGTTTGTTTTTCTGTTTGCTCAGCCGTGGAAGTCTTCCTTGTCACCCCCCCATCCCTCCTCCTCTTCACGAGATGTCAATGTCTGGTGGCCCAATCTATAGGGAGAGTAAAAGGTCAAAGGTAAAAAGAAAGAAGCAGGCACCCGGGTGACAGGAGACGAAAGATGAGGAGTAAAGCACTGGCTCTGCAGAAGCTTTGATTGATTGGAATTTAAGAAGAGGGAAAGGGAAAAAATTAAATTGGTGGAAGAGGAGAGGGAGGGAAGGAGGGGAGGGAAAAGGCTGGATCATGGTGGATGAAGAGCCGGAGTCAGCATGATCGGGGGGTGGGCTAGAGAATGAGATTTTTTACCCTGGGAGCACAACCTTTAGAAGCTTAAAGGAGCATGCCTTTACACAGTTTTATTCTTAATATAATCCCAATTTCTTAGTGTGTGTGTGGGTGGGGGGTGGGGTGTGTGTGTGTGTGTGTGTAAGAGAGAGAAACATGGAGGAAAAGATGCAAGAAACAAAAACATTTTTTTTAATCGTCACAGCACCATTGTTGAAGCTTTGAAGGTGAAGTTATCTTCTGCAAATGAATTTAGGACAGAGACAGATTCAGTTGCAGTCTGTTTTTATATCTCAGATGTATTTGGGTGTGTGTGTGTGTGTGTGTGTGTGTGTGAGCCTCCTATTCTTCCATCTGGATTCTTTAAATCCCATTCTCTTCCTCTAATCCATCTTTCTTACTGTTTTCCTACAAAACTCTCAGTGCCCTCTTCTCCTCCTTCCCATCTTCCTCCTCCTCCTCCTTCTCTTCTTCTTCTTCTTCTTCTCCTTTATCTGGCGTGTTTGATCACTGCCGCCTGCACGGGGAGGAGCTGTCTCTTCCACGACTCACTTGGCATCCGCTCGAGATAAACATGTTGTGGTGGACAGACGCCTGGGTCCCGGTCCGGAGGAGCTGGATGGTGGAGGACAGACTGATGTGGGTGGGCCCCTGCCCTGGTCTCATCATCATCAGCCACATACACACCAGCCACTTGGCCAGCTGGTCCTGAGTCGAGTTCTCGCCTCTGTTTATCAGATGCCTTCTCTGTCAACGTCTTGCCTCACCGTGACCCCCAAGCACCATGACACAGTGGAACCAGAAAGAAAAAAAAAAAAAAAAGAATTAGTATCTAATTATAGGCTCCTCTCTGTGAAGAATGGTTCTGGTGCTGGTGTGTCACCATGTGGAGGCTGGATGGTTGACTCACAATGAGACTGAGCCCTGCAAACAACACAGAGGACATATGAAACACAAACACACACACAGGTTGTAAAGTCATTTCACACACAGATACACTGAACCACACACACAGTGCAGGGCTGATCTGCCCTTCTTTGGTTGGTTGGTTGGTTTGAGCCATAGCAGGGTCGCTCTCCCTCCCCTACAGGAGGGTCTCGCAACAGAAACCACTTGTGTTTCACGTGATCCAACAGGATTAATTACACTCACAATGGAGGTTGATGCCTCTGGTTTCCTCGCTCTACGGGCTCCCTTGTGGTGATGATGGTGTAGTTAATCTTCACTGGGAACAATGGAGATTTTCTTTATGTGTTCTTAGGGGAAAATGTAGATACAGATGTGAGCTTGACTATGCTGCCATCTTGTGATTGCATCTGGACATTTGTGATATGCAAATAAGGAGAAAAATCCTGCAGGTTTTACGCCCTTAACACTGAACACCAATACAGATTTGAAGATAAATAAAACATTAAAAGCATGACGTAATCAGCTGTTTTAAGCTACATAAACTAACCACAACTTGGTAAATTTTGTTGCCTTACAGCCTGGGATTTATTTGGATTTTTATTGTGATTGATTATAAAAACATAATGTCCAAAAATACTTCAAATAAGTTACATCCATTTGAAAAGTGGTGTGTGTATTTACCCAATTTGCTTTGAAGCCCCATCTATTACCTTCATATCCAACACACATAAATTAAATAACTTCCACCTGTGAGAAATCTAAGTATCAAATGATGTATATAAACCTATTGTTATAGCCCCAGAATCAACACCTCTAAGGGATGCCATTAAGCAAAAAACAGCATGAAGACCAAGGACCTTTCTACACAGGTCAGAGACAAAATTGTGGGGAAGTACAGATCAGGATTGCAAAATAGAACAAACTACAAACCCTGGACAGCCTACAGAGTGTACCTAACGTCTCATCGCAATAAGAAAACCATCTATACAGTGAAGCACGGGGTAGCCATTTCATAAGATGGGGCTGTTTTTCACTGGTAGAGACTGAGAAACTGGTCAGAGTTGAAGGAAAGATGAATGGAGCAAAATAAAGAGAAATTCCTGAAACCTGTTGAGTGTTGCAGAGATTCAAGACTGAGACAGAGGTTCAGCTTCCAACAGGACAATGACTCTAAACACACCATTGAATCAACACTCCAGTGATTTAAGGACAAACAGTTAAAAGTCCTAGATTGTCCTGGTCAGGTCAATCTCTGATTTGATTTAGACTGCTGTACACCAGCAGCACTCATCCAAATGGAAGGAGTTGGAGCAGTACTGTCATAAAAAATGAACAAATATTCCAGTGGCTCAGTGTACCAAGCTCATGGAGACGTAACTGAAAAAAGCTGCTAGTGTTACTGCTAAAAAAGTTGACTCTACAAAGTATTGACCACTTTACGGTTTTACATTTCTTTTAGAATTGTTTAAAACAAGTTTTGCACCCATTTACCATAAATAATCAAAACTATTTTTCGAGAATTAAATTCCAGGCTGTAAGGCAACAAAATAAGATTACCAAAAGGGGGTGAATAATAATGCAACCCTCTGTATAAGACGCAAGCCAGGTATTCATCCAGCAAATTATCCTCACATCTGCTCACATGACCGAAGCACTTAGAAAAGTGCTGCATGATGAAATTATGAAAATCTGTCTCTCATAAAGTGTCTGCCAGCTCTGCATATAACCAAATAAATCCAATCATTTTCATCTGGAAAGTTAGCAATTAAATCTTTATTAGGTCTGCAAAGACTTACCAAAAAAAGGGTTAATAATAACAAAAAAGTCATTTTCTCATTTTGTAACCATACAAAACCACAATGCATCACACTTTAATAGGGTTGATTACTCCAGCAGCTCTTAACATTTGAATTACATTGATGTTTACACATAAACATCAAAAACAGGGCAGCATATTGAACAAACCTCACTCAAAAACCTCTAAACCACACCGTTCCCTCTACATTCTCTCTGAATGCATAGCTGTGAACGTTTAGCATATTTTCTCAAGTTAATACAAAATGTTGGCACAGTAGTTATTAACAGTAAAGCTGAAGGCAAACATCTTTGTAGGTTTTTTTCATGTTGAGAACTTTGCAAAATTTGAAGAGCCACCAAACAGGATGATTGCAGATGATGAAAAAACAGGTTAGAGAGTCGGTGGAGAGGAGGGGATGACAGCATTTGTGCAGTTTTTCTTTTTAAGGTACAGCCACTTTGTAAGGGCTCCCAGGAACATTATCGTCGCCCCATTTGACGATGACGGTATAACTGCCCTTGTCCTTGACGGTGTAGGTGACGTTATAGAGCTTGTTGCCCATATGCTTGACATACACCTCCTCGCAGGGAGTCTGGGGACCATGCACACCCACCATCAGCATGTTGGTACCTGGGTGGAGAGATAAGAGGAAGATTTAATGATTGTGGTGACCTCTTTTTCCCTTTAATAATGTTCAATCTTTATATCTATCATCTCACCTGCTTTGCTGCAATCAACAGAGAAAGTATTTTTTTGTGCGACCAAAGCCTTGGATAGCCCCGCTCCACGGCAAACCACCTTGCTGGCGTCGGATGTCAGTTTAGTTGAGGAGGTGGAAGAAGAGGAGCTGTAGGCACCACCAATTTTGGAGGACTTGGTAACAGTTTCAACCAAGACGGAGGAGGTCTCATGGAGGCTGTGTCCCCCTGACAGCCTCTGGCCTGCAGGAGGGGAGGGAAAAAAAGCTTCATCTAAAATTGTCATGTCTTGGACGTTACATAACACACACAGTATTGACAAAAATATGAGGAAAGCTGCTGAGTTCCCCCTCAGTGCAAATGTGCAAGAAAATGGCATGAGCAATTAAACTTCAGTGACTCTCATATTTTCTGTATGTCACATGAAGAACAAGAAATTTGAATGCAACAACCAGCGACAGGAATTTGTTACTGTTGTGCAAGAGAAAATCACAAATTATATAACATTTTCTAAACTTTAACACATTTTTCAGAGGAACATTTGTTGCATTATGAAGACATTTGTCATTCACAGATCAGATGGGAGAATGACTGTCGAACAGACCTGTGATTCTGGCTTTGAACGGGCTGCCCACTATGTGCTGCGGCCCGCCGTATTTGATGGTGATGAGATAGTTGCCAGGTGCCATCGGTGTGTAAGTGATCCTGTAGCCTTCAAGACATTCTCTACAGTCCATCTTCACTTTGGACGGCCCGTCGATGTTGACAGAAAGAGTGCCTGAGCCTGCATTAGAGGTGTTGACCACAAACTCGGAGGGTACGCCTGAAAAAAACAGCAGCAATGCAGATTTTTACTAAACTGGCTATTTGATGCATGTGGAATCCTGATCAAATAAAACTGACAGGAATTAAAGGAATGCATATCTCCTGCTGCATTGCATGCCAAAGACCCACATAGACAGAGACACAAGCAGTTACATGATCACCTGTATTTTATGATATGTGGTACATGCAATATCTACCTGTGGTTCCTCCCTGCAGTCCCGGACCATGCGCAGTGACCATACCAGGGTCTCCAATCATCCCCGGATCTCCCACTCGCACATTGAAGGGGCTTCCAGGAATGTGGCATCCATTGAACTTGACATCGATGGAGTGAACTCCGTTCTCACGTGGAATGAAGCGGATTGCATTCTTGTCTGAGAACACAAGTGGAGATCATTTAAATCTGTGCTCATGCTCTTGTGCTAACTGAGCTACAATTCTAGGGCAGTGTATTACCACTGTCAAGCTCAGATACGTAGCATTCCTCAGACGAGCCAGAGGGTCTGTGAACTTTGGCATCGACCACACCTCGGGCGCCGTTACGCTGCACCATGAAAGAGGCCTCCTGGTTTACTTTCAGGTCCTTCTCCTAGAAATAACACGGTAAAAATCGAATTATGTTCGTGCCCACACCTGTAGGGACACATTGTGCATGACTCATCCTTTCAAAACAAGAATAGATTGAGCAGTTGGGTGTGAGAGGCAGAAAAGGTCAGAGTTCACAGCGAGGCAACACCCCACACAAGGACAATCGCTCTGATCAAACTCAGAGAGTGCGAAATTTAAAAACACTCCCATGTCACTTCACCTGACTTCCAGTGATGATAAGTGCTTTGCGGCTCCATCTCTCTTAACTAAAAATACATGGTTTTAGCGTCGTTGGCAGCAGTTATTGAATTTGTAAAAGCAAATAAAACAACATCTGTCCACTGATGAGACCAATATTGTGAGCTGTCACAGGAAGCTTTAGCTCGCTCTCATTTTTTTTTAAACTCTGTTCATTTTTTTTTCCTGCCTCTCAGGCGTGAAACACAATCACATAAACTAGCTGAGTGCTCACATAGCACAGCTTGTGTTGCCCCACATTAGCAAGGGACAGTTAATCCAGCCCTTCATCACTGGCCAGCATCACAGAATTACAATCGTACATGCTGCTCCAACGCTGGCATTCAATTACACTTCAAGGGCAAAGTGCTATTTAGACAGAAATATCTACAACCAATCATCCTTGCCATCTGTTATTCAGTTTTGATGTTTCTCATATGTGTATGTTTAGTGTGCATGATTGGTTGTAAAAAAAAAAAAAAAAAAGTTAATGTGATTGTTATCAGCTGTGTGTGTGTGTATGTTGCCCATGTACACCCACCTGAAGGCTTGTCACAGTGAGCCTGCGGGCCTCATCTGACAGTGTAGCAATTGGAACGATGAACGGGCTGTCAGGGATGTGCTCGTTGTTGAATTTGATTGACACCTCATAGTCACCTGGGGAAGTAGACACGTTATTTTACTTTCACAATCAAGTGAACTGCAGGAAGCACTGGAAAAACAACTAGAATGCCAAGCTGCAAATACACTGGAAAAACAAACAGATAAAGCATGCAAAAGAATAAAAAATCCTATGTTTGCCCGTATCAACAAGTTCTACCTGGCTCCTTCACTATGTAGGAGACGCCACAAGAGCCATCTTTCCTGTCCTCAAATGAGATTTCCGCCTTGCTGGGACCTTCTACTGCAATGGACAGACCACCAGCTCCTGCCTCTCTGGTCCAGATACTAAATTCAGCTAGAAGTGGCAAAAGAAAGCTAAATTAGAGAACAATTTATTTTAAATATTCCCATCTCAGTAAAATACATATATTATATCCTATCATGCTGTGCAATATTATATCATGTCATATCATATTTTGTATTATTTAGTATTTTATCATATCATATTATATCATGTATGGCATTGTATTGTATCATATATTGTATCATATCAGATTGGACTTGTTTAAAAGTTTTGCCTTTATACGTAAATACACTTACAAGGTGCTCCAGCCACGCCTCTTTCAAGGCCGGTACCTCCTGCACGGACCTTATGAGCTCCACCTTCACCCATGGGCCCCACAGTGAACTGGAAGGGGCTTCCAGGGACGTGTTGGCCTCTGTACTTGACGTTTACAGTGTGGGGTCCGATTTCCTGTGGGATGAAGCGCACACTGTATGTGCTGCTCCCTCCATCCATGATGTCAGCGTCCATCGTTTTCCCGCTGGGGCTAGTCACCTGAGCTGTCATGACCTGGGAGCCACCTTCAGCTGGGGAGTCAGAGCCAAACGGCATGTTAGATACAATGCTGATTTTTTTTTTTTTTCGACCTTTAAACTTTTAGAAACTCAATGTTGGGCTCACCCTCAGGTCTGGCAGTGATGCCAGCAAAGCTGCTGAGGCTCTCTCTGCCCAGAAAGTCTCCAAAAACATCTCTGAAAGGGCTCCCCCCTCCACCCATCTGGGTACTCTCCTCTACTCGTACCTCCCTCTTAGTCTCCCCACCCCGGGTCTTGCTGATTTCTGTTCGCTCAGTGCGGGTGTAGGTGTGGCTGCTGCGTGTGAAAGTCCTGGTTAGCCTCTCCTGGGCTGAAACCATCTGAAACCAGTTTCCTGCAGCAGAGAAGAGGAAGTGAGAATACAAACACATGTCTGCTGTAGCTTCATTTCTTTTAAAATGGTTGACCGCTGCTCTCTAACCACTTCTGTACTCACCTGGGATCTTGAGGTTAAGACCACACGTGCTGCCCACTGAGGCAATAGAAGATGCCTGTCTCTTCCTGGTAATACTTTCCTTAATCCTTCCTTCTCCAGTCACCTTCACCATGAAAGGACTTCCTATACAGGGAACATAGAAATGTACAAATTTTATAATAATAATACAATAATATTGTTGTTTTTTTCTTGGATTTTCATGAATAAAAAAATCTAACCTGGGATGTGCTTTTCTGCAAACTTTATATTAACAGTGTAATTTCCAGGTTCTGTAGGGCAGTAGGTCACCCTGCACGTCCCGTCTTCTACATCTTCACAGTTGATATCGACTTTGCTTGGACCCTCAATTGACAAAGCCAGACCCCCGTAACCTAAGTGGGGAAATACACATAAGCAGTTTTGTATTTTATCTTTTCACATGTGTCAAAACAAACTGTGGCACATGATAAGACAAACCTGCATTCCTTGTATCCACAAAAAATTCTGCCATTTCGAAAGTGTGTGCCTCCACCAGGCCCTTCCCGAAAGCCTTCACTCTGCTGGCTTCACCGATCTCAGACTGGCCAACCATGATTTTAAAAGGACTGTTTGCTACGTGCATGCCATTCTTCCTCACGCTCACTTCATGTTCACCAACCTCCTTCGGGGTGAAAGAAATGCCTGGAATTTTAAAAGAGGCAGAGGCAGAAACAAAATTTAAACAGAAAACCAAGAACATAAGAAATATACAGTAGCTATGGAATAAATAAAACACTGATAGGAAAAATTGATCAATGTTCTTTTTATTTTATCTTGTGGGGAGTAAATATCTCACCGAGGTGTCTGTTAGGGAGTCTCTTGAGCAGGCAGGGTTCTTCGTTGCCCGATGGAGCTCTGATACTGGCAGTCAGGGAGCTCAGATCAGTCTCTGCGATCTTCAGAGACACATCGGCTGCTGTGCCAACGTTGAGCTGGGAGGTTCTGGTAATCGTGTCATCTCCTGCCATAAAAAAAAAACATGGTTAATGTATTTATCTACCACTAAATGCTGAATATAATGAACACCCATTATAAATGTCAGCAGGAGGGAAAAGTCTTTCTGCAACACACACAATGTACTTCCTCACCAGTGATCTTGGCAGTGAAGGGGCTGCCAGGAATGTGCTTGTTGTCGAATTTGACGATGATGTTGTAGTCTCCTGGGGCTGTGGGCAGGTAGGACACAGTGCAGGTGCCGTCTTTGTTGTCTTTACAAGTGATCTCAGCTTTTGAAGGACCCTCGACTGCTAGTGACAGACCACCTGGGAAAAAGAGGGGGAAAAAGGTTTTTTTTCCAGCTGTTTGACACTGAAAACTGTTTGACTGCAAAAAAAAAAAAACACAGTAAAGAATATTGTGCTGACCTTCTCCTGCGTTTTTGGTGACCACAGTGAAAGTGGCAGCTTTGTTAACTGTTCCGTAACTCAGACCTGGACCGTAAGCAGTCACCACTCCGCTGTTCACAGCATCCACATAGAACTGCAGAGGGCTTCCTGTAGAAGGATATAATCATTGGAAAACATGAAATGAGACTAACTGTAGTTTTGGCTGGCATTTGTTGGATTTTAGACATGAAATTAAAGCAAAAAGGGAGACAAACAGCTTCCATCCTGCTATCATGGTGCACAGCTGACCTGGAATGTGGTTCCCATCATATTTGATGTCCATCTCGTGCAGACCTCTCTCTGTGGGCTGGTATTTGATTGTGATGGTGCCATCCTTATTGTCGGTGATGTGTGGGCGGGCGGTCTTGCCAGAAGGCATCCGCACCTCACCTGGAATGACAAAATGAATAAATATAAAACCATAAATATCAGTAAACCGACATATAACTAAACGTAACCTGGAAAAATATATATATATTTTGCAGTTTTTTTTTCAGTGTGTGCAGCATTTTGTTTTAACGTGTGTTCACCTGTGATCTCCCCTTGCTGTGGCGTAAAAGGAACCAGGAAGTTAACAGGACGAAAGAGAGGATCCACAGTATCGCGAGGAACCACCTGTTCATCTGTGGCCTATCATTTACAGAAAGAAGGGCATTGATTGGTTTTAAAAAATAAAAAAGTCAGAACAAAAGTACACAACTGCAGTAGGAGTTGAATAATCTTTTACTCACCATCACATTGAAGGGGCTTTTTGGGATGTTCTGGCCCCCAAAGCGGATGGTAATCACATATTTCCCAGGTTCTGGAGCAGTGTAGTAAATGTCAAAGGTCCCATCGTGGTTCTCCACCACGTCCATGTCCAGCTCCATCCCCTGTGGAGTGAGCACCTTACAGGTCACCTTGCCTTTTCCGGCTGCCTTGGCATCCACTGTGATGACTGTATCCTCTGAGGTCTGCAGCTTCTGGAGACTTGCTGTTGAAGAAAAACATGGAAGAGTGACAGAAGGTCAAATGTGCTTCAGAAGGTCATGCGCCTAAATAATCATGTGATGTAGCTGAGATTGGAAAATAAAAATAAGTCTTTGTTACTCACACATGCCATGTCCTCCGATGGAAACTGTGAATTCAAGGGATATGGTGGTAAATAAAGTCTTGTGTTTATATTCTTTGTAGCATTTGCAGATAGAGCATAATTTTCTTACCAGTTAGGAGACATTTGCTAGCATCTCCTGTGGGCAGGGACTGGATATGATATGGGGAGTAGGGAATCTCATCTCCTCCATATTTAATAGTGATCGTGTAAGGGCCTGTAGAGTCAGGCACATAGGACACAGTATAGGTCCCATCTCTGTTGTCCTGGATGGTTGCGTTCTTCGGCTTGCCTTCTGGATCCTGTGAAACACAAGAAGTTTATTAAAAAGGTACTAGCCTACAACTAAAATGATTACCATGACTTGTTATATGTGAGAGCTGAACCCACCAGAATCTGCACAGTGAGCAGTCCCTCTCCAGCATCACGAGCATCAATGGTAAACTCTACAGGCAGGCTGGCAGAAACACCTTTGGTGTCTAGACCAGGGCCACTGGCGCGAACCTTACTGGCATCGTGCCCAGGCTGAGACATTACCTTGAATGGACTGTTGAAAGAAGATATAGAGGGTAATTAAAAAAAAACAGTGTGGGAGAAAAGAAAAGTAAGGACAGAGAAATGACTCTAGCACTTTTTCTTTCTTAAAACCATGCAGTTTTAATGATGAGAATTCTGAACATTTGACCTAGTTGGGTACTTTTTAAACTTATGAAGCTTATAAAACTATACCTCTGTGGGACTTCCTGATCTGCATATTTGACTGCTACTGTGTAGGGACCATCCTGTGCTGGGGTGTAGTGAACTTTGTGGGTGCCATCACCATTGTTTTTCACGCCAACAGGCTCCACAGTACCTGTAAATATTGATGTATCACGTGCTTACTACTTTCTGTTAGTTAATGTGTGCAAGATTTATGCATTTTCCTTATACCGATGAGTGTTACCTGTTGGTCCGTAGAGTTTGACATCCAGTGGGGCCTGTCCAGCCTGGGTACAGTCTACAGTGAAAGTCTGAGGAACATGGGCCCTCACGCCAGCACCCAGACCTGGACCGGAGCACTTCACTTTGCTGGGATCTACTGGGTCCTTCACAGGTACACGGAATGGACTCCCAGGGATCGGTTGACCTCCATAGGTAATATTTACATCATAGTCTCCAGGAGTGAAGGGGACATATTCAACACTGCAGCTGCCATCTTTGTTGTCCTTGCATGATATTTTTGCCTCTGAGGCTCCCTCGATGGTCAGACCCAGCCCTCCTGTACCAGCACCCCTGAGAGAAAAGCCAACATCTTTAGCAAAATATCACACATAACAGTGAAAACTTTTAATAAAACTCTCAGAATGTAATCATTGGATGTACATCTACAACTGATTAACTTTTGGAGTTAATCCATTTTGAAATGGCCATCAACAACTAATCCAACTTAACAAATGCAAAAATGACTCAGTTTTAAAGCTATTGAGCTGAACTGTGATGGGGTAGTAGCTGAGAGTCGTTTCTCAACTCTCTTTCTGACTCAACAGTACCTTGTCTCCACAGTAAAACAGTTTGACTTGTTGGTTACTCCCCCCTCCAGTCCTGGCCCATAGGCGCGGACCCGAGTTGGATCACATCCTTCGACCACGAACACTCTGAAGGGACTTTTTGGCACAGGTGCTCCATCGTACACAACTTCAATCAGATGCATTCCTGCATATAAGCAGATACATCATGTCTGATGTCATGCGTTTAGTTTGTATCCTCAAAATAGGCAAATATTTTCTGCTTTTGCCTCTTTGCTTTTAATTATGGGGCAGTCTTATTCCCTTTTAGGGAGACAAACATCTGTTTATTTATGAAAGACGCTATCTGGAGTACAGACGCTCCGCTGAACATACAAGACGTTACATCTGTTCCCTATTCATTATACTGTTACAACATTTTTCTGACAGAGCACTCTCAGTAGGCTTACACTCCATATTCCCAACCACACTGCTCTGATATTAGAGGATGTCTGTTGGTGGTGGAGAAGTGCTCTGTGATCTCTTTGCTTTGTGTTATAGGTCTCTATTAATATCCCTTGTCATTCCTTTGCTGTACTGCCCTGTGCAGGCAGCCTTCAGCACACATACCTGCCTGGTTAAGAGCTTCTGTTCCACAGCGCACTATTTATAAAGCAGAGCCTCACTGCCTGCCTGCTCTCTGCCCCTCACATCATTGCTCGACTGCATCATTCTGTATTTATACCCTTATCTCACTTGCTCTTTCTTTTTTTCACTCTCCTGCTTTATTCCCAAATGGCACCAGAGACAAGCACCTGTTAGTGATTTTTCTGTCTGCCTGTTTGCAGACCCCCATCTATGTAAAGTTCGTTATTTATTCTGCATCAACTTGTGCAAATGTTAATTATTGATTCACATTTTTTTCTCTGCTCTTACCATCCTCAAAGGCTGTGTACTCCACCCTGTAAGTGCCGTCGCCCTTGTCAGTAATGTAGGAGTCGGTGTTGGTGCTGGAGGGGTTAATAATGTGGACCTTTACATGACCGCCTCCAACCTTGTTGAGGGCACGAGCATCAACAATGAAGTGGGTTGTGACTTCCTTCAGGACTCCTTGAAACACAAAAGCACTTCAGGTGATTTGTTGCCCAGGACTCGCATCAAACAGGCTCAATAACACCAAGCCATCAAACATCCTTCCTCCTGCTGATTTATACACACTACAGTGGTGATTCCAGTGCTGTTATTTGCACAATAATGGACATTTCACCTGAATTTAAAGCTCACATGAAGTGCAAATACATTCTGAGCTTATTCTGTTTATTGTTACCTCTGGGCTCCACTCCAGGCCCGTAGACATGAACTCCGCTGGTGTCCACTGAGGGTTCCACTTGCAGGACTTTTGGAAAGTAGGGGATCATATGGCCACCATATTTGATGGTGATGGTGTGAGCACCTTGAAAGGATGGGATGTAGGTGACAGAAAAGCTCCCTTCTGAAGTTTTCTGGATGTGCACCTCGGCTTTGACCCCAGTCTCTGACACAATTTCAATGGTAAGCTCAGCGTCACCCGCTCTGGTGCAATCCACGGTGAAGGTTGCTGGTTCACCTGCCTTGGCCCTCTCCAGGCCTGGCCCAGTAGCTGTTACTTTGCTGGGATCAAAGGCTGGGCGAATTGCAGCTTTGAATGGGGAGCCTGGAATGTGCTGCTCTGCAAACAGGATGTTGATGGCGTACTCACCAGGCTCAGTGGGAAGGTAGGACACTGAGCAGGTGCCATCGCCGTTGTCTTGGCACTCAATTTTCGCCTCGCAGGGACCCTCCACTGTCAGGCCAAGCCCGCCCGCACCAGCTCCCTTTGTGTCGATGGTGAAGGGAGCTGGTTTACCCACTGTTCCACCCTGCAGGCCTGGGCCAAAGGCTTTTACCTTCGAAGGATCAGCTGGCATGACTGCTTCAACCCCAAAGGGGCTTCCCATCACAGGGTTCCCATCGTAGCTGACATCTACCTTGTACTGTCCCTCCTCTGGGGGGATGTATTTCACATTGTGAGTGCCTTTGGCTTTGTCCGACTCCATCTTGCATGGGATTGGTCGGCCAGAGGGAGAAGTCATCTTCACACCTACATTGCCCTGCCCACCGGCGCCCTTCGTGTTCACTGTGAACTCCTGATCCTTTCCAACCTCCACTTCTGCAAGTAAGATGACAGTAAAATACTTACTTTTGATTCTTTACAGTTATTGTGTGCAAAAGTACATAAATTCATGTCATTGTTACTCACTGGTGTCCAGTCCGTCCACTTTCACCTTTCCAATATCCAGAGCTGGTGCCACTGTAATGTGAAAGGGGCTTTTGGGTATGGGATCTCCTCCATGAGTCACAGAAATGGCCATGTTGCCCTGAAAAGAAAAAAAAACAGAAGAAGAATGAATCCTTACAAATTTAGGTGTGTAATTACGAATAATAGTTCTCATCAAACAGAGGCTACCTGTTGAAGAGCCGTGTACTTGACAGTGTAGGAGTAATCATGGTTATCGATGATCTCAAAGTCACGAACGGCCTCTCCCGGGCCCGATGCTGCAAAACGCACCTCAGGCTTGGCTTTTCCAGCTCCCTTTGTGTAAATGGTGAAATGAGTTGGAGTTCCCACCTCCACACCTGAAACACACATGCAGTGCTAAAAGTCAAACAATTATATCTAAATTAAATCAAATCATTTGAGTGGACAGCTATAAATGAACCTTAATTGGGATTATGACATCAAATCTCTCACCTGTCTTGTTGAGTCCAGGACCCTCTGCCCTCACCTTACCAGCATCATGGGAAGGATCCACCTTGACTTTGAAAGGACTGATTGGAATTTCCTGAAAGCGACATTTGAAATGCTCAGAGTAACAGCACGTGGAAAGAAGAATGAGTACAGAGCCCCAAGTCATCTGAAAAATATATTTTTACCTGGTCAGCAAACAACACCATGATGGTGTATCGTCCCGCACCGGGGGGAGTGTACTTGACAGTGAAGGTGTCATTGTCATTCTTGATGATGTCAAAGTCAATGTCAGCCTCAGCCGGTCCGACCACCCCCGGGGCGCACTTGATTCCGATGCTGATGTCTCCTAATGGTGCATAACAATAAGCCCAGTTCACAAAGGTTATTCAACAATAGATCATTTGAATAAATTGATGCTGTCACTCCATCGCCTAGAGCTTTAATTCAACTACAATTATGCATTTCAGTTTTTTTGTTTTTTAAAAAAAGGCAGCTCAGACTCAGATTCATCTGTTCAGCTCTGTCTGTTTTTAAAATTCACCGGATGTAGCGCCATTATTTAGCCAATTGAACTCAGGAGTGTTTTTGTATCCACTCATACCGTCTAACTCGCTCAGGCTCACCTTGACCCGCTTCACCGCAGTCCACAGTGAAGTATGTTGGCTCGTTAGCTTTGAGCCCCGTCTTCTCCACTCCGGGCCCATGGACCTTGACTTTATCAGGATGAGAGCCCTCTCCAACCAGCACCTAATGAATTCACAGTGCACTTGAAGTAGAAGCAACTGACAGAAGTGTAACTCCTCTTACTTTGTCTATATTTGGTGAAGCATCATCATACAAGATTAAGTTTATTTTACACGTGCGTGTCTGTGCATACGCATATCTTACCCTGAAGGGACTGTTGGGCACGTTGACCTCACCCCAGGTGATGATGATGGTGTGTTTAATGGGTTTGACAGGAGTGTACACACACAGAAATGTGCCATCCCCTTTGTCAGTGATCTTAATGTTAATGGTGCAACCTTCAGCGTCCTGGGTGGATACAAAAGCCTGTCAGTTCTGCTCTGTGCAGCTTCATGAAATATAAATGATTTATTCCTATAAATAAAGAATGAAGACTCCACAAACTTGTACACTCCATACCTGTGCGTAGATCTTGAGGTGACCCTTCCCAGCCATACGGGCATCAATGGTGAACTCAGTTGGTTTGTTTACAATGACACCAGTCGGCTTTAGGCCAGGTCCGTAGGCTTTTACCTGTAAATATTCTCTTTAGTCTATGACTACAACAAATGTTTCTTTTATCTTTTTGATAAAAATGAGTAGAAATTACTTTCTCAGGGAAAACATCATTGACAGCGGGTAGAATGTGGGCCATGAAAGGACTGTCCTTGATGTCTTCATCGTCACAAATGACGTGGACAGCATAGTCCCCAGGCTCGGTGGGCCAGTAACGCACATCACAGGAGCCGTCGCCCTTATCATCACACTCGATTTTAGCCTGCGATGGGCCTTCGATGGAGAAGCCTGCGCAAAAGACATCATTTGCACATTTATATTCCAGATTTAAAGATACACTTTTTTTAGGAGTTTAAATCACTCGCAAAAATCTTACCCAGAGTTCCAACTTCAGTGCCTATGGCCTCAACCACAAAATCGGCAGATTTTCCCACCATGCCGGTCTTCAGACCCGGACCCCAGGCCCTCACCTTCTGAACACTTGCTTCTTTACCCACCTCCACTTCAAATGGACTGTTGTGCACATTAATGCACAAGAAAACACCATTGTTACATGGTATAAATATGACTGTGAGTTGCTAAGAAAGAGTTAAAGGGATAGTTCCAATCTTTTGAAGTGGGGTTCTGTGAAAATTATTGTCTTACCTGTTGTAGATAGTACTTTGAACGACCTCAGTTTGGAGAAATAAGCTTAGTTCTGACCAGTGTGATGAGCTAACAGCTAGTCTGAAAGGGACTAGGACCAAAGTGGGTTGTTGTGATTGATATCTTTAAACAACTTTTAGAGTGTTTATGCAAATGCTGTTTTATAAAATTTTACATTGCCATCAGTTTCACATTACACAGTTATTCTAGGGAAAAAAATTATGTGTTGTTAATACAAATTATACTAGCTGCCCCTGTTATTTGTGCTTGCAACAATAACCATAGAATTTTAAGTAAATAACTATACTTTTACAACTGTCACACAGAGTTTAGAAAATAATGTTTCCATAAACCACAACAAAAAAAAAATTGAGATTTGAGATGTTTTAAGATGACAGGAATCCACTTTGGTCTTAGTCCCGCTCAGACTAGCCATTAGTTTGTCAGTTCAGTCAGAATTAAACTTAATTTCTCCAAAATAAAGTCATTCAAATAGCTATCTACAACAGGTAAGATACTTATTACTCAAAACCTTTCCCAACAATCCCACTTTAAAAGATCTGAACTACTGCTTTAAGGACAGTGTCAGAACCCTACCTGCGTGGGATGGGCTGGCCTCCCCAGGTGATGGTCACTGTGTATTTACCAGGCTTAAGAGGGTAATATTCACACTCGTACACTCCATTTCCTGCGTCTCGCACTTTTACTTGCTCCTCTGCTCCAGCTGAGGAGAAATAATATTGTCAGTAGTGATTCTTATCAGCTCATTTTGTCCATTCTCTTTGTATGCACATGTAAATAATACATGCAGACACAAAGCCCAAACACAAGAAATATTTTTAGATTAAAAATGTACAAGAAGGAGTAAAGAGTGATGTAGAGACGAGAAAGCTGTCTGACTCACTTGGTCCTTTGACTGAGACATTTAGTGCACCGCTGCCAGCTCCTTTGGTGAAAACTTTGAAGTCTGCAACCTCCTTCACTCTCACACCTTTAGGCTGAAGCCCTCTGCCAGTGGCTCTGCAAGCATTTGGGTTTGTGGCTGAAAGGGGAACAAAAGTGTGAAAGAGAAAATTATGTCAAAGATAAGAATAAAGCTAAGCGTGGCCAGCAGCTGACAGCAAAGTTAGTAGAAAATTCCACTTCACATAGGATTCCTGTGAACCTGCAAATAATATAGATGCTTTTTGAAGAGCATACTGCAAGTACACAGCGCTGAATAATACACTGACACGTTCCAGTGCATTGAGAGTGCATCTGACAACATTTCAGTCAGTCACGAAAAGGCGAAGGCAGGCTTTAAACTGGCTCCTGGCCGATGCAAATTTAGACTTGATGAAAAACAAACATGTCAAGAGCACAAGCAAAGATATTTAACAAGAAAGAACAAAGAAACTGACAGAAAGGCAAACTGAGACGATCTATAAACTATTTGCACAACATCGCATCCCATCTCTTTCTGAACAAAACTAAACCATGAAGCAGCAAGAAGACAGAGCAGGCGACCAAGCATGGCATTGCACCGCAGCACCCCAAATTTAAAGGGAGTAGCACAGAAGGACATGTGCAGAGCCTGGCATAGGAAGAAACGGCACTGAGATGCTCCTCCTGAGAGACATATACTAACTTGGACGGCCAGGTTTTGCGGGGGGAGCCCCTGTCCCACCCTTTGCTCCAGGAGGGGTGCGGACTGACTGAGGAGCTATTTGCAGTGGTGCTCCCACGGGAGGAGCAACTGCTGGAGCTAGAAATGACAAACAGGAAGGGGTTATGGAGTGTAAAGCGTGGCTGTTCCTCAACAAAATAAAGATGACTGTGGATTGTGATGGATAGATCACCCCGACACTAACAGCACACTAAGAAATCCGATTTGTCTGACAGTTATTTACAACGCAGACAGATGGCTTACCCTCAGCGATGTTGACAGGGAAAGGGCTCCTGGGGATCTCCTGGCCTGCGAACAGGACATGGATGGTGTGAGGCCCCTCCTGCACGGGGCGATAGGTGCAGCGGAAAACACTGTCCCCTTTGTTCTCAAGCATGAGCTCCACCGTGTCCTTTTTACCCTGAGGATCAACGATGACCACACTCACGTCGCCATGACCAGCACCTGAAGAGAAATAACCAGATAAATAACTGGTTCTTGCAAGATGAAATTAATATAACAATTTAAAAAATGCACACCTCCTGCTGCTTTACATGCCAGGACTTTAAACAACAATAATCTTATGTTGAGAAATGACAGAGTTAAAGCCATTTTAGTCAAACCTTGAAACTAACATTATTTGCATTTTCCCATCATCTATTTGGAGTTTGTATTGTCAATGACTCTGTAGTACCATACCAAATTCTAGCTCAATATCTGTAAGATTGGCTGAGTTATAGCCATTTTTGTGTTGGCTAAGTTGTGATGTAGATGTGCCACCAATGATTATTCTCTGAAAATTTCATTAAAATCCCTCAAGTGGTTCATGAGATATTTTGCTAACAGGCAGACAATTGAACTCAGAGGCGAAGACAAAAACATTATTGCTTGCCTTTTGCCTTTCAGTAGTAGGCAATAACAAATTTGTATGCACTATTTTAGGATTGATTAATAAAGTAGCTAGTCTTTGTCTTTTGGCAAACTCACCAGCAGTATAAATGTCAAAGTAGGTGGGCTTGTTGGCCACGTTCCCTGTCGGCTCCAGACCCGGACCCCTGGCGTGGACTTTGCTTGGGTCACCCATCACCTTCGTCACATTCACTGTGTATGGGCTCTTGTCAATGTCCTGACCTGCAAACAGCACTTTGACCTAAAATTTAGGATAAAAAAGAGACAAATTTAGGGCATCTTCAAATGAGATGCTTTGAGTAAACTGGTGTTAATAAAATTTGATGCTTACCTTGTGGACACCCTCAACTTTTGGAACGTAGGTGACAGTGTAGGTTCTGTTTTTGTCCTTGTTGGGTTTAACTTTAGCCTGGAGAGCAAGACGTCAAAGTAGAAAAAGGTTCATTCAAAGACAAGGTGCTAGGCTTTGCAAACCTTTAAGAATGAGCAGGACTGTGTGAGTTAACTGATGCAAACTCATTTTTCATGTATGACTTCTTGCCTCCTCTTTGTGTCCCTCAGGATCCTCCACAAACACTAAGACTTCACCGCTGCCAGCCTCAAAAGTTTCTACTGTGAATACAGCCGGCTGCAGAACTTTGTTGCCATGAGGTTCAATACCTAAGATGTGAACACAGAAACTCAAGATGAGATCATTTACTGGCTAATGCTTATGTTTATGTGCATTTCAAAGTTTATGAAGCTATGACAGAATATTGACTTTTCACAAAAAGATTTTTAAAAACTCAACAGTTGTTAAAAATGCTTACAGAAAGTACTGAAATGTGTCTTTTATTCCAGTGTTTTGTTTTGCTTTTTTTTTGTTTAAAGCTGAGCAGCCATACCTGGTCCATAGGCTTTGACCTTGTCTGGAAAAAGCTGTTTTGGTTTGAGAGGAGCCCCAGGTTTCAGTTTGGCCTTGGGGAACTGAGACAAGTATGTCATGACTGAGTGCTCATCCACATCTGGATCCACGATTTCCTCAGGGGCAATCACCTACAACACAGAATTTAAAACTGAAGTCAATCATACAAATGGCCCAGGATTTTCTGTAGGAAAATCTGCATTAAAAAAAAGTCTATAAAAATATGTAAAAGCCTAATTTATTCTTAGATTAGCTACAATAATATTTTCTGTGAGGGTATGGATTACTCTTCTGGGCAACTTTCCCTTAAGGAGAATAATGCAATGGAATTAATAAAGGATTAAACATTTATTCTCTGCACCTCTGACCTCTGTCTCTCTTAAAGCACTTGTTTGCCTGTCTGCCAAACAGTGGCACAAAGCCACGCTCCACAATGGTTATATTTAACCTTAGGACAGCAGGGTTAAGCCAGCATGGAGGGGGTTTATCCTGAGCCAGACCTCCACTTTATGCACTTTAAAAAAAAACACCACAATGGAATCTATCTCCCCCCACTGAGGGCCTGCAGAGACATGACATGCACCCCTTGCTTATCTTGCAAATGTTAAGCCTCATTGAGAAAAGATAACAATGTGTGTTAGACAAACAAGTAAACAATCGGCGCAGTGCACATCACAATGCCGAGACTCAGGTGGGGCTGGAAACAGTGCACGCTCAGGCTGTTTGCATTGTTATTCTGATGTGTGCAGGCGTACTTACACATTTCATGTGCTAATTCGAAAAGGTCTGAATAAATCCACCAGTTCACAACTTCTTTTTTTTACCAACTAAAACTCTAACACTCACTGAGAGCTAGAGTAAAATATGGAAAAGATAAAAGGTGTGCTGGGTAATAAAAAATTCTATTTCACCCTCTGGGGTAATATCCTGAGAAAGCACAGGGCTCTCTTTCATACATTGTACTGCTCTTTTTTAAAACTTATTTTGAATGAATTAAGTGTTTTCTCTTAGGTCTGTGGGATGAAGTGTGTATTCATTTGCAGAAAAGGGCTTCACGTAGTTGATTAGTGCTTACTCAATATTTATTTATTTATGTATTTATTTATTTATTTATTTGTTTGTTTGTTTGTTTGTTTGTTTGTTTGTTTATTTGTTTGTTTGTTTATTTATTTGTTTATTTATTTTAGTTTTAACTATTACAAAATGGGGGAAAAACACACCTGTTCTAATGTTCATTTTAACCCCACCCAGCTGATCTACAACAAACTAAGTTGCACTTTTTGATTGATATCTGTGATATATCTTACCTGAGGCACACCCAGCCAGTCATCAGCCTGTTGCATGGCTTCTCTGGCATTCTGCACGGGCTGATTGGGGTCCCACTCCGCCCAGTCGGGGCACAAACCTAACAGAAAAGGCGAGAGGGCAATGAGAAAATTGTGCACCGAGTAATGTAGGCAGGACCAGACAGCAGTTACTATAATAAGAGCACTTAGACTGTCACTCCTATCTCTGAGCCGCCTTCTAACTACAAGACTGCGTGACCTTACCCACACTGCTTCTGCAAATTCTGTATGTGTGACAACAAACGTCTCTATCGACTATTCACAAGAGCACTCACACGGTGGTGCTTTCACTGCTGAGCCTCTCATGCTCTGTGCAGCTAATGCCTAAATTGGATTAGTGTTGGCAGTGGAGTGGCTACTCACTCAAAAGGCCCAAGGAAGCTCACCACAGAATACTGTTATCTAATTAATAAAGACACAGGACCACTGAATAAACGGAGTTTCCTTTGCATGGATGTGAAACAAAGAGGCGTACGGAACAAAGCTTTGCAAGTCTTCTGATGACAGTAGTATCTGCTAAAGCTGAACATAAAGAAAGCTGTATAGCATTAAAAGACCTGTTGCTATCTGCCCAGGATGTCTCCTTCTTCTTTGTCCAATTGCTGCACTAGTTTTGTATGTTTGTAAGTGAATTAAATCAGAGTCTTTGTGTTACTGATCAGAGCTAGTTTAGGAACAGCGGATGAGACAAAAGCACCTTGTATGGTCATTGTTGCGGCGCAGTGTTTGAAAGACTCGTCTCCTCAGATCAGTGGCTCATGTAAACACAGTTAAACATGGTGTTCCACATTTGCTACTCCCCCACCTTTCAGTCTGTGAGGCGAACTGGGGACAGGACTCTCTAATGTTCATTGTTGGAAGCAGAAGCCTCAACTGGCTATAATTCAAATACTGGCCTTGTCTTTGGATCTGTGGCTCAGGCACCTCCCTGTGACAGATTACTCTGCAGTTTGTTGCAGGGCCAAGCATCCCCCTTGATAGAAGAGGAGGAATGGTGCCCAAATTTGGGGGTGTTGTGTAGCAGCGAGGCTATAAACACTAAGCCAGGCTTGGGCCTCGGGCCGGCAACACTGGGAGCAAACGCTTTAGTCATTGTGGGACAGCTGGCAGGGATGTCCTCAGACACATTCAGAAAAAAAATGTTCGACATACTGAAACAACTCGCTCTGAAAGCACAAATCACCCTGGCTGAAGTCTGAATCAGGATGTGCGACTGTTTGTTCTCAAGAAAGTTGAGAGACTTTAAGATCAGGAGTGAAGGTGATCAATTCTTCTAAGAAACCTGTACAGTTTTAAATATACTCAGTGACTCACGCCTGGCCCCAGCTTCATGAGCAGTCTGAGCTCAAACAGACACAAGGAGTTTGGCTAGACTCATTGTACATCCTTTAGTCTGAGTGCTAGATTTTGGCATCTGACAGAAGGTAAAGAGTCCTCAAATGTAGAATGAATGCCTTTAAAAATTACTTATATGCAGCACCTTTAACTTTACTTTAATAATTAGTTCGTTTTATTGTATTTTCTTTACGTTCTTCGGGAAAACTTGTTGAT
>JAOXNZ010000012.1:9931978-9943628 GCA_028566095.1 Kryptolebias brasiliensis | reverse complement strand
CACTGAAAGTGAAGAGGGAGGGGAGGGGTTAAGGCTCAATGTGAAGCTGCAAAATCCAAAAAAGAATAAAGACTCAAGGGGTGAGGAGGACAAGAGGGGGGAGCTAATAATAGCTTTGAGGGTACGGAGAAAAGTTAAATCTGCAGGGAGAGGGGAAAAAACAGCAGAAAGGAGCTGCATGAGTTCACGAACCTCTTCTGTTTGCTTAAGTGTTTTAGGAATTTTTCCATTTCAGTGAGAAAAGAAACAACATATGGTTGTTTTGCAAGGTGCTTTGAAGGGAGTTCTTAAAATAGAGAACCTAAGTCCAAAGGGGAGGGGTGGGAAAACACATGTCACATAATTCAGGCCTGAGAAAAAAAAAAAAGAAAGAGTGAGCGAAAGATTCAAGATGCCTGAAGGTGGGAAAGCATGCAAGATTTGTGTTGTTTTCCCTCCAAACTTTCCCGCGCCCGCAAACTTTGCTGTTTACATGTTCCAGAGAGCCGAGAGGAATCCTGTTTGGTTGGGAAGTTTCACCGCTGTTCTGAATTTTGAGAGCTCAGCGCTGGGAGAAGAAAGGAGGAGGAGGAGGCCAGAAGAACGCTGTGTGGGCTGATGGTGCTGTCAGGTGCAAAGGTTTGTGTGTGTGTGTGTGCGTGTGTGTGTATGTGTATGTGCGTGTGAACAACTGAGTGGGAACGCAGGGCGAGGGATGCAGAGAGGAACGTCTGGGAGAACCAACACAGTGTTATAAAGACAGCTTTAAAGAACATCTGATGTTTTATTGATCAGTGGCAGCATGTATTCATGGTTCATGTGGCGAGGGATTAAAACCCGCCGCCGAAATTGTGTTTTTATTTGTCTCTGTGTGTTTTTGTTTGTCTGTCTGTTAGCAAAAGATCTCAACAAACAACTGGATGGGTTTCAATTAAACGCTCAGAAATGAATCATTGGATGTACGCCTACAGCTGATTAAGTTTTGAAGTCAACCCCATCCAAGATGGCCGCCATCGCTGCTCTACCTTAGCAAACACAGGAATGGCTATGACCTAGTCAGCTTTACATATGTTGACCTAAAATTTGGTGTGGTAGTAGCTCAGAGTCATACCCAACATATACTTGAGATGTTTGCATTAACGGTTGAAGTCAACCCCAGCTGTCTGTTAGCAAAACATTTCCTGAACCACGTACCAAGTAATCATTTGAAGTTTATCTGCAACGGATTAACTTTTGGGGTCAACCCAATTCAAAATGGTCACCACAGCCAAGTGACTTCAGAAAACTCACAAACAGGTATAACATTTTTACAGATACTGGGCTAGAATTTGGTGTGGTTACAGCTGAGAGTCATCCCCAGCATATACGCCGAGTGTTACACATTGTGTAGGATCTTTGCTCAAAAGCTTTGTCAACAAGTGTTTGAGTCAACCCTAGCTGTCTGTCAGCAAAATATCTCCTGAACCACTGGGTAGATTGTAAAGAAACTATCAGAAAGTAATCATTGGATGGACATTTACAACTGATTAACTTTTGGACTTAACCTGATTCACAATGGCCGCCACAGCCAATCAACTTTACCAAACCCAGAAATGGTTATAACTTGATGAGCTTTACAGATATTAAGCTACAGTTTGATGTAGTAGTAGCTGAAAGTCATCCACAACATATCCTCAGAGTGCTAACAGATCACGCAAAATCTTCTAACAATGCGTGAGATCATGCAAAACTTTCAAGGTTTGACTAAAACAGCTAAAACTCAGCATTTTGCAGCAGTTCAAACCTCTTGAATGAAACGTGGCGGGCGATATGCATCCCTTCAAGGAATGCTAGGCCTTTTATTTTAGAAACATCTTTCCAGTGTAATATAAGTAGCTCCCAGTGGGATTTTAAGAACACGACAAAAATCCCCTTTCTGAGAGTCCAAACTGACGGCTGTTGTCTTTCTAAAACTGACCTCATCCAGGGTGGAGTAAATTTGTTTAAACACATTTAAATTTCCGAGCGCAACTCTGAACCACACCGGCTAATACCGGCCGTTGCTCAATGCGTTTTTTACGCTCGCTGTGCGCCTGTTCTATATTACGGCGGATCTGTCAGGACTCACATTACTAAAAGCCACACACTTGCCATCGATAGACGCTAAACTCCCAGCTTTAAAAGCATGCCTCGGGCTGTGATGAAAGGAAAGAGGTCCCTGGAGTTAAGATAACAGGAACAAGCTTGTTAGGGAGGAAGAATTTCTCCTGAGACAGCATCCGTGTTATGATGGTCAATACACAGCCTTCTGCAGAGTAATACTGACTACACAACTCATTTGATGAGTTCATGTCACACTTTTAAGACTTTTAAAGACCGCCACAGTACAAAAACTCTTTTATTGTTTAGTTCTAAGTGAATGTGTACATGTCAGTAGAACTACTCGAGATGTTCTGGTGTTATTGCTACCCATGAACTGAAAGGTTTTAAAAGGAGTTAGAACATAACTTCGAACATTTAGACCCCAAAACAAAACAAAACAAAACAAAACAAAAGTCCGACTGCTGATGGTGGCTTGTGGCACATGGAGAGATAAGAGATCAGAGAGATAAAAGACAAGCAAAGTCCTGTCTGTGAAAACCTTAGTGAACTAAAAAAATAAAGTTGCGACTCTGGCTTCATCCGGTCTTTCTGTTCTGGAAATATATGCAAGTTAGCCCTCCGTGTCATCAATCTGTAACTCAGATAATTTGAAGTGGGGCTCTGTGGAGAGGTTAAGAAGAATTATTATCTTACCTGTGGCAGATAGCTCTTTGAACGACCTCAGTTTGGAGAAATAGACTTTAATTCTGTCCGGATTGACGAGCTAACGGCTAGTCTGAGCAAGGCCAAGACCAAAGTTGTAGAGCGTAAACAGCCCCAAAACTCAAAAAGGTTGCAAACACGACTCTGTAAACCGTTACATCACTGTCAATTTTGCGTTACACAGTTATTTACACAAAATCTTATGGGCATTCGCAAGCACAAGTAGTGTCAGTAGAAGCTAGCTGTAGCACTTCCTGCAAGACTATCATAGTATTTCATCCAGAGTTACTATGCAATGTGAAACAGCAGCTATGTAAAGGTTTATAAAATAGCGATCACATGAACCACTAATTTTAAGACTGGAGTTGTTTCAAGTAGGAGTGGGCAGTGATTTTTTTCAATACTTAAAGTCTAAATAAAATGGGGGACTGAAGAATTAATCCGCCCCGTCACAATCATCTTTTTGTTTTTTTACACCAGCAACTAGTAGTGACACACCAGTGCTTTTCCAGTCAAGGTGCTTTTTTTTTAACACAATACCTTCCCCTAAAAAGACTTGTCATCCCAGGATCTGTTTCTGCCATCATACTTTATTTTGAAAGGATTCTTAAGTGGAAACTACGGTCTTGGTTGAGCTCACCTTTACTGACAGAACACTTGCAGCCCCCTACGTGTTTATCCATTGAAAATAAAGGAATATAAAGACTCCTATCAAGCAGAATCAGCAGCAGCTATTTATTTTTTTCAAACAGGTTGTTCAAAGATCTATCTAGAACAGGTAAGATATACCCTGTTCACAACCATTCCACAGAACCCCACTTGAAAAGATCTCAACTATCGCTTCAAACCTCCTTTTTAAACCAAAAAGAAAAGATGCATTACAAAAATATTTTAAGCTTTTGAGCCAATTTGGCAGAAAGCTTCATTTCAGATTTCACACGTAGAGTTTCCTGTTGATAAATATCCCCTCCACAGTTCAGTTTCAGGGCATTTCTGCACAGGAATAGGAAGCTGAACCGTGGCAGGCCGCCGTCGGTCAGATCGCTCCTGACCTGTGGTTCTCCCTGAGCCTCTGCACACTCATAAACATCCTCCGAGCCGTGAACCCCTCGCAGGGTCTCCACACCCATTCAAAACACACAAAACTTCTTTAAGCAGAGAAATGCACAAGACAAAGCAACAAAAAGACATTCCACAGATTCTTCACAGAGCACGGCGCTGCAAAGACAAATAAAGAGGCATTGTGCTCAGTGGAAGGAAGCTGCAGCTGAAGTAAATTTGCTGAATAACATGTGGCTCTGATTAAACTAAAGGCTCAGATTATTTCCTGTCTCTGGCTGCCAGCCATTCATTACCTGCTCCATCAAGTGAAGCCTTACCTGACCCTAATGCACTCAGCCAGTCGATCAGCTCCACAACAACATCCCCACCTCGGATCACATGATCAGCTTCATCCATCCATCCATCCATCCATCCATCCATCACCTCATCTCTGGAGTTAACACTTTCTCAGCAAAGAGAGAAACACCAGAGCAAAAAAAAAAAAAAAAAACAATAACAACACAGAGATAAGAGCTGCACAGACAGACCTGTAGAGTCCAAAGCCTCCTCTATGAGTGGAGGTAAACGCAGTCCATCCATGTCCTCCCCCCTCCTCCTCTTCCTCCTCCTCCTCCTCCTCTTCCTCCTCTTCCTCCTCCTCCTCCTCCTCCTCCTCCTCCTCCGGAGCTGCAGACACAGCAGAGAGGGTCAGAGGCTCCTCACGCCCACCTCCGCTGCAGGGAGACAAACACACGGGAAGTACCGACCGAGTCGAGTACGCTGGCTCTCACGCTCCTGTGCCTTTTTTTTTTTTTTTTTTTGGTCACAAACACACGGACGGAGAGAGAGGAGGAGGCAGGGAGTTGGGGAGGTGGGGAGGAGGGAGAGGAGCGAGCCGAGCCCCAGGAGGATCAGGGAGGATCCGGGGAGCTGCAGGCTGAGCGCCGGAGCGTGAGAGAGATGAGGGGAGAGAGGGGAGGAGCGGAGACAGGAGGGGGAGGATGCTGCCTCAGACCTCCCCCTTTTCTTCCTCCCTCTCCCCGCCTCCCGTCCTGCCTGTTTACTCCCTCAGCTCCTTCTCTGCTTCGTCCTTTTCTCCAAAACAGTTTGTCTTTGCTCTCCTTTCTTTTTTTTTTTAGAGCCAGATGGTTGCCCCAAACTCTCAAACTCATCATGCAAATAAAAAGAGGTCCACAAGTCAGAACAGGCCAGCTTTAAAGTGTTAAAGCGATAGTCTGGTGATTTTTGAAGTGATGTTCTGTCAAACAGTTATCAGTAGTTAGTTAGTTACCTTATCAGCCCAGACATCAGTCATGGAGCAGAGTATGGAGAAAACAGGCTTCCTCCAAACTGAGCTAATGGCTAAACAATTAGCCATTCCACTGGCTGTTTTCAGGCCTATAAAACAACTCTTTCTCATAAATGTCCTACAGGTGTGAAAGAACGCTACATTAGCTAATATGAAACCTCTACACTTCTGCACAGTGCTACACACGCATGAGTCTGCTGGGGTCAGGGTGACTCACACTCACAGACAGCAGCAAACACTTTTAAACACACGTGGCTTTTTCTGCTGATTCGATGTTTTTACCCCTTTTCTGATGCTCCAAAACTGCAGGGACATCGTGGCTTTCAGTGTCTGAGTGGATGAATAATCCTGGTTCTAATGGAAACCCTGAGGGGCCGCGCCGATCGTGCTGAGGAGTCCAAAATTTTGCCCACATGGACGACACTCAGCAAATAGAGAGCGCATGAACTGGATGAACAAGGCCAGGTTCAAGGATTTTATTTGTCATTTCATCTATTTTTTTTTTTTTTTTTTAAATACGACACCAGTCGTACGGTATGTAACTTATATAATTTGTGTTTGTGAGAACATGGATTACGTGCTTTTAAAATAATGTGGTAAGACCTACCCACGCATTTATCATTTAAAAAAAGAGCTCAAAAGACACAAACAGATTATGTCTTTTTTAGAGCATCAGCACACCCTGATTCACCACACCTAACTGCTGTTTAATACTCCCTTTATGAGTAAGCATGTATGCATGGAAGATCTATGTTTGTAGAGGCTGAGGTTCTGTGTACATATTGATCCCATTTGACTAAGATCGAAGTCTTTATTGAGTTGTGTATTTCTTGTTATATCTAGCCACTTAGCCTTGTCTTTTAATTTCCTTTTATCTTGAAAGCCCACCTCATCAAAAACGTATTTGTTTTACCATCTTCCTGTTTCTGGAGCCTTGCCTACGTTTGGGTCGTCTTCTTCACACAAATGCTTGAATAACTGCAACAAACCCACAACTATGTGTTGGGCTCAAGCGGCACAGAACTCCACCGACCCAGGCCTGGATCCCATGGCGGGTGACAAACTGCCTTACAGGCGGCTTGGCGTCAAGAATGTGAGACACAAGTCACAGAGGCGACACATTTCTAGTGTAATAACGGTTGACGTTGGGAATCATACAGTCAAGCTGTCCAAAATCCGTCATGTTAGAAGTCTTATGATCAGACACAAAGTGATTAGCTGGCATTTACAAAGCTGAAACAAACAGAAGCAAGCATCTCATTGGGCTGTGACTAGTTAGAGACACAAAATTGCAAAAACAAATGTGCAAATTTCCATGCTCAGTAATCAATACTGTTATATTGTCTCCTTGGAGTTTAAAGGAACATGAGCAATATGTACACAGAGCCTCAGCCTCTACAAACATAGATATTCCAATCATACATGCAACTCATCAAGCCTGTATAGAGCATGCAAAGGGTTGTGCACAGCCAGTGACAACAGTTTTGATGCTGAGTCTTGAAATGCTTTCAGATCCAGTATCCTAATGGGTGACTGTATTTTAAAAATAACAAAACACACCAGTTCTAAGGACAGTACCTTCAATCTGGGTGCAGAGTTCCCTACAAGCAAGTCGACTGAGCTAAACACGTCAATCAAGGGCATAAAAGATTACGTCATAATGAACAAAACGTATCGGCTGTAATCTTGAAGTTAAGATGTTTGCAAAAAGAAAAAAACATAGCATATAATTGGAAAAAGCATCTGTTTTTCAAAATCACAAAGTTCAACCAGTCAGATGAGGTGTTTAATAAGTAGATCTGAATGACTAAGACCTATCACTGGAGATTATTGTCTAACTTATAAAACCCGCCTGTAGCCACAGTGAAGATGCAATTTTCAATTCTTAGTTCACTTCAACCCAATTTCATGCAGCAAAAACCTATATTTAACCCTCAAGTGCTGATTTTTGATTAGCTACTGGCAGAGCGCAGCACTTCGTCCAAGCAGGCCGAAATTAGGTGGGGTATATTATCTGGATAATCATCAATTTTTTTATGCTTTGTTATCAGTCAAATAAAGCTGCTAACAAACCAACCTCCCCCCCCTAGAAGAGATAGTGCAGATCTTTTGAAGTGCGTTTCCATGGAAACAACCTTAAGCGAACAACCTTAGTTTGGAAAAATAGAGATAAATTTATTTGAGGAAGAGCATCAGACTGTACTGGAGGTGCTACAGCTACCTGCTACTGCTGTGCTTGCAAATAAGCGTAGATTTATTTGTAAATAATCATGAAATGCGAAACTGGTGTTAGTTTTAAAGGTCTTTAAAATGGTGTTCACACAAACCCCCAAAAAAATGAGATTAGAGTTGTTTTAGGACAACAGTAATCCACTTTGATCTTGGCCCCACTCAGACTAGCCATTGGCTCATCAGTCCAGTTAGAAACAAACTCTCACTTTAAATACAATTTCAAAAATAAGATTAAAAGACAGATTTATTTGTTTAAGTTTTCACTGAAATAGCCAGCTAGTGTAGAATAACACCACATTGCTTTTGTGGCCCTTCTTTCCTTCGCAAATACTTCAGTCACTATTAAAATTTCTTTGCAAATGTTTGTCTTTGGGGAACTTTCAAAATAAATAGCTTGGTCAGTTTGAAAGAGTCGTCAAAATGAAGAAAAGTGAATACCTTGTTATGTAAACTCCAGATACATACACACACACACACTTCCTCATTTCCTTCTGAACATTTTGGTTCAGGCCTCTAAGTCAAATTAATTTACTCATAATGAGATCCAGAGAGGCTGTTTCGAGGCAGGCTGACAGCTAACGCTGCAGATTACTGATCATTTCCCCTCCATTGTTCATTTCCTCCCCCTCCTCACACTGACTCTCACTCACTGTCTGTTTACTGCCTATAAACAGCAGCAGCTCTTATGCTAAAAACAGCACGAGAACCATAACACCACCCTCAAACCACTGTCATCGCACAGTTCACACAGACACTTTATCTCTGTCTGCCCCTCACTGCTTTCTCTCAGCTGCTATCACATCTGGCAACTTCTATAGCGTGTAAGGAGCCAGAACTATGATTTGTGTCAGGAAAAGTCTGATAAACGTGTCAGCAGAAGAAATCAGAGAAGGCCTGATCTAACTGCTGTAGGAGGATATTCCTATCAAAGCATTGTCAAAGAGCAGAAAGCGCTCTGCAGGCTCACAGACGTGATATGAACACACATGTTGGCGTGTGCAACATGCAAAAGAGGAAACGTGGAAGAGAAAAGCAGAAGTCTCTGCAACGGAAATAGAAAGAGGTCGAAAAAGCTGCGTGCGGAAATCAGCAAGCGGTTGTTTGTACCTGCAGTGAGCAACGGGCAATTCTGAGGTGGGATGACAACAAGGAGCCAGGGATGAAGCTCACCAGGAAGAAAAGAGTGATGTCTGCTGCTTACAGACACTTCATTCACTTCCGTGTGGCTTCGTGCAGCTTTACTCAAGCAGCTATGATCCCCAGACAAAGAGCACGAGCAGGGAGACATCTTTCAACTTAAAATCATCCCACAGACTTTTTTTTTATCACATACAATAACACCCCCCACACACACACACACACACACACACACACACACACCACACACAGTCACACAAAAGAAGGGAGAAGAGTTGAGAGAAGGCTGACAGCACATGACAGGGTGTTGATAATGAGCTGACAATGTGTGGCTTCAATCCACAAGTGTCACTCTGATGTGGCAACAGGCTGGCTGCAGAGCAGAACTGGCAATGAACGAATGCAGAAACAGTCAAACTTTGGTCAAAATCATTTACGTTGTTTGCAGAAAGGCTTCTCCTCCACATATGCAAGCCTGGACTAACTCTGTCCCGACACAACGAGTGGACTGTTACATGTTGCACCACAGTGCCTCAATGACAGGCCTTATTATTTTTCTATGTGAACTTATTTAAGCTGCCAAAGCATCAGCACTGAGGCACCTGTGTTACTGCTTTTAATCTGTTAGCGAGTCGCGTCTTTTCTAGGCAGCTTTGGAAAAAACCTGTTAAATCGAAGCGTTTGGTTCGATCAGAAATAATGTGCTACGAGTTTTGGTGGCAGTACTTTCCACGATGTAGACACAAATTGCAAATTCTATTTCTGACTGGACTGATGAGCCAATAAAATATTTCTTTGCAGACAATAGTATTTTGGCAAGACGAGTGTGAAAACCGTGTCCTCTTCGGAGCTCTGCAGCTCGGGCACGCTTCACAGCAGGAGCGTCATTCAGAGTTGAAACGGGAGCTGGCATTTTGAGATCTTTTACCGTTTTTTACACAATCACAGTCTAAGTTTTATAGTTTCGGGAGATTTTTATTGTTCAACTCACAGCGTGATGATGGCACACGATGTCCAAACGTTCAGAAATGCTTGCAGACAAACTCTTCATATTTCCACAGACTTTCCACTTCCTTTACAGTTTATACATCAAAATGTAAGGCTTTTTGTCTTCTTTCACCCAGCGTGATCCCCCCTCGGAAGGCAGCGTGCACACCCAGGCTTCCATAAACCTTTATTATATCTGAGCTGAGAATTTCCTTTCCAACTCTGGAACTGAAGGGTCTTTTTAACTTCTCCTATTTTGAACATAAAACACTGTATACACATAAAAATCTACAGATACCTCTGCCACCTGTGGTTCAAGCATTTCTTTCAGTTTGACGTGTGGTTTTGCACAGTTGCTGTTTGTTTGGAGCCTATGTGCTAGTCCGTGTTTGCTTGGATTATTGCAAAAGTAAGTCCCAAATTACCGTTGGGCTTTATGGAAGAACGTTGATGTATGTTGGGAGTTTATTTAATCAAAGTCTTTCTTGTTAAAGTATAACGGTTGATTTAAATAGTAACAAGCACGTAGATTAAATCACAGCATGGATGGATTTGAGCGAAGTGTGACCAGCCTGCTGTACGAGTGCGGAGCAGTTTGTTCTCTAACAGAGAGCGTTAAACTCGAAGTGTGAGATCATGTGAGGGGGACCTCTTCTGTCTCCTCAGACTGTGGTCTTTGTCTGGGTCCCACAGACATGGATGGCACCCACAGCTACAGCAAAGATCTCAGGAATGTAATCCTGTTAAATGCAACAGAAATGCACTCAGAAACCAACAAAAAGGCTAACAGTTTTGGGGGGGTTTGTTTTTTACATGTGGATTTCCTGTCTGCAGCCATAAAGCCCCCTCTACGCCTGTAATGTAATTGTGCTGGTTTAAATGACAGTGTTGAAAACTGATGTGAAGGATCTGTGCATCATAATTGTGACAAATTTGCTGAAACAACTCCTTTGCAATTCAGTTGATTTCCATTAAAACTAATATAAACATGTATCTCCACAAGTAATAACTTCCCCCGACTGTTGATTTGCTCAAATTTTCTCCATCACCGTGACTGACATTTCCAATCTTTACTGAAATGTCTCTGTAGCACCTATGGAGCACGGGACGACTCCTACATGTGTTCATTCAAACATCATCAGCTCAGACTTAAAATAGTTATATATTTGGGTAAATATAAAACCCCTGATATGTCTCTGTCAAATAAAACAGTGCTAGCATGTTGATTTAGCTCAAAGCAATTCTGTGTAACATAGTTTAAAAGAAAATAGTAGCTAGTGGAACTGAAGACTCCTTAAAGTCCTAAACGGGTGAAAACTTCCAAATTGATGAAAATATCCGTCGGTGCTCAAAGTCTGTGTCGGGGATGACTCTCAGCTACTACGACGCCAAATTTCAGCTCATAATCTGTAAAATTGACAGCTATTCTTGTGGTAACAAAAGTGAAGGAACTCTGGCGGCCATCTTGAATCAAGCTGACTCAACGTTGATCAGTTGATGCACATCCAATGATTACTTGCTGAGAATTTAATTGAAATCCATTCACTGGTTCATGAGGTATTTCGCTAACAAGCAGACCGGGTCGACTCCAGCAGTGGATGGCAACGTTTGGAGCTCAGGTCTTGTGCGGTCTGTTAGCGTACTGTGCGCAAATGTGCAGATAACAGACACAAACAATCCACTGGGCACTGGTAGTAAATCTTTTCAGCTGTTTCTCTAAAAGCCACGTTCACATGTTTGCAAGTGTGCCATAACGTCTCAGCAGTTCATGAAAACAGCTAAGTGTTTCCTCCGGGGCAAGGGTTAAGTTGCAAACCCCCAGTACGACCATTCAGCAGAAATAAGTTGCCGGTGGGTGCAGCGGAGGAATAAACTGGCTGTATAATTACTCAGCAGTGACAGTGTATCATTGTCATTGTCAGCTGGCCATGTAATGGAACTTCAGAGCTATAAAAGACAGTGATTCACCCAACGATCCACTGCTTCACCGCCGGGCTGCCAGCCTCGAAACTCCGAGCATCACTGTGGCGCTCTGCGGTTGCCTAGCAACTGAAGGAAACTGAAGGTGCCTTTGAATTAGCGCATTTTAAGGAGGTGATTTATGTGTGGGTCTTAATGACAAATGTCTCCATAAATCTGAAACAGTCTACCTGCTATTTATATATATATATATATATATGT